>JAPDEO010000039.1:0-353811 GCA_027569155.1 Aspergillus haitiensis
GTTATTGCTTGTTGTTATTGCTTGTTGTTATTGCTTGTTGTTATTGCTTGTTGTTATTGCTTGTTGTTATTGCTTGTTGTTATTGCTTGTTGTTATTGCTTGTTGTTATTGCTTGTTGTTATTGCTTTTTACTATCTTATTGTTCTGGATTGTTTTTGTCTCCTTTCAAAGTTGTTTTGGGTCAAATTCAACAGGGAAAACAACAAAAAAAGATGAAAAAACAACAAAAACCAATGAAAAAAGATGAAAAGCAACGAAAACCAACAAAAACAAAAAAAAAAAAAGACGAAAATGAATCAAAACCAATCAAAAAAGATGAAAACCAACAAAAAACCAAAAAAAAAAAGACGAAAATGAATCAAAACCAATGAAAAAAGATGAAAACCAACAAAAACAACAAAAAAAGACGAAAAAGAATCAAAACCAATGAAAAAAGATGAAAACCAACAAAAAACAACAAAAAAGGACGAAAATGAATCAAAACCAATGAAAAAAGATGAAAACCAACAAAAAACAACAAAAAAGGACGGAAATGAATCAAAATCAATAAAAAAAGATGGAAAACAATGAAAAACAATAGAAATAGATGAAAAAAGACGAAAAGCAACAAAAAAGAACAAAAAACAAAAAGGAAGATGAAAAACAACAAAAAAAAAAAAAAAAAAAAGCCAAGAAAAGACAAAAAAAGAAAAAGAAAATCAAAAGAAGAAAAAGAAAAAAAAGAAAAAAAGGATCTAGCTTTATCTTTCCAAGACTCCTGTTACTTATTCCAATATCTTCAGGACTTTCTTTTCAGCCTTTTTAGGCTACTTAGCCTTTATTCACAATCTTTTAGTGGGGTGAGAGGGAGGGGGAAAGAGGAGAGGAGAGAGGAGAGGGGAGAGAGGAGTGGGGAGAGAGGAGGAGGGGGGGAAGAGGAGGGGAAGGAGGGGAGGGAGGGGAGGGAGGGGAGGGAGGGGAGGGAGGGAGGAGGGGAAAGAGGAGGAGAATGGGAGGGGAGGGAGGGGAGGGAGGAAGGGGAGGGGAGGCGAGGGAGGGAACAGGGGAGGGGGGCTTCTTATTGATATTTCTTCTTACTTTCTTTTGTGTCCTGTCTTTCTTTTTGGGAGGGTTGTGGTGGGCTTTTGTGTTTCCTTTATTTTCTTTCTATACTCTTGTCTTCCCTTTTGGGAGGGTTGTGGTGGGCTTTTGTCTTTCCTTTATTTTCTTTCTATACTCTTGTCTTCCCTTTTGGGAGGGTTGTGGTGGGCTTTTGTGTTTCCTTTATTTCCTTTTTATACCCTTGTCTTTTCTTTCGGGAGGGTTGTGGTGGGCTTTTGTCTTTCCTTTATTTCCTTTTTACTCTTGTTTTTCTTTTTGGGAGGGTTGTGGTGGGCATTTGTGTTTCCTTTATTTCCCTTTTATACGCTTGTCTTTTCTTTTGGGAGGGTTGTGGTGGGCTTTTGTCTTTCTTTCTTTCTTTCTTTCTTTCTTTTTTGCTATTATGTCTATTTTGTACCACTTGACTTCCATTGTGCAGTCATTGTTTTTCATGTTTTCCTATTATTTCCTATTTTCTGTCTCTTTTATGTCCCCTTTTGTGGTTGAGCATGTATTCATCATTTTATGTAAGTAGAGCTTTGGAAGCCCCCCTCCCCTTGGGTTACATAGGCTAGATAGGCTAGATTGGTTAGATAGATAGTTGACTTGGGCAGGGTGGTTGGTCCGAGATACGACGCGCTTCCGGGATCGACTACGCCGTTTTGAGCTTCGAAGTCCACTCGAGATCGAGATGATGCGACATGCTACGACTTCGAGAGACCACGCCAAATCGAGTTGACGAAATACGGTACGCTTTCGACAGACCTCGCTATCGCTCGGGGCGCCTATTTGATGAGTACAGTTCAACTTCGAGAGACCACGCCAAATCGAGTTAACGAAATACGGTACGCTTTCGACAGATCTCGCCATCGCTCGGGGCGTCTATTTGATGAGTACAGTTCGATTTCGAGAAACCACACCCATTTGAGATGATGGTCCAAAAAAAAAAAAAGAAAGAAAGAAAAAAGTTTTTATTGGTATTACATTAATCTTTTGTTTTGTTGTTTCTTGGCTATTGATGGATAGCATCATTGGGCGCATATCCTATAGTACATCAGCAGATGGGCAGTTATTAATGTGTCTGTTATATTGTTATTCATTATTTTTTTGTTGTGTTATTTCTTGTCTGTATTTTGTCTTGTCTGTTGTGCTTCTTATCATCTCTTTCACAGCGCTTAAAGCTTTTATATCCTGATATAAAGGCAGAGCTTTTCACTAAGTCTGTGCCCTTGCTAACTTTGCCATTCGCAATGTGTTTGTCCAAGAATGGTGGGATGAAAGTTCAGTTTCTTTGATTTTGTCTTGTTGTTTGGAACGTCTGGGCTCTTTGATTTCATTTCATTCTTTGAAACCTCTGGGTTTTTGATTTTGTCTCATTCTCTGGGAAGTCTGGATTTTTCCATTTGGAGTATAATGTGACCTCGAGAGGCCACACTGTTGCTTCGGGCTATCTATTCAAAGGGAGGGGATATCATTTCTGGAGAAGAGAAACGGACGACACTTTGTGTCTCGGAAGCCCCCGTCTGATACTGCCGGCTATGGCATACCCCCGGAGGGATTGAGGACTGTGTGTTTATGTGAATCAATCTGTGAATACCCAGCCTTTACGGAATGCAATGTATTATGTATTACTCGGATCATATGGGCGAGTAGAAACTAGGTATGCGTAGTCGTCTGGCATTGGTAGGTATCAAAATTGGGAATCAACAACTTACAACAAGAAGGCAAGAAAAGAGAAAAAAAAAACTGGGACTGGATGGAAGAGGGAGACAAGAGGAGAAATAGATACATGAACTCTCATAATAAATCTTGAAGGGAAATAGAAAAGTAGAAAAGGATGCCGAGGGCGATGGAAAGGGGAGAGTCGGATGAATTAAGACAGGAAACGCATATATATCATAGACCCGTATTTAAATTCCACAAACTACGGTATGGATAAACAACATATAAAGTTTAGACCATAACAGGAAGCTTAGAACGCCAGAACGGCGGCCAGACCAAGGGCGACGGCGCCCAAGCCAGCGACGTTACGAGGAGCGGCGCCTGTTGAGACAGTTTGGGTGGTGGGAGACGGGGTTGGAGTAGTGGATAGGGAACTCTGGAGAGTTGTTTGGATAACTGGGTTGGTGGTTGTGGTGGTGGGAGCAGCAGTCGTAGTAGGTGGTGCGACAGTGGTACTTTCATGCTCGGAGGTAGGCTTCACAGTAGCCTCAGTGGTAGTTTTTGTGATGGTAGTAAAAGATTCAGTGGTAGTAGTAGTCGTAGTAGACTTTGTTTTAGTTGTCTTGGCTGTTGTTGTCGTCGTAGAAGTACCAGCCGAGGGAGAAGGAGTAGGGGGGACAACAACAGTAGAAGAAGACGAAGTAGAATCACCCGGAGCCTCATAATCGGGGTTGGAGATACCGAATTGGGTCGAGTACTGATATTGACCGGTTCCCTCGACGACGAGAAGGATACCGTAGTGAGTAGTATCCGGTTCGAGGGTGGTTTCGGGGGTCCAGACGTATGTTCCTGTGTTGGGGGTACTGTCGACGATGGTCTCGAGGGGTTTCACATTTGAGCTGGGTCCACGGAGGAGGATCAAGGAGACGGAACCCTTGGTGGTGGGATCCCAGGTGATCGTGTAAGGTTTTCCGACGGGGACGAGCTCCTCGAGACCCGGTTTGAGGATGGCATTACCACTGGGGTCTTGGGAGTAGTCTGGTTCTGTGAGGGCGGATGCCATAGCCGCGAGGGCGGAGATGATACCAGTGACGAAGAGACGCATTTTGGATATTTTTTTTTTTCTTGTTTGTTTGTTTGTATGTCTGTCTTACTTTAATTTGGCTTGTGTTGTTCCTTTTTTTTGCGGGGAAAGATAGTAGTTAATTAGATGTGGGTTTGTTGTCTCAGATTAACTTTGTGTTTATATAGATCTTCTTTATTGGTGGCGCCCTAAAGAACGTGCGTCTTGAAAGACTTGATCGAGCTTTTTCAACAAAGAAAAAATAAAGTATAAATTATAGAAAAAGAAAGGACCAGAGGTAGTCTGAACTGTTCAGCCAGGCTCTTTTAATAAATGAATGGTAGCTCGATAGAAAAGAGAGTGTGTGGAGGTGTCTCTTCGAACAGGGTGTCAAGAAAAAAGAAATCAAAAGTCTAATTGAAGCGAGGAAGTTTTTCGCGATTAAGAGGGAAAAAAGAGGCGAAAAGCAAAAAAGTTAAAAAGTGTCAAAAAAAGAGTGTGCGTGTGTGTGTGGTAAAAAGCTGAAAATAAAAATTTGAACAGAAGAGAAGAAGGGGGCGCAGGGCTTAAGTTAAGTTACGATGTTGGAGCGCTACGATAGAAGCTAAGAGACTTAATTAATCTGCTCTCTGGAGTCCTGGCCTGCGGCTCAGGTGCAAGTGGGTCAAGAGAAATAGATAACTAGACAGAGAGAGGAGGAGAGGAGTCTAGTATGTTGTAGTGAGTGGTCTAGTCAACAAGCTAATTCTTCCCCTGCGAATAATCCTGGGTGTTCGGCCTCAAATGTCTCAAGGAAAAGCTAGAATTGCGGAATGCCTAAGAGCCGAGATGAGGTGCCTAGTCATGACGACTAATTATTACTACTCCGACAAAGACTGTGAATGTGACTGCAAGGTAGGCAGATTAGGCCCCCTTCGAGAAAGGAGACTAGTATCCTGTACCTTACCCGATATATCGTTGAATGGACGGACCAACCCAGAGATGCTGTTGTTAGCTCTGTTGGATGGAGTCTTGGAAGAGAGAGAGAAATTGGACCCTAAAAGGCTTCAACCAGTGGGGCCTAGCGCCAAGTAAATCTCTGATCCCCTTATGAAGTTGTGAGCCGCGAACAAATAAAGAGAAGAGAGGAGAAACCATCATCATGATCTGAAGAGGAATGAGAAAGTGGATAGGGATAAAGATTCTCAAAAGCAGACCTTTTCCCCTGTGGATCGCGTGCTTTAGCCGACGTTTTAGTAGGAAACTAAGGTCAACGGTGTGGCCCTTGTGTACAGTATCAATTTCGGGGAAATTAATTGACCAGATATGAGTCAGGGATGTCATTCAGATTCGTGGTTTTCCATTTTTGTGTCTGGAATGGGAATGACAGCTGGTTGAATTGTTGACAGGGGCGCTGGTGGCATGCCTGACGCACTCAACGACTTTTTCTTTTCTTTTTTCTTTTTTCTTTTTTTTTTTTTTTCCTTTTATTTCTCCCTCTTCTTAATTTCCCATCGCCTCGTTAGAATGACGGAATAAATAATATGATGCAAAGACAGGACCCTGGAAGGCACAGGCAACGAAGTGGAGGCTGAGCAGTGCAGCGTTCGACCACTCACTTTTCTCTTCCTGCTTGGGGAGAGTGGGGCCGCTCGGATGTATCGCATTCTTTGTATTGCTGCGCTCGAGTCACTGACCATAGGACATTAAATCAGTAGCTCCACCCGAAAGTTAATAATCTCTTCTTCGCCTCTTCTCTCGTCGTTTCCCCTCCCCCCTTCTTCCTCCATTGACTTCAGCTGGATAGCGTGGAGCGTGTGTAGTAAAATAAGTTTGATCGAGAAAGAGACTATGACGTGGCATGAATGTTCTTCTTCCGCTCAATACTGTAGGTACTTTTGTATATCCCTATTTCTATTATCCAAAAAAAAAAAAAAAAAAAAAAAAAAAGTGTTCAAGTCGAATATAAAAATAATACGTACCTGGCAGTAATATACCATTGTACATGTGAGTGGAGATCGTCGGAGCCGCCAACAAGGAACGAATTCACAGCTAGAGAAAAACCAACAACACCAAAGACGAGAGATGTCTCTGGTTGGTTTTTGGTCGGACGAGGTTACACTACTAGCACAACCGACGACCATGGTTGCTCTCTGCCGCCCTATCCATGTCAACGGTGGGGAAAATATGATTTGAAAAATAGGAGAGGCATAGAAGCAATGGTAAACAATAATAAGAATCATCGGAGGTAAGAATGCTAAGGTTTAGAAACACTAACCTAGACACAGAGTATCTCTGACACCAAACTATTTCTGGAAGATTACCAGGTATAAGTAAAGGTTCAGGTTCCAAGGCGGTTCTGCCTGTGGGAGCACGTGGTTGCCTAAGCGAATGGTATGATGCCTGGGGAACTTACATAGTTATGCAACCTAATGCCGAGATAGAACTGGACCCTCTTTTATGATGACAACCGAGCGACTATCATTAGAGTGGCCAAACTGCGCGTGGCGGGGGGATCGAAGCAGTGGAGGAGAGTTTACAGTAACGACCCCATTTTTAATGGCACAGCTCAGAACACTATTCAAAAGCTATCATTGTACATCTCCTCCACTCCTCTACAAGACACTGTATTGCAATAAATCCAAGCCAGCCTATCACCCCATGAAGAACAAGGAAGGGGAGCAAGAAAGGAGGTCCCTTTAAGGATTCAGCCTCCTATTACAATGATAATAAAAGCTAGTATCAGCACTTATTTGTGGGTAGGTACAGTACTTACTAGTGACTACCTCTACCAAAGAAATATAGAACTTTACAATTATATCTATCATAAACAGATTGTAGCTCCAGTACAGAAGTTCTAGAGACCCATAATAGGGAAAGTAGATTTACTGAAATTTTAACCATGGCCGCCGAGAACCAAAACTTCCTTAGCCCCAGCTGCTGTTAAGAATAATATTTTCTCTTTGTTTCTATTGAATTTGTTTCTCTTGCTTTTCTTGTCACTGGTTGTAAATTTTATCGTGAAGAGTGATCCGATGACCTCTTTGATGCCAAGGCCTTTCCTTCCATTAAAGAAAATCAAAGAACTTGCACAATTTATTCCCCCTTCTAATCAAGTCAGTTGTATTTTCCTCGCATTTTTATACTCAAGTCCTTCTTATCCCCAGTCAGGGGAGAATGAGAATAACATCTAGCACTTTAATATACTCTGCGTCGCTAGGTCCCATCCTAAAACTTAAATATGCTCTTGGTTCTTCCTACTTTGCTAACTAATATATATATACTGCCAGTTGTTTGTATATGCCCCTCAAAAAATACCAAAGCGCCACATTATCATCGGGGACACGCAACCGAAGAAAATTTCCTGTGAGGGAGTATCGACCCTAGGTACCGCCTACTCTAGCTTTGCAGAATCCGGTTGCCAGTATACCGCAGAATGTTACGGCTTTAGAGAGCAAGACCCTGGTGGCTGGACACCTGGTGGTTACGCGTGCTACCTGATCTTCAATATCATAGGGGTCTCTTACAGTTAGCTTGGGATTGGAGCTATTAGTAAGGAGTGTGTTTATGGCTATGGTGTGAGCAGGAAAGAAAGGTTCTCCTCTTCCCTCTAAACTTGTCCAGCCCTGCTTCAATTACTGGTGAACATAGCCGGAATATGAGAGGTTCTCGCATCATCTTGAAACAAATCTAAACAGACAACTTTCCATTACGGGCGATTTTGAAAACTGTGTGCTTATAGATAAACGGCTAAGGAGGCGAAAGCCTGGTATTGCAACGGTTGGGACTGAATAGCAACCTGTGGGAATGCCAGTTTTGCTTACTGGGCATATAATGGATAATAGGTACCTTTATGGCTCATTCTGACCTCATCGTGCAATTTCACCACAAAACCCCGCACCTTGCCACAACTGTTTTTAAATTTAATTTGAAGACTCAATGCATTTCAAAATGATTGGTAGTCAGGGCATCTGGCCGCTTCTAACTCTCTTTAGATGTGGGAGTTAGCTAGATAGGTAGGTAGGTATTTACCTAGAGTGTGACTCTACTACTCGTTATCGCTATACCTACCCATGGTTAACCGACTTACTAACTCCTTTTTAGCTCAATTCGGTATTGCTAAGTTGGCTCCAATATTTGCTTTCGAGAGACATTGAAGGTTACAACTGCCGTGCGCCGATACCTACCTACCTTAGGTAACTTCTATCAAGTATTGTATTTCTATAATCCCGACCTTTATACTAAATTAACCCTTCTTCTTTGCTGTCCCTAATCAGTCTCCTTATTATCACTCCTTAGCGCTGATTAAGACATTCTCATCCCTAGGTAGGTAATTAAGTTAAACACTCAACACTTATTATTAGTTATCTTTTTGGGTAGGCTTACAAAGCTACCCGATTCAGTAAGACCTAATTAAATCATTCAGGTTGGAATGGCTTTTCCTGTCTTCTTCTGTACAACAGTGCCTCCCATTGTCAGTCAATAATCCATTGTCCTAAGTTACACACTGTCATACTTTCTCCCTGTCAATGGGGGTTCCACCTCCAGCACCCATTCACCCAAAAAATCAGCCTACAACAAAGCCAGGTATAGTACTTTTGCATCCAATCTGAATCAAGCCTGATACAAACTAACATTAGCTTACTGCCTTACTATATATTCAATTCGATCACTGAAGTGGGTATGCCAGCCTCTTTCGGGCGATAACTTAGTCCGAGCTCAATCCTTACTTTATCTTCCCATCATCGCCTTCCCCCCCCCTTTCCCTTCGCTTCGTCTCTCCCTTCTATTCGTTTTCTATTATTCTTTCTAAAACGGCATGATAGCTATCGTTTCGCATTGCTACTACAGATGAAGATACCCTCATAACCTAGTACCGCTTCATGTAAGTATCGCCGTATCAGCGCTATACCTATCATCCTTTATCTAAATTTCAGGTGCGATTCAGTAGCCCCTGAGCGCGTAACCTTATAAGATCCCAACTCGGTTGAGAATTTTGTCCGACCGCTGTCGTTCGTTGGGGGTAGATTTGACAGGTCCAATGCGGATTTTTTTTTTTTTAGGGCCCCTTCCTCGGTAGTTCTGGCGCCTGGCTTCAACGATCCGGCTAGGGAAAGAAAAAGAACAAAAAAAGGGGAGAAGTCTCTTCCATCGTCGAAATGACTCCTCAATATACTAATAGGTTCATTGAAATATGCTCCGGGCGAGATACGTGGTCATCGTGAAAAAAAAAAAAAAAGAAAATGCATCCATTATTGGCCCGCACACGGACCATGAGCTTTTTGCTCTTGTTTCATACATTCCAACATTCATTCATTCCAACTCAAAAAATCATGCTATACAGTGAATTATATATTATGGAGCCGTAGGCGCGCATATGTTGAGAGTCCCACGATCCGGTTGTCCAGTCAAGATACCATCCGTATTTATTCCACCCAAGTGACTGTCTTGGTCTGCAGCCACTCGTCATACCCAGAGGCTCCTCCAAACCGACCGAATCCACTGCTCTTCCATCCTCCATGAGGAAGAGTGGGTGCGTCGTGGATAGTCAAGGAATTGATGTGAACGGCACTAAATATAAAGGATTCTTCATTAGTTGGTGTGCTTTGGCAACGCCTAACTCTGGCTATTTTTAAAAGCAACTTACCCAGACTCAATCTGCTTGGCTACTCGTAGGCCACGGAACAGGTTGTTGGTGAAAACAGCGGCTGTAAGCCCATACTCGGTATCATTCGCTTGCGCGATGGCTTCTTCTTCCCCTTCAACAATGAAAAGGGAGACAGTTGGGCCAAATGATTCGGTGGCGTATATGTTCATATCCTTGGTAACCCCGCCCACGATGCAAGGCCGCATACTATAAGCGCACGGCTCGACGGCCTTAGCATCACCGAAGAGGACTTGCGCACCCTTTGACACAGCATCCTGCACTAACTCCCTATTCTTTTTGACAGCAGCTGTTGCTACCAGCACTGGAGCGGGAGCATCCTTGCCAAACAGCTTTTCAGCAGCTTCAACTAACAGCTTCTGGAACTTCTCGGCAACAGAGCGTTGTACGACAATGCGTTCTGTCGACATACAAATTTGGCCAGACTAGCTTCCGAATTAACATTTATCGTCCGTCATCATGAGACAAAACACACAACGATGATGACTTACATGCATGAATGCTCCCAGTGCGCAGCACATAGCAGCTTTTTCTAGATTGGCATCATCCAATACAATAGCGGATGCTTTGCCGCCAAGTTCAAGCAACACTGGCTTGATGTACTTGCCTGCTGTGGATGCGATGATGGAGCCAACGCTAGTGCTGCCGGTGAAGCTAATCTTACGGACTGCGGGGTGAGCAATCAAGGCATTGGTAACAGCAGCAGCATCCGATGTCTTATGGTAGATGATATTCAGGCACCCAGCAGGAAGACCTGCCTCTCGGTAAATATCCCCTAAAGCCCAGAAACACTTGGGCGACAATTCAGAGCCCTTCAGAATTGCGGTATTGCCTGCAGCCAAAGGTAGGGCGACAGCACGGGTCCCGAGAATAAAGGGCGCATTCCTGAAAAGGGTTTGTCAGTGCATTTGAACATCCCCCAGCGGTGAGGTAGAGGGTCCGTACCAAGGCGCAATTCCCAATACAACACCATAAGGCTGCTTGATGATCAAAGCACCTTCTCCATCTTGAGCTACAGTCGGAGCTTTGCCTTCGACGGAAGGAATCATCGCGGCGAAGTCCTTCAGGAAATCCAGTCCAAAGTGGAATGTTTTCTCCACAAACAACCTTCCGGCTCCTGTTTCCTCCATTTGGTACCTGATCAACTCCTCCTTTCGGGCCAGCATGATATCTGCGGCCTTGGCCAGGATCTCTCGGCGCTCATACGGGTTCCTTTGGCTCCATGCAGGAAATGCGGCCTGCGCAGCCTCTACCGCGCGATTTGCATCTTCGACCGATGCGCCGGTACAATAGTCAACGACTTCACCTGTTGCGGGGTTCGTTACTTCGAATAGGTTGTTTGTTACCACTGATTCATTATTGATGATAAGCGGGATGGCTGCCTTCTTGCCGTTAGCGCCGTTGACACCGTTCGTCTTGCTTGCGGCCGTCATTCTTTTAATGTGATCAACGCCACCTGTATTTCAGGGGTTCAAAATTATTTCAATTGTCTAGGGAGTGGCTCGAGGGTGAGAACCAGGGAGAGCTTTGTGGGGGGGTAGAAGGGGGCAAAAAAAAAAACTTAAACGGGAAGAGAGTGGAAATAGAAAATGAATGAATTGCAGGATAATGAAGTTCGTCAACCCAATAATCTTTTCCGTTGCAGATATGCTTTCTTCTATATGCAGCCACCGAAGTGAGGGGAGAAATTTGAAACCTCTCTGGGGGTGGAGTTCGGCTTTTCTATGATTGAGGAAGGCCGAGAGATAACTCATTGGCAGCACGTTTCGTCCATAGTTCCATCACGGTTCGGCTGTTGGGTGGGGGACTAGAAACCGACATCGCCCCAGGCTTAATAATGTCCAGCTGAAGATCAGAGCCGATCTCCAACATGATGGGCTACTTTGGTAAGAGCGGGGGTTTCGCTCTATTCTTCCTTCATTCCCCTGACTGACGGAGCGCCTCTAGTGTGCGGAATGATATTGGCGATTTGAGGGGCAACTGGAAACTGGATAAACAATCAAGCATCGCTACCTATAATTCCGCTTTCCCCGGTACCCCCGGACCCGACCGTTGCTTCCTTTTTAATTGTCTCTTCTTCGACTCTTTTTTGTTGTCAATACATGCTTTCTCTTACCCTATGAGCTAACTTTTCACTTTTTACTTTTCCTGTTTATTCTCTCCCCTTGTTTCTTCTTTTTTTTTTTTAATTTTTTTTTCTCTCTCTTTCACTTTTCCATTAGGAACCGAGTTGAAACCAGAAAGGGGCAAATGGCAGCCAAGATAAAATTTTGTATCTGCAGGGGAAACCAATTACAATCCCATTGCGGCCATTCGGCCCCACCAGGACAGCGGAATCCGTCCGCAATTGGTTGAAGCAACTCGTGGCACCCTCGTCTCAGAACTAGCTAATGTATGCATCACCTCAAAGTTTTCGATGATTCTTCCCTGGTTCTAGCCAACCTCAATTATCATCAATAATTGTTGTCGGGATCTACGGGGCCTGCCTTCCTTTGGCTGTCACCCCCTGTCGTGCTATCAATAATGTCCTGCAGTTCAGCCCAGATTCGGGCAATAGCGAAATGCATGTCTAGTGATCAAAATCATGTCTGGCCCTGAGATCGTCAGTGCCCTGCTGCTGACTGGTCCATACCCATTGTTGGCGGTGGAGAGAAAAATACAAAAAGAATACCCTAAGACACAGATACGGCCCTTGCAATGCTATTCAGAGAAAGGAGGATATAAAAGTTCGCAGTAATAAGGCAAATATACCTTTCATAACGCCGTCCACACCCTATGAGTTAGAAGGGAAGTCAAAAAAAAGCTAAAACATGAGGGATTAAAAAAAAGAAAATCCCGTACATATCCCCTAGCGCCTGTTATGCTCCGTGTATTTTCTAAACTCGCTTTTTCACAATGTTTCTCGGCAAAAAGGGCCATGAGCAAAAGAAAAACAAAAGAGAAAAAAACATTATTTTCCAGCCCAAATCCTCGTCTGAGAAACGGATTTCCCTCCCAAGTCTGCGAAAGGGCAAGCAGAAGAGGTGGAGGGAGTGATAGAAGGAGCAATAGAAGGTGTGCTTCGTATACTCGCACGATCGTCTTCGCTGGAGCTAGTTGAGGAACTGTCGCCGAGGATCTTCTTTTCGCCCAAGTATCCCTCTTTATCATCAAAAGCGATATCGGACATCTCGTCAGCGTACTCTTCGCCATCGCGGACCCTCCACCGAGCGAAGAGGTCATTCTGGATCCAGATGATCTTTCCAATCGCTCGCACGAGGGCTGTCTTTCGGGAAAGAGTCAAGGTAGGATGAGACATGAGTGCCTCGGTGAAGACGTCCTGAATGTACCCTAGTGTAGCACCCATGTGGATGTATTCAATATTGAGAGAATGTAGACGTTCTTGGGCGACATGCATTGCTCTAAATTTGGGTGAGCCATCTATCTTTTCATGAAGCTAAGTTCTCCATTAGAGTTAGGGAGGAACAAAAACTTACCCCACTTTATTCAGATACCTCCAAAAATCCATTTGGGATGGGTCGGAACAGATCTTAGTCAAATACCATCGAAGGAACATCTTGCGACGTTGGATCTGGGGACTCTCTTCATGGAAGAAGTCTTCGACAGGGTCTTCTGAGGCTGTGTCTCTGGTGTGAAAGGCACGAGCAGTGATGTCTGTTTCGAGAAGCTTTCGATACACGAGATTGACGACAGCGGGGATCAACGTTCTAATGTACTTGTTTCCTGACGCGAGGGCTTCGATGTCACCTATGATTTCGGACAAGAACTATTAACATTCGGGAATGATTACTCGAACAAGATGTTGGAAGGGGAACGCATACTTGAGTTGAAGTCTAGAAATTCTTTGAGGTAGCTGATGCGAACCTCCAGTCTGGTGTATAAGGCTTTCCGATCCACATGCTTCATCGGTCGACCATCAAAGGTGAAATCCATCTTGGTTCTTTATTTATTTACTTTCCCTTCCTTTTTATTTTACTACTTCCAACCCGTGGGAGTGGTCAATGGGCTGTGGTGAGAGGATACCTAAGTATTGAACAAAGAACTCTGGGTAGGTAGTAGTGTGACAGGCCAAACTAGAGAGAGAGAAAGGGAATGATAGCGGAAGAAAAGAGCGGAGGTTGGAAAGAAAATCGAAGAGCAGAAAGTCGCGATGACCCGTAGAATAGAAAGAGACATCGTATGGTTTTATATTCTGAAGGGAGAGGGGAATCTACGTCTTCTTCTACAGAAGTAAGCAAGTATCCATAATGATCGGGACCACTTTTTTTTTTTTTTTTGGTTTTCTCTGGCTTGTCTTAATTACAGTCAAACCCACATCCCTCTCCCCATATGTGGGAAGACGCCGTTTACACCCGCAAGGAAACCAAAAAGAAAAAAAGGCTAAAAAATAATAGATAAATAATAATAATAAGGCTTCCAATGAGCTATTCTGTGTCAAAGTAGTAAAATTGGGCAAACCTATCGCAGAAACCAGAAGGCGAAAAGTGGTTGGAAGATGCCACAAGGCTTGGGCGGGATAGCTCTCTAACAGTATCCGATCCTAGTGGTCTGATCCAGCCACGAGACAACTAACTACTATTAGTAGTTAAATAGAATCCTTGGATCCTGATCCTTGACAATGGCACTAGTCAATCAAGTATCATCACCATTCTCATAGACACATGATAATAATATTTATTTATTAATTATAAATAATGGCGTCGGATGGCGAGGAGAAAATCCACGCGGATAATACGTGGGCCCTACTGCACCTATATCCTTGATCCTTCTGCAGAGAACGAAAAAATAAAAAAATAAATAAAAAATAAAATAATATAGGGGATACCAGCTCACTAAGACAGAATAAGCGCGAGACGGTTCAGCAGGATAATATCATAGACTATTCAGAAAGTTTATCTCGAAAAATAATCGGCAACTGTGAATTTTGTTGGTTCCAACTATGTACATTCCTTGCCTCGAGTCTCAGTTTCCACCCTCCCTTCTATTTCGGGATAAAATGGATCACGTCTCCTCAGTAGATTCGTTTCAGAATTGGACCTGACGACGCCATAGTAGTGTCCTATTACCTATACTATGTCGTATTGAATAGCCATAATGAGTGGTGAAAAAACGGGTGACCGGAGGAACGGGGCAGGCGCCCAGCACCGATCTGCTTGATATTAGATTGACTCGGTAATTTATTCTTCAGGTTACTAAGGTTCTCATTCATGAGCTACTTTAATATATATTCGAACTCAAGTATAAGCTAGTGGAATAAAATTAAAATAGATTAGACTAGCTCTATCATTAAATTTGTTGGATTGGTCAAGATGAAGGATGATGGAAGGTAGAATGTATGCCCGTATGAGGAAGCCAAGGTAAGGTCCCTTCTACCTTAGGTATTAGCCGAAAAGGCAAGGCATTAATAATAATGATGATGATAATGGGATTTGTTTGCCATGATTTTGAGATTAGATCATGATACGCCTATATACTATTACTGATTACTCTTCTTCCTGGCTAGGTAGGTTAAAAGGTAGGTAATGGCTGTTACCTCCACACTAGTAGTTGATACCGAATATAAATAAATGGAGTCGGCAAATTCGGAGGTGGCTTGTCGCGTGATCGGGAACAGCTGTTCCTCTTGCTAGTGTGGGTATTTTTTTTTTTTTTCCTCCCTAGTTGAATGGGTCATCGTCATCATATGGCATGATGTTTTTTTTTTTTTTAACCATTCCACAAGGCAACCACCTTGCTTCACATGGATCCCGATTTTTTCCTTTATGCCTGTATTCTTAGTATATCTAAATCTTGAATTAGGAATGTCAATTAACAAAAAAAAAGTAAAAGAGAGAGCGTGGACGTCATCGTCATAGAGCTCGGAACGTTGGAAGCGAAACTAGACTACTTCCCCAGGATTCTCTGTCAAAGTAGAGTGCCCCCGGAGTCAGGCATCATTCGAAATCCATCTCTCTACACATTATGATTATGATGACGATTATTATTATTGAACATCCCGTCATCCACCCTTCTATCGATCAATCGATGAACAATGATCAAGTTCTATCAATATAAGGGGTTAATTTTCTAACTCGTTTAATTAATCCGACACAAATGATCAGCAACATGGATTTTTTTTTCCTTGTTTTCCTTGTATTAACCTTCCTTCTGCACTAGTAATTCTGCAGAGATGAATGCAAAAAAGTAACTATACCGAGGGTGTCAATATCAAAGTAATAAGGAATAAATTCTGACTATTTCTACACAAGGTTCCAGTTCCGGGAAAGGCTCAAGAATATTCGACCTTAGAAACTGACTCAATTGTGATGACCAGTGGTTGCTTTCTTTTTTTTTCACTTTCATTCATCTATTCCTTTCTACCTAGACATCTAGGTATCATACTTGATTTGAACACCTATGCATTGGTTGGTAATAGTATCCGCCCTTTTCTTTAATCCATCGGATCTGAATAAAAACATCTGCCCACACACATAACTCCTACAGGTAAAACGGAAGAATTTCTGCTTCAAACTAGCGCAGCTCCACTAACGGCCTCTCGTCCATTTTACACTTGACACCAATAATATTCATAACAATACTAATTTGGAATGGCTCCACTCAGGGTTGCAAGGAATTTTCCGGTTTTTCCATCGACCGAACCAGCTACCTACCGAGTCATCTATATTTCTTGAGAAAAGGGAACGAGTGAAGGCCCCACCCAAGCACTATATAGGATACATAGTACTTAGGTATCTAGGGTCCTAGTAACAAGTCGCAGGTTTGCCGCGGTTCCCTCGTTTATCTTAAATAGATATGATTGAGGCTAACTTGGTGGACATCAGAACCTAAGAAAAAGGGTGATGAAATGACTGAGATGGACAGTAACACGATAGCATACTATCCTCAACCCTTTCAATGCTTCAGGTTATACACCAATTCATCATCTCTCCTACTGGCTACTCTGTCTCTCAGCCCCTTTATAGCTTAACTGCAACGCTGCGCCTTGAATATGAAATCAAAGTCTCTATTACTGAAAGCTGTTAATTCTGAAGGATAACAACTAGTATAATAGCAGGAACGCGTGGCGCTTTGGCGTTCCTTCATCCATAAAGGATTTGTTGGAAAAGGAGGCGGCAATTGAGCCATTGAGGTAAAGAATTTCTTGCTCCCGACCTCGTACTTCACGTTCCCTCGTCTTATAGCAGCTCTTAAGGTTTCGCTTGCGTGAGAGTTGGGCCCAGTGGATAGTTCTCGGCCGCTCCTGCGAGTTTGTAAGCCTCATTTCCCATTGATCCATGATACAACATTACTGCATTGAGCTCCTCGATCGATCGTTTGGATCTCAACGACGGTTATGACGAGATAGGAGATACCCAGATCCTCCACTACTAGTCTCGCCTAGATATTTTTAAAGTCTCCGGGCTACTAGCCTAGTACTATCATCATGGAGAAAAAAGGTCAGGTCGGCCATTCAGTTCATTCAATTCTGGATTTAGACTGATATCAAATGACCAATACTTTGGGACCCTTTCTTTTACTCTCTTCCACTTTCTGCTTCTCTCTTATCCACACAAAACTCCGCGCCTTCTAGTTGTATGTGTTAACTAGCCTCAATTCCTCCCAATTAATTGATGATACACCTCTTCACCATGAATGGATAAAAGCATACTACAAGATTATATGTGACGCTCCCCTCCAGGTGGATGAGAGCATCAAAAACAAGCCCTTTCCATAATTTTCCGTCATATCTAGTTGGCTTTAGGGACGTAGCCGGGGTTTACGCTATGGCTGATCTCGTTATGCAGAAAATCGTGTCTTGGATCGATTTGGAGCACTTTGCAAAATGAGACTTTCGGAAAAGCAATCAGTCATTCCGCGGGCAATTCCTTGCATAAACTCTCCAAAAAATTTTATTTCATTTCATCTCTTTTATTATTATTAATTTTGTGTCGATCATTTTCTTGTGATGGGTGGACTAGATGTGTCAAATTCCTAGCGTGGTTTATGCGGCCCAACTTCTTTATACAAATATGGCCAACCAAACACAGTTCTTGCGGGTCAGCGCCCCTAAATTTCCAAGGACAGCCATCCAGTCAATCTACTCTGGTACCTAGGTAGGTACATATTATAATTTGGATCGCCCAAAATGTGCTGTCCAGGAACTCTGTTTCCTCCAGGTCACGTGTTATTACCGGATGCGTCCTCTACAACCCCTATCAACTCATGCCCGCAATCATCCTTCTTTGTTCTCTCCCATTCTTCATTGTTGATTGTTCAAACTATGGGCGTCAGCTTTGTTTCCGGGTGCGGAGGGTTCATCATCTTCACAGACGCTAGATTACCTTTCCAAGGCCCTGAAAGTCCCTAAGTGTCGGTGTAGAGTAGCACCCAAGAGAAGAGCGGGTCATTTGATTTCTTAGAACGTTAGAAGTGGACCTCCGATCCAGCAGACAAGTAGGTTTGTAAAGTAGAACTAATGTGCTTACATCCAGAACTAGGTGAATTGATGTCATTATGCGGGGAAATCCAAGACCTTCATGCAAGGGCCAACATTACCTGTGCAGCTAAGGTTATGCGGGAGACGAGGCGGTTGGGAGGCTCTTTCCCTGCATACAAGGGCGAGCATTTCCAGTCAGACTAAGCGAAAACAAAAAATTAGCAAGTTTCTTGCTCTTCAAAACATCACCTTGATTCGATGCATGTCATTATCGTCATTGCACTGCTCATCCATCAAGGCTCTCTTGGTCGACATCTCATCAGCCCGCATTCTCCGGGTGTAGCATTGCATGTATAGCTCCATATTTTCCATCTTAAAGTCTAAATAAAGTGAAATGCCATGTGCAAGAGCCAGGATCTCCTCTCATGATCGTGCTGTAACATTGTCGACTCCCTAGAAAGGGAAACGAAGGCAAGGTTCTCCATCCACTTTTCCCTAGCTCGTGGGGCACCTTTGTTGATTATTGTACCTAATAGTTGTTTACTCCGCCGATCTTCTTTGCTGCTTGCGGAGCCGCCCCAACCTCAGCTCCAAGCATCTTGATTGTTTGGATATAGACTTCCAGCCCCCGAAAGCAGAACTTCCATGGGAATTTTGCAGATCTGCCCGAGCTTGGGGAACTCCGGGCACTGCGAGATGTTTTCGGTTTGATCACCTGCTACTGCACAGCATTATTTTACTTAAACGAGGCGACTTCCATTCCACAAGCGCTGTTCATCATCAGATCTCTCATTCTCAATCCCAGCCTCCTGGCAATATTCGTGAAATCCGTTTACAGCTTGTCGGAATGCTCTTAAAACTTTCAACCAAAGCGCTACTAGCGCTTTCTCTCCTAGTAGCTGGGTCTTCAGCTACAGAAGTGTTAGTCGCAAACTTAAAGCTTATTACATTATTACCAGAAAACTGACTCGCATTTTGGTCGGACCAGTCATCTAGAGTCTCGGTCAGCCTTCAATTACCAAGCCCAAAAGGTTCGCGGGGTCAACCTGGGCGGTTGGCTTGTGCTTGAGCCATGGATCACTCCATCTATATTTGATGCAGTGGACCCAGCAGCCGTTGATGAGTATACACTAACCCAAATTCTGGGCAAGCAGAAGGCTAAAGACCGCCTGTCTGAACATTGGTCCACTTTCATCACTCAAGGCGACTTTGACAGTATCGCTGCGGCGGGGCTCAATCACGTTAGAATTCCTGTTGGCTATTGGGCAGTTACTCCACTTAAGGGCGATCCATACGTTGATGGTCAACTTGAACACCTTGATAATGCAATTTCATGGGCCAGGGATGCCGGGCTCAAGGTCATTGTTGACCTCCATGGTGGTAAGTGTTTCACGCAAGAAACCCCCCAACCCGACCAATGTTACTCTGGGCTAATCTTCTTTCCCTTCGTGTGTTATTGCACCCCAACAGCACCCGGGTCGCAGAACGGATTTGACAATAGTGGACGCCGGGGACCTATTGAATGGCAACAACGGGATACCGAAGCGCAAACCGTCAATGCTTTCGATGTCTTGGCTCAGAGATATCTTCCAAAAGACGGTGATGTGGTGACCGCTATCGAAGCCATTAACGAGCCCTTTGTCCCTGCCGGCGTGGATGAGGGTAAATTGAAGACGTACTACAACTCTGTCTCGGCAAAATTACGACAGTACAGCCCAGAAACCACCTTAGTCATTGCAGACGGATTCCTGCAACCCGAAACGTGGAACGGCTTTATGACCGGACAGGGAGTTGCAATGGACACGCACCACTATCAGGTTTTCAACAACGCAGAGCTTGCTATGAGCGTTGCTGAGCACGTTAACACTGCCTGCTCTCTCGGACATCAGCACCTAACCGCATCCGACAAGCCTGTGATCCTGGGTGAGTGGACTGGCGCTCTGACTGACTGCGCTGTGTATCTCAATGGCAAAGGAATGGGCGCTCGTTACGATGGAACTTATCCCAGTAGTCCCAAGGTCGGCGACTGCGCACGCAAGTCAGCGGGTTCTGCGGCCGGGATGACTCCACAGGAGAAATTAGATACCCGTCGCTATATCGAAGCCCAAATGGATGCATTCGAGCTCAAGGCTGGTTGGGTCTTTTGGACCTGGAAGACTGAGGGGGCCCCAGGCTGGGATATGCAGGATTTGCTCAGGTCGGGTGTGTTCCCTCAGCCTTTGACAGCCAGGAAATTCGGATCCCAATGTTAGCTACCACTGGTTCCTTCGATGTGTACCTGCCATTTTGCAAGCCTTCTTTTTTTCTTATTTATCTCTCTATCTCTCTTTCTCTCTGTGTTTCTCGTTTGGTTTAATTTCCTTCCACTTCTTCTTTACAAGTGCTTTAGCGCTAATATATTATCTTACTCGTTCGAGATGTAGCTAAACCTAAATTTATAAGCCTTATTATTCTCTCCTTGATTTGTTAATTTTTTATAAAAAAAAAATCATGTATTGGTTTTTTTTTTTTAACATTAATTGATATAGAAGCCTAATTTTTTTTTCACCATTCTCATTCTTTAAAAAGATTCACGTTTTCAAACATCATATATCAATTTGCAAAATTTTAGAGATAAAATTAGCAAACACGATAAAAAATATAGAAAATTAAACATGAATCTGAGTAATAAATAAGTTATGGTAGTCAAAAGTATTTGGAAAAGCTGGGGGTATATATAGGTATGCATAACGAGACATTAAGGGCAAGACATATCGCCATCTTAATTAATTGAGTCATGAAAAGGAGAGTGGGCGAGTTAAGGAAAAAGACAAAAGACGAGATAACTCAAAAGGAAGGAAAGTTATTCTTGTGGTCGTGATTCGTGATAAAATGAGAATTTGTCGAACTGGAAACTAAACATCACCGCATAGCATGATTCAATGCATGAGTAGGATTTGTAAGGCCTGTTTGATCATCATACCATCGACCAGGGACCGCAAACTTGCCTCGTGACGAACTATCATACTCCTTGCCCATAACCCTAGCTTCGAGGGTTTTCTCCCAACGAGCACGGCGGACTCGAAAATCGGATGAATACGCCGGCCATGACAAATGAATGAAGAAGTCTCTAGGACGCGGGAAACCGCCCTTCACAGTAAAAGGCTCTACGAGACGCTCAAAATGCGTCCTGAACTTCAGGTCTCTGGTTGCTGGAACGGGCTCGTCGGGATTTCCTGGTCCAGAAATCCATCTGCACCGGTCCTCGGACATGTCGATTGTGAGGCGGAGTAGGGAAGGCTCCCCATGTAAACTGAGGAGATTAACCATCTCGTCCCATTTCTGGTAGCCATCTGGGTGGCGGGATACGGTCGCGGGGAGGTCAGACGGAAGAAATTGGACGGAGCGGAGATATCTCAGAGCATATGTTGGGATTGACGCAATGAAGGGAGCAAGAGCAAATTGGTTTGGAGTGCCTTCCATATCGGTCGTATCCCAGATGTGCCAACGACATCCATAGCGGACGATTTTAAAGTGATTGAGTGAGTAGAAAATCCGAGTTGCGTCAGCATGCATCCTACGATTCACGAGGAATAGACGGATGGGAAACCTCCAGCATGAGCACTCAACAGCAGCAGTCTTCTTCCCCGATGAGCCTGGTGTCATATGAGGTAGGTAGCAGCATTTTTCACCCTGGTAACAGATAAAGCAGTAGTTAATGTCTTGTCGGTAGTAGTCGCACTTGAATCCAACTTTGGGGATCCAAGAGAGATCGTAGGGCGCTACGAGATCAGTGAACTCGAGAATCCGACCCTGAAGTTCCCCTGGTAGATCTCCATATCGGAATCGTTTCGAGGGCAGTTTGGATGCGGGGGTTGACCGGTCAGTAAGGGCAAGAGCGGCATCGCATGCGAGAGAGTAGAGTAGTTGGGGGTTAGTGTGGGGCTGGTAAGGGTGACCTAGACGGATGGAACATTCGGCAAGGGTAGGGAGCTGTTTAAGAGGGGCGAGGACTTCCCGTGCGAAATCGTAGCTGTTCGTATCACAAATGAGGGAGAGGCGTAGGTAAGACCCGCGAATATGTGATGAGAGCCGCACGCAGATGCGACTCCATCCATCCATCCAGATTCGATAGGCGCGCGATTGTGTATTAACAGAAGGGAGGAGTGGACTGGAACCTAAGCCGGCACTTTTACTCAGAGTAATCTCGAGAGCTTTAAGAATTGCGAGAGTGTTTGGGCGAAGACACTCAATTGCTGATAGCCCGCCCGGAGAAGAGTACGAGATCCTGAATCGATTCTCGGTATAGAAAAGGAAGGAAGCCTCCTCAGAAACAATGCGGGAGACATGGAACAGCTGCAGAGGGATCTGGACCCAGTACGGACAATATCTCAAGACTTGCCGTTGATCCTCTTCCTCTCCTGAAGGCTCCTTCACACGATTAAGACTGAGCGGCCGTTGATGGACAATTCCTGCAAAGATATAGACTTTTTGACGGACATGACGAGGGAGATCGAGAAAGGACAGGCCGGGACGCCGGCTTTTTGGAGGAAATGTGAAATACCGCTCAAGGGTGGCTTGACCCATTTGCGTTGTTGTACGTGATCTACTCTACAATTTTCGACACGTAGAAAGCAAGAGGCAAACGGAAGGGATTGGAGGCGAAGTTGGGGATGGGGGAAAATGATACGATAAGAACGAGGAGGGATGGGGTGGATGGAGGTGATGATAGTGCAGTGGATGAGAGTCTGGGCGGGGTTGAGATCGACAAGTTTGTCGGGCAGCAGAAGAGTCAAGTAGGTAGGTAGGCTGCCTTTGTCTAGTGATTCGTGATAGGCTGTGGCAGGAACAGCCCTGCTCCCTGTAGTTACATAGACAAAAAAGCAAACAACTGGCAGGATGTTTCATTTCTGCTTTTCCTCGTTTTTCCTTTGTTTTTTTCCTTGAAAAATTCTTCCTGCTTGGAACTGTTTTTATTTCTTGTTCAATTCCCATTATGTTTCATATAATCTATAAAGGGGGGGTATTTAAAGCTAGCTATGTAGAAACACATAAAGTATGGACTGTTTTGCACATGAAAACAAAAAAAAGACGCCTAAAAATATAGCTATCTTATGTTAACAATGCGGGAGTTCTGATTCAGATGGATTGTTTCATAAACAGAGAGAACAAAGAGGACAAGATAATGAGAATAAAAGGAAAGGGTCCAGATCAAAGGAGAGGTAGGAGACGGGGATATGATCATAACTAAGAGGGTAAAAAAACCCCCCAACAGAGCAGCCTCGAACAAAGGAAAAATTAGAACAACCCCAAATCACCAAACGCAGCGACTACTTCACGATCTACATTGAGTAGCCAATCATCTTGGAATTTCCCTTCTCCACCACAGCCGACAATCAACGATTGGAGTCGTTCCCGGATAAAATCCCGAATGTTAATTTGAAGGATGACATCGGAATTCTCCCACTCCCTTTTACGAGCGCTTTCTGGAGGTTCATTCTCGCCGTACTGTCCAGTCCCAGCATTGTTCCAGTTGATAAGATAATCGCCACCGCGCGGGTCATTAGGATCATCTTCAGCTGCTCCCTCAGCAAGTTCTGTGACAATATCGGTCCAAACTGTCAGGTATGATTGGAGGTTGTTAAGGATGTAGCTAGGGGGCTGAGTATTTGGGCCATTCAGAGTGAGAAGCTGAGTGAGAGCAAGAGCGTGAAGCTTCTTCTGGTTAGTGCTGCCAATATTGTCGTAGTGGAGAAACCATTCGGTAAGGATCCATTTTAGAACTTCTTCTTCGTTGGTAGCACCTATGGCGGCTGTCACAGCCGAGACAAACATCTTCGGATAGGCCAGGGCCAGACGGGCGAGCACAGAGAAATAGTCCGTCTCAACGACACCGTAGACTTGCGTTTGCTTTCGATTAGGACCCGTGGTTTGGCTAGCCTCGTGGGCAGAGTGTAGCCCCTCTAGGAGAGCTGCAAGGAAAGAACTATCAAGGAGAGATCGAGTGATAACACTGTAAGTGTTTTCACTGCCACCGTCTACCGTGTTGGCACATCGAATCATAGATTCCACAAGACGTGGGACAATTCCGAGACGTTGTCGGGTGGTGGATTTGAGGAGAGTTTCAAATGAAACAAGAAGGGGGAAACGAACTCGATCACTGAGGATCTCTTGGGGTGCGAGGATGATGTATGATTCGGCAATCTGCAATGCCTGAGGAACACTGTCGATAGCTGCTTCGAATATTGGGAATAAGGCCGGAATAAGAGAAAGTATGTCAGGGGAAGCAGGAGCTGGAGTTTGCATCAAAATGGAGCTCCAAAGTTCCAAGGCTTCGTCGAGAAGGTAGATTAGTGTTTCCTTTTCCATTCAGTTAGTCAGCCGGTCTATATCTGTTCGTTGAGGGGTAAAAAATCACGACATACAGAGCCTGGTTCAACTGAGTTTCGGATTAACGGGAGAATGAGACCGTGATATTTGATTGATTCTTGCTTTAGTGAATATATTAATGACGAAAGCAACGTCAGAATTGCCTGCTTCATCAAATGCTCTTCGCCAGAGCTTTCCCACAGTGGCGGTAGCAATGATAGTATCTGATCCGAGAAGGGGGAAATCTAGAAAAAAGCATTAATTTTACAGTGCATTAACAGAAAGGGAGAGGCCACAAACGTTATCTTCCATTCTCACCACTGCCATTCTGACAGTATCCAAAAGCCCCATTTTAGTATCCGAACTATCAACTTCTTGAACAAGAGCCATGAGGCTTTGGAGAATGGATGGAGCATAGGGCATGAATTCTGCTGGTGAAAATTCAAACGTATCAAATATCTGTTTCAGTTGTCTGCCCGCGGTAATGCGAACCACAAGATCATTCAATTGATCCTGTCTGTTAAGAAGATGCTGAAATATCTGGTAGATAGCATTCTTATTCAGTTCACTTGCTTTCACTGGGACCCACTGCCCGAGAAGAATTGCGATCCTCCTCCTCAGAAGATTATATCCAGGCTCCTGGATTTGGACTTCGGGAACAAGGGTGTTTTCTAAGAAATTGTTGAAGTCCAAGTGCTGTTCCAAACTTGCCGCTGCTAGGCCAATGGCGGAGTATAGAGAATCTTTCAAAAGTACGTCACGATTATCAGGACCTTTTAAGAAGTACTAAATTAGTAACCCGGATTTCATGACGTTGAGGAGTAGACATAAATCACTCACTTGCAAAGGAGTAGAAAACATTCAAGAGGCGAGGTATAAGAAGGTCTTTGAAATGTATAACAAGGTCAAGGAAAAGTTTTTCAGAGCAAGATCGGATAGAGAACTCCCAGGCTTCAGCAATGTCTTCTTCCTTTCGCTCCCATTCTTCCGGATCCAATTCCCATTCTTCCAAGTCATTATTTCTGAATCGAAAGAATTGGGTAACAAGGAGCTCCATAACATGGATAACAAGCTCATGAGTGAAAAGTTGAGATTTGATAAACTCGATAGATTGCTTCTTCTCCTCCTTGTCCTCAGGGGTCTGGTATTTGAAGCTATGAGCTGGGTGAAATGCCATACGCGAACAAGCTCTAATTAGAAGGAGAGCCTTCAATCCAGCCTTTTCCATGAATGTCTTTTCTTCCGAATCGCTCTCATATCTGAGTTGGTTGTAGTTTTCTCCCAGTTTTACAACCAGCGTCCAATATGACTGCACAAGAGGAATGCTATTTGGTAGTAATGCAAACGCAGCCGGGCGATCCTTGGCCATTTCCATGTGTAACTTTGCAAGCTGTAAGAGGTGCTTTTCGATCGATTTCTGAGCCTGGTCCGGTAATAACATTGAGTTATTGACGAAGGTAAGGAATCTACTAAAGTGAGAGTGGGTCAAAAGCCAGAAATCTTGGATTTCTTTTGCACGGTTGGGATGCTCAAACCCAGCAACGGCAAGACGCCTGATGACTTTGAGCGCAGTAAGACTTTGCCCAGTTACTTGTATCAGTTCATCGTCACTGAAAATACCTTGCTCCGCTAAAGATGTCCATTTATTCACTTTTTCCACATATATGTGCCCGAGAATGTGAAATATTTCAGGGGCCACAGATTGAAGGCTCGCGCGCGTTCTCGGGAATCGAGCGGTAGATAGTTCTTTTATTATTTGCAAAATAATCACAAGGGTACGCGGCAAATGCAACGGGTTCGCACCAGGCTGGATGGATGACCGTAGGTAGGTGATTATTGAAGATATTCCATCGGGCCTAAAATATGAGAAACTGACTCCATTCTAGGTCGAAAGGAAAAATAAATGTAGAGAGGCTGGTATATAATTCTTACCAATCACTAGGAAATTCAAATCGCATGATTTTTGCGATCATTAATGCATTTTGGATGGCTAGGGGAGGGGATGGCTCAGTAATGCCAGCTTGCACGGCTCTGACCTTGATCAAGTCTTTTTCCTCCTTCTTGATCGCACTTTATCGCGGTTAGTAGTTATCTCCGGTATTATTCCTCCAGAAGTGCAAACAAAGAAAACCATGGTGGAAGACGGGAGGGAATGACAATGGAGAAACACGTACTTGGTTGCCGTCTTCCTCCAATATTTATCGATGCCGTTCTTCAGTTGGATTATAGCAAGATAGCGAGCCGGAAGTGGAAGTGAATGATTTAAGAAGACATCCTGCAGAAAGTTTAGTTTTCAACATGAGTAAAAGATCATCATCAGTAACTTACCTGAAGAAGGGTATAGTACTTCTCTTGCTTCTCCCAGTGTTCGAGCTGTTTAGTCCCAGTTTGAACTTGCTGTTGATTAGAGCCAGAGGCTTGAATCAGGCAATTGACGACATTATGCGGCGTTAGCGGGTTCAGCTCCCCGGCTAACTCGACAACTTGAGCCATATCTGAGCCTGGCTGGCTGGCGAAGCTAGAGCTGCGTTGTAGAGACAGTTGTCAGCTACACCCGGGGCTAGGCGATGGAGGAATTGAATGCAGACCCAGAACAAAACAAGACAGGAGTTTCCAGAACTCAGTCAGCTATATGGCCTGCAGATAGCATTTAGTCTGAGAGCTCAGACTAAGATGATTTGATGGAAGCCGGATAGCTTCTTCAATTGTCTCTGCTCCCCGCCCGCAGCGGGTCTTGTCGGATCATTGTTATTCCGTTGCCGCTCTAGCCCTAGGTTTGGACCCTGGATGCTAATCCTAATATGGTGTGCTTGATTAGGGTTTTGATAACTATTACGCTGATGTCATTTGCTGTGACTTCCTTATCTAGAACTTACCCAAGTAGATGGGCACTTCTACATACCTACATGAAGGAGCATCCTTTATATTCAACAATATCACTTAATATCATCATTTTTCCATCTTCCCTAACTTATTGCATTTCCTTTAGCAAAAGTTCTTCCCCAACAGTGATGTTGATACTCCCACATGCTCTGTCAGGAAGTGGTATATTATTTCATCTACACCCCTGCTTCCTACCACCACAGCCTAGAGCCTTCGAGCTAATCTAATTAAGATTAATTAGTCCTGCTAGTTAAAATTACCAGGGGGAGGGCTCCATTAGATCGGACCAAAAACTAATAACCCCCTCCCCCAGCATACCTTTTCTGGGTAGGAAGCATTAGCTTGCCAATTAGGACAACCGACTCAGAAATATAAAGGTCAAAGTGGAGATATTCCAATTGATGTGGCTCACCATGCACGCGTATCACTCTTACTATACTCTCGACCCATAGTATTATCCTTTTCTTACTGTTACTAACATTTTTATGCAACCGCGCACAGTCCATAAACGGCTCACTGTTGCTTCAAAAATGGCTTTGCGAATACTCTCCATGATGCGGATATATTTGGTGGTTTGTGACATATGATGATATATGTTATCATTGGATATATATTGCAGGAAGCGTGAAGCAAGATACAACCATTAGTACCCTCCGGGATGTTGGTTGCTTCGCTATGGCAGGATGCGGGCTCCTGGGCGAGTAGAGGCTGAATAGTCATGGAAATTTATAGACCATCGCCTGTCGAGAGGGAAATGCCTCGGCCGATAACTGGGGCCTACGCGATCCTAGTTGGGGGAGAGCGAGCCCCGAGTGGATTTAACTTACAAAGGCACAGTGTCTTAAGACATCACATTTGTTTGTGGCTATAGTTCGAAAGTCT
Source organism: Aspergillus haitiensis (assembly GCA_027569155.1). Taxonomy (NCBI): domain Eukaryota; kingdom Fungi; phylum Ascomycota; class Eurotiomycetes; order Eurotiales; family Aspergillaceae; genus Aspergillus; species Aspergillus haitiensis. The sequence continues at coordinate 27,979 of JAPDEO010000039.1, forward strand.
GAGGTTTGTTAACAAGTAGCTCGCATGGCTTAGTTGGTAAAGCGCGTCACTAGTAATGACGAGATCCTCGGTTCGAATCCGTGTGTGAGCATTTCTTTTTGGCTCTAATATTTTTAAAAATCCCATGGACTGCTCCAATTTGATTGGTGGCTTACACAATCATTTTCTCTATCATGATCTTGTGTAGGTAGGGACTATGGTTATGCCAGCCGTATCTTCTTGGGCCTTCCACTTGCCGATGATCTAGGCCATGGCCCCGGTTTCGCTTTCCACGTGTGTTTTGTTGGTTATTGTACTGACCAAGAAGCTATTTCTTCCTTCCATGGGTATCATTGACATGTCTCTTATCTATTTTATTTTCCTCCTTTTTGTGGGTATGGTTTTGTAGTGATGATATGTCTGTAACATAGCTAGGTAAGGTAGGTTGCATGCAAGCTACCTGAACCCTTCCCGTCTTGGGCGCAAATAGGGTTTTGCATTATATGGGCTACTGTGACTCTCTTTGGGATACGATGGCTATGGTGGAGCTTCCTCTTGGATTGGGGTATCCCATCAATTATATGGGTACAAGTATGGCCCTATTAGCACATTCTGGTTATGGGGATTCTTCATTTTAGTATGGAGGCTCTCCTCGGGGCGCCCTAAATTAGTAACAGCTCGCTGCCGACTCTGTAGCCACCCCCACTCAATGGTGTGAGGGATTTGCCGGCAATGTCCCAGGTAGACTTCGAAGGCTCAAACGTTGGGTGGTAGATCTTTTTAGCTGCAGGGAGGTTTTTTCGGCTGTACGACTTGAGATAGCAACCCGACTTAAATCCTCCATTGCGCTCCTTGAGACCGCCGGGTATATTCCTCGCGGGCTGGATGTTTTCCTTCTTTGTTGGTGGTTTGTGTGTGTGAAGATGATATCATAGTTGTCCATTGCTGTTACCGGTGGGAGGCTGTCGGTAGATACTGCAACATAGTACCTACTGTGCATAGAGTGTTATTATATATATCGCTCCTGATGTGGGGATGTGGAAAATTATGTTAAAGCTTGATTGGTCTAAGCGGACGAAGGAGGAGAGCCAAGGGCCATCATCTTCCAGATCAGAATAAGACTAAATAGGGATTTGACGAATCACCTTCCAATGGATCATGAAAGGTAACGAGTGTGTGCATAACCTAAGGTCGAGAGAGGTGTCGGAAAGCTTCATATTTTTTACACAATAGAAGGTATTGGAGCTATATTTTCTAATATAGCCCTGTTTGTTCAACAAAGCTCGCATGGCTTAGTTGGTAAAGCGCGTCACTAGTAATGACGAGATCCTCGGTTCGAATCCGTGTGTGAGCATTTTTTGACTTTTTTGGCTATTAACAATTATCTTGAAATATTGTCTTAGAATATATTGCAATCTTATTGACACCGCAACATCCAGTTGCTCGCATGGCTTAGTTGGTAAAGCGCATCACTAGTAATGATGAGATCCTCGGTTCGAATCCGAGTGTGAGCATTTCATTTTTATCGTTTTTAATTCCCTCATATTCCTTTTTTTTCTTTGATATTCATGATGATGGCCCATACACCAAATAACAAAAAAAAAAGACCGTCACGGGCGCCTACCTAACCAAACGCCCCAGTAATCCCCGGTGTTCCACACAATTTTGTTAGATCACCAGAAGGCCCAGAACACGACGCCATGAAAACGAAGATTCCTTGAAATGGTCTCTCAACTTAAAAACAAAGCAGTCATCCCTCAAAAGTCAAACCCCATTTCAATCGGATATCTGTCATAAGGCCTCCCTCCGCAGACCCTAAGCTTCCTATAGGGATGTATAGGTTCCACAGGTAACACCGTGTTGCCATCACATCGCAGGTATCTAGAGCACAGCAACGCACCCAATCTCTGCGTCCGTATCAACGGCACGTTTTGATCGTAACCCACTGCAAAATCCCTTTAGCGTTGGTATCAGCACCCCCAAAATAAGGGACTCATATTAACATACTTCCTTGAAGGCTTGATATCGCCGCAATAAAGCGTGTATCCGGAATCCATCTCTGCTAAATCATCCATATTGGACAGGAACACATTGACCTTGACGACCTTGAGCCCGAGGCCTCAAGGACATGGGAGGGATTATTGATACATTGGTACTTAAATATAATGAGCATTGCAATTAAAGGTTCATCCTAGGCCCTAAGCGCTTAAAGGGAAGGCCCAAAGTGTGCACTTTGATATCCTCATCAACTACCTTGCCGGTCTGGGCGTCCATGGGGACGGAACTAGAACAATAGACGAACCCATTGGCGGAAATAGCCTGGAAAAATATACACCTGGAAGAGGAGGGGGCGCGTTTGGGTCGTCGTCATGATCTTTGAAGGTGACGTGGAAGGGGTTTGCGGTGGATTGGGCGTTTGTGGGTTTTGCCATTATCTGCGCGGTGCTGTTTATCTGGTCCACCTAGGACATTCCGGCACATACGGGATAGGAGACGGTTTTTGCAAAGGTGACGCTCGAGATCAGGCATAATTAGGCTATCTGGATAGGTTGGTGGAGGTGGAAGAGTAAGAAGAGGGGAATGGGACTCCCTATCCCCAAGTGGCAAAGAAGGATAAGTAATTATCTCTTGCTCTTGAAGAGTAGAAACATCTTTACAGTTATTTCTGGAATAACAGGGATGAAAATGGTAACATTGAACCAAGCCATCCAGAATCATGCGAAGGAATCAACTAACTCACACTATATGAGTTTAAGGAATTTACTAAGATTCACAATAGATGAAGTAGCATTAGCTGAGATAAATAGATAAGGTCTCTTACTCTACTTGTATTTTTATCATCACAACCATCATCATTATTTTATCACCACTACTAATTCCAATTGCTATTCTTCTCCTGATTCTAGCTCATAAAAGTGCATGATGGTGGATTCGCTGTACACTCAATGCGCCTTTGTCTGCAAGCAAGTGGGATGTGAACGGTTGTTTCTGGGTCAGGAGTACCTCCAGCGCCACCAACTTAATGGTAAGCATTTATTTATAGCCCCCTCCAAAAAAGCCCTGTTGTGACTATTTGGTGGTAAGTCGGGTGATAGCTGAAACATATTTTTGTAGACGAGTCCGCCGAGATATTCTCCTGCGACATCTATCCTCAGTCGTTTGTTCGTCAGGATCTATATCGTCGGCGTTAACTGCGTCATGAGAAGGGAATGTTCTTTCGAAAAACAGGGGCGTTTATTCATCGAGTCAGAGTATGGGCACGTTGCAACAGGGGGAGAAACCTCCTATCCCTGCCCTTAACCCGACAATGATCATGCTAAGCAGTAAAGCCGGCCGGGTCACGCCAAACGGGGTGATCAACTGGACACAGGCACAGATCGTCCGAAAAAAACCTTGAGAAAGCGCGCACGCGCATCCACCGCTTGGTGGGTACTGATGTCATCTGCGAAGCCTTTCGGTAGGCTCTTCTCCTCGTACAAGAGAACATGCTTAGTAGAAAGCGGTATGTGACGCGTGATGAAAATATTGTGCCGGGACCATGGTGTTTGTATATTGCAGTGTTGACCCTATGGGTATTTGGCGTGAGCATGGAGGGTGAGTTTCCGTCTTCACCACCATCAACAGTTGATCGACCATGCTCGATGACAATGACAATTCTAATGTCAATTTGAATGCCAACGCTAATGTCGAAGCTGAAGCGTATGCAATTCGGATGACGAATGCACTACAGCGTGGGAGCGGTAGTAATAGTGCGAAGGGAATGATTGCTGGGGCGAACCAGACAGGTGGACTGATTCCGGCTGCAAGGGACGCATTGGGAGGCTGTTGATGGTGGGGAGAGAAGACATTATTGATATGATGTGGAATGAACAAAAAACTATCTATCTTAAGAAGTAGAGAGATACTATGAGGAAGGAGAGAAAAAGAAATGCAAAAAAGCAATGCTCACACACGGATTCGAACCGAGGATCTCGTCATTACTAGTGACGCGCTTTACCAACTAAGCCATGCGAGCTGATTGGTGGGAGCAGGTGCTCATTCTAGCATTATGTACTTTTTGTGTACTTCCTCACAATTGACACCTTTTGCTGCCTACCTACTAAAGACAAGGCCCTCCAGAGGCTTAGAAATTTAATATTTGTGCCTCCTCAGGTACCTAGGTTTCCTGAGGATCCACTGCAATGGAGTAGCTATGGAAACTGGTACTTAGGCGCCAAGGTGCACAATAATAATGGGTCTTCGGCATGGGCTACCTACTACACTAAGAGTTGCTAGTGGGTCCATGATGGGATAAATAGAATATCCTTTCAGCTGTGTTTGGGGCAAATTTGTATGAATGATTCTCTCTTCATAGTTATGGTCGATTTTAATGTTTTGAAGGCTGAGATACCCTATCAGATTAATACCTACCTAGGTATCCTACTTCTTATGATAGTAGGTAGTCCTATAGACTGAATTGCCCATCTCCCAATGAACACTTGAATAATAGTACGTAGTTACTCAAGGTCCTTGGGTACATAGATACTATACCCGAGAGTATACCTAATTATCTGTAGATACCTACCTGTACTGCCTACCCAGTAAGCTATCAAATAACTACACCCACTCTGAACAGACCCTCATTGGCTATTATCGAATACCTAGTTTAAAATGGCCAAGAACTAGTAAATCCCTACCTATATTAGTAAACAAGTAGTCACGGAAATTAAACCCCTAAGAAAACGGAAGCTCCCCTTCCCGGTTAAATATGCATTAGTCCGCTGTTATAGTCGTCTCCGCACGAGTGCCTCGACATCCCAGACTCCATTTGGCGCGAAGGATGCACATCCCTTGAGTAGGTAGTAAAATCCTGTTCTAAATAGTTGATGGGTAGGTGAGATTTCCACTTCCCCTCTTCCGTCCCCCCTCTTCTCTTCCCTTCTCCTGATACGCTCTTAATGTTGAATCTTGAATTGGAACGATATGATAGGTAGACATGACTTGGGGGTTTAGCCGACTCGATTGGTGTAGTACCGATATCATTAGTATATAAAGAAGTACATAACGACCTGCACTTCCTAAAATTGTAGAGTCTCCTTTCAATTTTTAGGCTATTAAGCTGTCAAGACTACCTACCTGATATCCTAGTACCTACCTACTATACCTAAACACAATGGTGCAGATTGAGCCTCAACCTGCCAATAGATCCCAGGAGTCCATTGAGACCCGATTGTTTATTAATGGGGAGGTATGTAGTTCTTTTAATTATTTTATTATTATCTCTAACTTCTAAAAAAATTGTGCTACAGTTTAAACCCTCCTCAGATGGGCAAGTGTTCAAGTTGATCAACCCGTTTACACGAGAAGTCGCTGCGGAAGGTGCATCTTTGCCTTAAGAAAATAAAATAAAATAAGAACATAAATATCTAAATGAATCGTTTCATACTATAGTCCACCAAGCCAGCGAACAGGATGTCAACCAGGCCGTTGACGCTGCCAAAGCTGCCTTCCCAGCCTGGCGCGATCTTTCGCCCTCCGATCGAGGTGCCCATCTTCATAAACTGGCCGCATTGCTCCGCGAACACAATAACGAACTCGCCCGCTTAGAGTCGCTCGCCACAGGGAAACCAGTATCCGCGTTTTTTGAAGCCTTCGCGGCGGCCGAGCAATTTGACTACTTTGCGGAAGCTGGCTGGACCGCACAGGGTACTTCGAGCTTGAACACTCCGGGCCATCTTAGCCTCACACTCAAGCAACCCTACGGTGTTGTCGCCTGTATCATCCCCTGGAATGCGCCACTATTATTCTTTGCTTTCAAACTTGCACCAGCATTGGCGGCCGGGAATACCGTGGTCCTGAAGAGTAGCGAAAAGGCGCCCTTGACCGTAAGTTACAAGTTATTGTTCTTAGTAGTTCAATTCTCGATCCGATCAATCCCAGCAGAAAACAAGTTACTAGTTAAAAAAAAAAAAAAAAAAAAAGGTTTACTAACATCCCAGCCTTGTCAATCACCTAGTCAGCATTTGTAGCCAAACTCATTGCCCAAGCCGGGTTCCCTCCAGGCGTCGTGAACATCCTATCAGGCTTCGGTTCTCCCACCGGCAGCGCCCTCGCCTCTCACATGGAAGTGCGCTGTCTCAGCTTCACTGGCTCCTGCGCAACAGGACAAAAGATTCAAGCGGCAGCCGCCACATCAAATCTGAAAACCGTCCACATGGAACTCGGCGGTAAATCTCCCGCCATCATCTTCGCTGACGCCGACCTCGACAGCGCAGCCCAACAAACCCAATTCAGCATCCAGATGCTAAGTGGCCAGACATGCATGGCAAATTCGCGCATCTACGTCGAGGAATCCGTCGCTGAGGCCTTCCTCGCCCGCTTCAAGAAGATCTTCGGCGCTGCTCGCATCGGGAACCCCCTCGACCAGTCCACCAACCACGGCCCACAGGTCGACGGTATCCAGTACGATCGTGTCAAGTCTTATCTTGCCCAAGGGGCGAGCGAAGGCGGGGATATGACCATGGGCGGAGACGCGAATGATGGCTTCTTTATCAAGCCGACCGTGTTTGAGAATGTACCGGAGCATTCGCGCATCATGAAGGAAGAGGTCTTTGGCCCTGTCGTCGTCATTAATACCTTTCGCTCCGAGGAGGAGGTTATTCAGAAAGCTAATGCTACCGAATTCGGGCTCTATGCTGCTGTATTCACAAAGGATTTGGATCGTGCGGTGCGCCTGTCCAAGCTGCTCGAGGCTGGTACTGTTGGCGTGAATTGTACCAGTCCGACCGTGGCAAAGGATATGCCTTTTGGAGGTTATAAAATGAGTGGACTCGGTCGTGAGGGTTTTATGGATGGTTTGGATGCCTTTTTGGAAACCAAGACTGTCTTGATTAAGACGAACTTTTGATCTCTTTTCCTCCTTTCCTCTCTCAATCTCAATATATTACTGCAACTTGTTGATGAATTGCGCCTGTTAGCTTCTGTGGTTATGAATGTAGACATGAGTTTTTATTGTGAAAATCTATATTTATTTTATTATTTTTATTGTTTTTTGTTATTATATCATCTATCGGCAATGTATGCGTATACCTATCCTCAGCAAAGAACAAGAAAAATTGAATGTTTTTTCTTTTTTTTCTTTTTCTTTTTTTTTTGATCAAGGAATTTTATGTATAAGCACCTAGAAAATAGGGTAAAAGAGTAGATCTAAGACGTCTTCCTCATTGCCGTCACATTCACATTGTACCCGCTCTTAATATCGTATGGAAACGGACTGGTATAATTGTAGGTTGCTTTTGTGTTGGCATACTTCGTCTTGACGATATCTAGGATCCCATGGCCAGCGGAACAGGATTCATTGGTGCTGAGAGGAATGGGCCACACTGGGGAATACTTGGAGTAATCGCCTTTGGACAAAGGACCCGGATACGTCTCGTTTAGGAGAAGGTAAGTCGTGTTGACATCGTAGTTTATATAGCCAGTCTTATTAGCTACAATTTCAAGAATATTGGCACCGCAATCCCAGCGGCCCAAGGATGGGAGCCCCCAATTGGCGGACACAGACGCAATCACTGAGTAGTGTGTATAGAATGTGTCATCTTCAGTGCCCTTTAATTTCTCGGGGATAGCATCTCCTAGGAGAATGCTGAAGATCCAGTTGTCCTCCTTGTAGGTACCCGCTTCATCGAAAGTTAAAAGGACTAGGGTTTTATTCATAAAATGAGTGTTGTTGAGTAGCGGTGTGATCCAATTTCGCTCCCAGCTGGCGGCAAAAGTGATATTAGTGTCATGGCCATCATTGGTCATGTTGGGAGTCACAAAGGCCCACTGAGGCAATTCTTGATTAACTAGGTCTTCATCGAAACTGGTGAAGTTCTTGATTTGACGTAGACGTGCGCTATTTTCTGTCACGGAATTATATAGGATCAATGGGTTGTGCTTGCGCACATAGTCATTGGCCCCCGTGACTTGGTTCGGATAACTGTAGTTTTGGAACCCGGGATAGGGCATGTGTTCTTGATACTCGCCCCATGAGATTCCCTTGGTGTCTAGAAGATCTACAATGGTTGATACATTGGCTGGAACTGCTTTAAAATCGTCATTGTCCATACCAAAGGTATCGCCCCCCGCCGAAGCGCAATAGTTCGGTTCAGAAGGATGGGTGACTGCAAAGAAGTTTGTCCTATAATGAATGAGTCCCACGCAATATCTAATGAACACAGTCAGGACTCACAGGGTAATCCCTTGACCCGCTAGCCATTGCATGTCACTGACTACCGCAGCATCACCGTAGTCCTTCGTGTTTGAAAGAGGAAGAGCGATCGTTAGCTTCTTGGGCGAATATAGTAGTCAAATGGTTAGGATGACATACGATATTCTCAAGCCACACCTGGAAGAAGCGGTTGAAAGCCACACCCTCTACATGAGAAACGGGAGAATAAGGTTGAGCAGTTGCGGCTGCAGTCGTTGTCGTCCTCGTCCTTATTTTCGATAGATTATTAGCGTAGACCAAAGGGGCGGCCCCCAGCAAACCCAAAACCGCAGGCCGCATTCTGTTCCAAGGTTCTCAGGGTGTCTGAAATTTGAAGCAATTTCCAATTATCTGGAGTGATCACAGTGCAGAGTTGTGGGAGAAATTTCACTGTGGTATTTATAGTCAAAAGCAAGGGGTGAGAGGAGATATCTCCACGCACACATGTGTGACCAGCAGCACAACTCTGTATGAGGCTACTCTGCGTCTACTCTACTAAGGCACCTTGAGTTTGCTTGGTGACGGTAAGAGTGAGATAGTATCTCGGAATTCTGTAAGGGATATAATCCTCATCATACAGCGGGGGAAAATCACCTTATCCAATACTCAATGTAGAACCTTTGCATTGGAGGTGCGCCCGATGCAATTGACGTTTTCTTGAATGAATGACCTCAGAATCCAATGTTCCCGGGATCGGCAAAGCTTATCCATTAGCTTTTAGGCGGCTATTCAGTATATATTGAATCCAACTGTTTGGAGTATTCCTCATATTTCCATTTACTGATATCTTTCAAGGAGGAAAATATAAATACTACGGAAAAGACTGGAACGAGGGATGGAATTGAGTAGTTCGTGAAGAAAAGACCCCAAATCCACCACCTAACTACCTTATTTACCAAAGAGACCTAGCAGATACAGTCCATTTGGATATAGTTCGTACAGCTAATAGGGAAGGTAATTGTAATAATTTTAAAAGGGATTTCTTAGAAGTTTCTGCATGTTAATCAGTCTTGTTATTGCCGCGGTCACGTGCGCCAATCCAACCTCGGCAGTCCGCGGTCTAAAGTCTGGGGAACCGACCGTCGCAGAGTCAAGCAAGCTATCCCATCCCCTCCCCACGCAAGTCGCTCTTTTGCCGGCTCTTGTTATTTGTCCCTTTTCTCTTCCGTTTCCCCTTTTCCTTTCTCCCCCCCTTAACTAGATAAAACATAAAAGACGCCATTCGCATAATGATGTTACAATGAGTTCAACAAACTTCGCTGCCGCCCAGGAACGGGTTCTGGAACGTCGCCGACGCCGCGAGGCTGAAGCCCAAAATCGACTCGCGGAACAACAGCGAGCATCCATCGTTAATCATCCCTCCCTCCGACGACTCCCTTATCCTTTGAACACATTACCACAATCGGGGTTCTCACTATGGAATTCCATCAGAGGCCGTGAGGGGATGCGGCCTGCGTTTCGCGTGGGCCAAGTTGATGCCGAACTTCTTGATGAGGAATTGCTGGGACTGTTGAAGGGGCAAGTGGGCGAGGCCCTGAAGTACTTTGAGGTAGGGCTCTATTTCCCCCCTAAATAAGCTGTGTTAGTGAATATGGAACCGACTGACACCCGTCTTGCATAGCCGCATTTGCGTGAGGACTGGTCGCACGAAATCCAATTGGTCCTCCGTGCAATACTTTTCAAGCTTTCGATATGGGACCATGATGCCTCCTATGGCGCAGCCCTGCAGAGTTTGAGGTACATTGACAGCCGAAGCAAGGGTCCCGTTCACTCAACACCAACCAAAATTCAAAAGTCTCTCTATGGTCTTCTTACAGTGGGCGGTCGATATGCGTGGGATAAGTGGGAGAACTGGTTGATCAACCAGGAGGGTGGATATGAGGAAGTAAGTGCTTGCGCCTGGCTCCTGTGGTTTCACCGTTAACATACTCATCTCCTCAGCCTTCGCAAGAAGTTCGGACGTTGTCTCGTATTACAAGTTTCCTCTCAACTACACACTCGGTCGCAGCCTTTGCTTCATTCCTTGTATTTCTCGTGAATGGTCGATATCGAACCTTGGTTGATCGCATTCTTCGCATGCGTCTTACACCACCCTCTGCCCAGGCAAGTCGTGAGGTTTCTTTTGAGTACCTAAATCGACAGCTCGTCTGGCATGCGTTTACGGAATTTCTCCTTTTTCTCCTCCCATTGGTTGGCATTAGCAGGTGGCGCCGGTGGGTATCGAGGGCTTGGCGGAGAACCATGTCAGCTATCAGATCGAGCGGCGAGGACGATCAGAATCAAGCAAAACAGGGAGAACTCGCTTTCCTTCCGGAGAGGACATGCGCCATATGTTACAAAGAAAATAATCCCAGCGCAACGACAGAAAATGAAATGATGGCTGCCTCAGGAGGAATTGTTGGCTCGGCCCAAACAGATATTACAAATCCATATGAGACGATACCATGCGGTTGCATATACTGTTTTGTCTGTATAGTGCAGAAGCTGGAGGGAGAAGAGGGAGAAGGCTGGATTTGTTTACGCTGTGGGGAGATCATCAAGAAATGCAAGCCATGGAATGGTGATGTCCTTGAAGAAGCACCGCGACAATCCACTTCTGGGAAGGTTGTTGGGTTCGCAGTAGAGGATACAGACAGCACAGAGAGGGCACTAGACAGTACGAATTCCTTGCAAGAGTCAATTGACGAAGATAGTCTACATCAGTCCAGCCAGTGGTCAACAATTGACAAGGAGTCGGTGGAGGATGGTTCTGAGAAAGGAGAACATGAATCGGAGGAGATCAATGCAAAGCCCCAGTGACCGTCCTATTGCCTGGCTACTCACTTACCTACGTACATATATTTTTTTTGCTCTTCTTGTCATTTTTATTTCGCCTTCATGCATTAAGTTTGTACGAGCAAAATTACAAGATCTCAGAACCTCCTTTAGAGATACCCCTTTAATCCAGACATCCAATTCTTTTGGCCTTTTTGAACCTCCCAACCCAAGCTGCCAGCATTAATTAATATCAATTGCACTTAAAGGAAAAGAGAAATAAATAAATAAATGAATATATTCCTCTGCAATACATCGAACCTCAGCTTCCACCCCACCTTAAAAAGTCCCCACCAATTGAAGTTGGGCTAATGGGATCATTTGGATTACCGACTTCTCCCCCGCAACGGACTCCTCGCCGACTTTCCTGTCGCGCTCCGATTCTCCGATAGTGGAGCGCCACATTTTCACAGCTCTCACTATGCAACCCGCGATGATTTTTATTCCATCGATTACCTCGGATCTCGAGTGAAAGTTTTACCAGTTAACACTCACAAGCTGCCCTGCCTGCGAATCACCCAACCTCCCTCTCATGGACCCTGCCAAATCTGGAGCCTCCCCGGGTACGGGAGAAGCTAGATACATTGAATTCCCATGTCTTCCCAGCGATGCAAAGCATGCGGACGGTACCCCAGCTCTCAATCGATACTCATCTTATATCACGAAAGGACATGACTTCCCAGGTGCAAAGGTTAGTGAGACGACTGAGCCAAAGTCAAGACGCCGCCAACAGCTAGAGCTAACCAGGCTATTTCTTCTTTACTTAGGCCATGCTTTTCGCGGCTGGAGTACCTGATAAAGAGGCGATGGCCAAAAGTCCCCATGTCGGAGTTGCCTCTGTGTGGTGGGAAGGAAACCCATGCAATATGCATTTGATGGATTTGGGCAAGACGGTGAAGAAGGCAGTGGAAGACCAGGGAATGATTGGATGGCAATACAACACTATCGGAGTTTCGGATGCTATTTCGATGGGTAGCGAAGGTCAGTATGCATAGAAGAACCAGGTTTTTAGATTTATGCAATCTAACTTAGACGGCAGGAATGAGATTTTCCCTTCAATCCCGCGAAATTATCGCTGACAGCGTCGAAACCGTCACTTGTGCGCAATATCACGATGCCTGCATTGCTATCCCAGGCTGTGATAAGAACATGCCGGGTGTGGTAATGGGCATGGCAAGACATAATCGACCTTCGCTGATGATCTATGGTGGAACGATCCAGATTGGTTACTCGAATCTCCTCCGAAAGCCTATTAATGTTTCTACCTGCTTCGAGGCGGCAGGAGCGTATGCCTACAATACTTTGCGTCAGCCTGATGATGGAGGTGACACCAGCAAAACGAAGGACGAAATCATGGACGATCTCGAACGCCATGCTTGTCCAAGCGCGGGTGCTTGCGGAGGAATGTTCACGGCAAACACAATGGCCACTGCTATTGAATCTATGGGTCTCTCCTTGCCTGGATCTTCCTCTATTCCTGCCTCGTCGCCTTCCAAGATGAGAGAATGTGTCAAGGCTGCCGAAGCTATCAAAGTTTGCATGGAGAAAAACATTCGTCCTCGAGATCTTCTAACGAAGAGGTCGTTTGAAAATGCCCTCGTTATGACTATGGCTCTAGGAGGAAGCACCAATGGAGTACTCCATTTCCTGGCCATGGCTAGGACTGCTGGCGTTGAACTCACCCTGGATGATGTCCAAAGAGTCAGCAATAAGATCCCCTTTATCGCTGACCTTGCTCCTAGTGGCAAGTATTACATGGCCGATCTCTACGACATCGGAGGAGTTCCTTCCGTCCAAAAGCTGCTAATTGCGGCCGGCCTTCTTGATGGGGACATCCCTACAGTCACCGGCAAGACCCTTGCTCAAAATGTAGCTTCCTACCCGTCGTTGTCTGATGACCAAGTCATCATCCGGCCCTTGGACAACCCAATTAAGTCTACCGGCCACCTTCAGATCCTCCGAGGAAACCTCGCTCCTGGCGGTTCAGTCGCCAAGATTACAGGCAAGGAAGGTACTAAGTTTGTGGGCAAGGCAAGGGTCTTTGATAAGGAGCGTCAGCTCAATGACGCGTTGAGTCGGGGCGAGATTCCTCGGGGAGAGAACCTGGTGCTTATTGTCCGTTATGAAGGCCCCAAGGGAGGCCCAGGGATGCCTGAGCAACTCAAAGCTAGTGCAGCACTAATGGGGGCCAGACTCAACAACGTGGCCTTAATCACAGACGGTCGATATTCTGGCGCTAGTCACGGGTTCATCGTGGGCCACATTGTTCCAGAAGCGGCGGTGGGAGGACCCATTGCCATTGTCCGCGACGGAGATGTGATCACTATCAATGCAGAAACAAATGAAATCAACATGGATGTTCCGGATGAAGAGATTCAGCAACGACTGAAGGAGTGGAAGCCTCCCGTTTCGCAGGTTACACGTGGTGTTCTAGCCAAGTACGCCCGACTTGTTGGAGATGCATCCCATGGAGCCATGACGGATCTTTTCTAAGCAACGTGTGTAACCAATTTATGATTATTGACTCCCGTTATGAAGCTTATTATCAATGAATACTGAAAAAAGAAAAGAAAAGGAGATGTAGAAGAAAAGTGATGACGAGATGCATGCCCTACAATATCACGCTATCAGCCTAGCTCATCAGATGCCCATATGGAGTATGAGTATTGGACGGGATGGATAATAATAGTGTTCAAAATATTCCCGGTGATATTTTTATTTCTATAGTAAAAAGTTTCCCATTTGGTTACTCAAGAATCCAAGTGACCCATATGTAAGCCTTAGGCTCACATAGTTGTTACTCTCGACCGACACGATACCAAAAGAATATATACAAACAACATTTTTTCGGGTCTTTATCATGTCTGTCTGTCTACATATATCCCAAAAGACATACCAATAACATATCGTACTCCATTGAGCATCATGTGTGACCTTATCACAAAACTGGTGCCACGTTGATTGTGTTTGTTCTTCCAACTACCAAGAGGAGGGGGTTAGATTCATGGAACCACGTCTCCTTTACCATTGTTCTTCTTGACCGCTCCCGACACGATAAACCAATTCCCCAAGTCTTATGAGAATTAAAAAAAAAAAAAATAAATAAATAAAAAAATAACCAGGGATAGGATGCAATGAAAGAAAGACTCTTGATAGTCGTTCCATGGTGTTAAAAAAAAAAAAAAAGGGATGGCGGGATGAGTCATCAGCCACGGGGTGGAATCTTCAGCGTTGACTGGGCGTGATTCATCGCTTGTCGACTTTTGCGATCACCAAATAATTCCAATTGATGGCAGATTCAAGTTCCACACAGCTGCTTTCGACTTTGTGACAGGCCCAATTCCCAATTCATCCACTGTCACCCGACAAAGGGTTCTTTTTTCGTTACCGAAAAAAGTAAAAAGAAAGGGAAAGAGAAGCAAAAGAGAGAAAGAAAAAAAAGTATTCTGGGACCGCCTAGCTACCGAGAACTGTAAACGCCACACAGTACCCTCATCTTTGTTAGGCTATATTGAATTCTTCAGGGCCGAGAGGCGATTGCTACCTAGGTATCTTTTATTGCCAAGGAGTGGGAGCTGTGGTAGGCATCTGCATTTTTTTTTTTTTTTTTTTTTTTTTTCGGGTTTATTTCTTTTTCTTTTTTTTTTAACTCCTAACTCAATTCTTACCTATGCATGTATTTGCTTTTTTTTCGGTGATCTGAGTTCTACGAAGTTTCTAGCTATAGTTACTGATCATTGCCTCAGCGCATCGCAAATCATTATAGAGGCTCTATCTGACCAACACCTGAAATTGAGGCCATTCCCGCCATAAGGAGCATCTCTTGGCTTTAGAATAAGCTGTGGAACCGTGAGAATCCTCCACTGCCGTCTGGATCCGCGGGGAGGTGAACGTGTCGGACTTTTATCACTCATTGGTCCAATCTTTCCAAGTGGGCTTACTTAAAACGTACGGAGTGATAGTGAACTTTAGTTCTCTCCTTACATCTCTAAAGCCACCGGGTCCTTTCCAAGCCTATTATTGCTTGAGGTTAATCTTCTGCTAGTGTGGTCATCTCCCCGCCTCTTCGCCTCATTATTGAACCAAAGACTCCCATTCCGCCAAAGAGGAGCCGTCTTTTCATCTCGTGTGAGCTTCGATTCGCATTCCAGAACGGGATTGTTTCTCTCCCTTTTGGTGCCCCCCTACAGAAAGGAGAATTATTCGTTTGCTGAATATTGGATCCCGAAGATCACTGAAGTGGCCACCGAGGGAGTGGGGAGTTTCGCTCCTTAGCTAGACTAGCAACCTTATATAACCACTGTGTCTTAACATTGTTCAAAATATGGGGGCTTATGATGCCAGCTTACCTCTCACATCATCCCAAGCAAGTTCGTTTGGTGCCGCCTTTCGACTTCGGGATTTTATCTACACCACCCTCTCTAATCCAACAACATTACTTTCATATATTCGGCATTGGCAAGCTGTTAATGCTGATGGATCAGTGAACTGGGGTCAGATCGTGTTCTTGACAACCTGTTTCGTCGCAATGGCAGGCTGTGGGCTCCTATCCGCATTGATCCGCCGCAAAGGTTCTGAGTCAGCCTCGCAAAGAAGGCGATTCCGCCGTGCTTTGCGCAGACATTACTCTAAAAGCTCTTCGGGTACTGTGACCTCTTCAGATGAAGATGAATACGATAGTGCTGGATCTTTGCGCCACGGAACTGAGGGCCCACGCTTTAAGAACCGCGATTCTCTCCAACAGGACGAGGCTTCAGCTGATGGTAAGAGTCATTTTACGTTGATGGTGCCCAGATAGCATCGCACTAACTTTTGCAATAGCACATAGCATGGATCCTGGCCTTCTAAAGAAGCATTCCTCTTACATATCTTATACAACATCCATAGCACAGTACCCATCAATAAGGACATTTTACCGACCGCACCCTCAAATGGACAAATTTCCAACCAAGCCTTCTCCAATTCCATTGCTCGTTTTCATACACGGCCTTGGGGGCTCCTTAGCACAGTTCCATCACGTTCTCACAAGCTTATCAAACGTTGGCCCATGTTTTGGAATCGACTTGCCGGGATGCGGATTATCCTCCTTTGCGCCTGCTTCGTGGGATGCGTACAAAGTCGAGGCGCTAGCTGAATTACTCGCCACAGCTATCGAACAACATCGCGATAAAGAAGCCGGTCAGGGTGTAGTCCTCATCGGTCACAGTCTGGGTTGCTCCCTCTCAGCAATGCTGGCATCGTCTACCTCATCAGTAGGAACCAGTTTGAAAGATCATATACTTGGCCTTATCGCTGTCTGTCCGCGTGCGTCGCCCCCTTCACCCAAGGAAGTTACCTCTTTCAAGCGTCTACTACATGTTCCCGGCCCTATATTTGATCTCTGGCGTTCATGGGATAGACGCGGAGGTCTCCATAGCAATAGTGTCAACCGACTCGTTGGAGAAGACGCGGACCTTGATACACGCGGCCTTCAAGTTCGATACAATAAACAAAGCAAAACTTCCGTCTGGAGGCGGATGGCATGGGGCATCCTACCTTCATATGACAATTTCGATAGCAAACCTGTTGGCGGTCTTCCAGGCGAAGAAATCTGGGCTGGTGTGCATACCCCTACTTTACTTGTCGCTGGTGAATCGGATACAGTGACAAAACCAGAGGAACTTCAAAAAATCCTCCAGTTCTTAGGTGAAGCTGGCACTAGTGTGAATGGAAGTCACGGCGAGAAAACCAACCTTTCTAAATCGTCACAAAACGAAAAGGCAATCGATGAGAAAGATGACTCCACAGCGGGAGGCAAAAGGAAGCGTCCTATCAAGACTATGATTCTCCCTTCACCAGCCTCACATGCCCTCTTATATGATCGTGCAACCTATCGAACCCTAGCCGGGATCATCCAGGACTTTCTCTTTCAGCATGTTGATCACCGCTTGAATCTCGGATGGCAACTCCAATATCTAAACACTTCTGGCAAGTGGGATGTCAAAAACCTAGCGAAGTGGCAGAAGGTTCCCCCAGTTTCGGAGCGAATTGCCGACACCTTCGTTGCTCTTAAGATGCTACGAGAAGTCGATGAAGAACATAATCCAACTCTCTTCTCTCAAAAGTACCAAGGCCGCATTTACGCAGTGATTGATATCAGTCACGAGAGCCCTGTCTACAACCCGGATTCGTTGGAGAAGGGTGGTATTCATTACCACAAATATCCCACAGTGTCGAAAATTCCTCCCACGACCGATGAGGTCCGGGATTTCATTGCATTAGTGGACCGGCTTCAAAACGAGATCACTGAGAAGTTTGGGATGACTGGTGAGGCTAAAGGTTCCCGCCCTGTGGTCGGGGTCCATTGTCACTACGGATTCAATCGGACAGGATTCTTGCTAGTCAGCTACCTGATTGAACGACGTGGGTTTGGGGTTCAGGAAGCGATTGATGAGTTTGAGAAACAACGCCCACCTGGAATTCGACATGCTCACTTTATCGATACACTGTTTGTTCGGTACTGCGTCGGACTTAAAAGAGCTCCTACGCTTTAATATTTTTTTTCTTCTTTTTGTTCTCTCTCACTTTCCTTCCTTTTCATTCTGGCGTTGATTGAGGGGCCTTTTTTTAATCCTCCATTTCTCATGAGTTATGATAATTAATGCGATAGACTGTATAGTAGTCGACTAGGCTAGCAAATTCTGGGTATTACGATAGACCAAGGGCGGATATTATTTTTTTGGCTGCTATAATGCTATAATTATTCTAATTATTCATTTAATCTATTCTATTTTTATCTTTGGCAGTGTACTCCGTACATACTGAATAGTGAATTATTCCGAGTAGCGAATCTATGGGGCCGCTCTTGACAAACAAAAAGTCTAGAAAGGCCGGAAGAAGGAATGCCATCTGTGTAACGACCGGGTTGGAGGGAGAAGCCCAAACACAGTATACTATTCTATAATAGGCAAGGTCTGAGAATCAGGGGAGTTTATTTTGGTGCCTTAGGCCATAAATCACTTAGGGTACGGCTAGACCCGAACAGGCTAAGCGAAGCGCGCACAACCAACCGAGCACCGCCTGAAGTGCGTGTGATTGTGCGTGTTGAAATTTCGAGGTTTGAATCTGACCGACCTTCGCCCCCCTCAACGACGACGACCAACGACCACCCATCCCACCACCTCTCCCTCCTTTTACTCCCTGTTCACCTTTCACTTCGAGGTCAAATTCGCCAAAATGGGTGGTGTCACCGTTCGCGATGTGGACGTAAGTTGTCACTTCCCTTTCTCCCTCGTTTTTTTCCTTTATCAAAGGTGGATGCCGTTGCAACCTCAGCACAACGCAAATACGTATATCCAAGAATAGCAAATGGCAAATGAGGAGGGAACAGTGAAGAGAAAGAGATTTATCAAGAGGAGGATAACAGTCTCTCGAGAAAAAAAAAGGTGGAGAATTGGACGATAAGATCATCTTCAAGAAAGAATCAATCTACGACATACGAGAGGAACGATTTATGATTCGAATAACGACAAACCGATGCTTTGGGGATACCGAATGAGGGCATTTACTTCAGGCGTGAAGACCAACGGCGACATGTTACATACGACAATGGATTTATACAAATCAAGCGATTGTGCGAGGATCGCGCCAGGCCCGCAACGGCAGAGGAGACAGGATGATTGATGGATTGCATCTCATTCAATAATGACATGGACAGCGTTTGGGCTCGGGGGCTAATTCTTTTTTCTTGTTTCAATATAGGCGCAAAAGTTCATCGGCGCTTACTCTGCTTTCCTGAAGCGCCAGGGAAAGCTCCCCATTCCCGGTACGTCGGCCTTGTCTTCTTTTTACCTGTCTCGATATATTTGAAGTGCCACTTTCGCTAACATGGTGTCTTTGAATTATATAGGCTGGGTTGATACCGTGAAGACCTCTGCTTCCAACGAGCTTCCTCCCCAGGATGCCGACTGGTACGACAATCCCATATCCCCCATCTACGAAATTTGATTTCCATGCAGCGACAGGACCAAGGAAAAAAAAAAGAAGAGAATGAATTATTTTTCTCCTAACGAAATGTTCTTTAGGTACTACGTCCGCGCTGCCGCTGTCGCTCGTCACATCTACATGCGCAAGACCGTCGGTGTTGGCCGTCTTCGCAAGGTCCACGGTTCCACCAAGAACCGCGGCTCTCGCCCCGCCCACCACGTCGATGCCTCCGGCTCCGTTGACCGCCACGTTCTGCAGTCCCTTGAGAAGATCGGTGTCCTTGAGCAGGATGAGGACAAGGGTGGTCGTCGCATTACCCAGAGCGGACAGCGGGATCTTGACCGTATCGCTAAGACCACCGTTGAAGAGGAAGAGGAGGATGACGAGTAAATTAGTCTTGGATTTTAAAATAATGAAAAAGTCCTGATGTTCTGACCCCCAAATTTCCTCAATCTTCAAATTTTTTTTTTATCTTTTTTTTTCCTTGAAATTTTCTCTCCATACTTTTTTTTTTTTCTATCTCTATTATCTACTCCCCACGCACACCCTCTGTATATCAGATATCCCTGGAAACATGAGGAGAAAGACATTGGGTTGAAAAAAAAATATTTCCAGAGAAACTAAAGAAAGAAAGAAAGATTAAAAAGAAATTTTAGACGGGCAAAAGAAGTTTTCTTCTTTTCCACCTCAGTGCAACAAGGATCAGCAAGTTCACTGGGAGAGAGTGACAAGAGTGAATTTATTTTTTATTATGAGCCTGGGTGAGAGGAATCAGTAAAGATGGAATGAAATTTTTACAAGCCTACTTATTTCCCTTCCTACTGACTGATTGATTAAGCCTTGGATTAGCTGGGACCATGGGTATCTAAGTGTAGGTTAGTACGGTAGTACCTAAAAGGCTTTTGTATGCAGGAGTAGAAGTCCATCTTTTATTAGAGATAGAAGGATGGTAGGTATGGACAGAGTATAGACTGTATGTATGTAGTATGTACAGTACGTAGTAGTGTAGTATACAGAGAATCATTTCATTTTCCATTCCATCCTTTTATATATAATGCTACCCCCCTCATATGTACCACCTACTGAAACATTGATTATAATCTATTTCTTCCCTGACTGAGCTGAAGGATCCTACAAGGTATTACCAACCACGGTCAGCCTCGATGATTACCAGCACCAGCGGCAAAAGAAGAAGGAAAAAAAAAAAACAAAAAAAAAACCAAGGGGAAGAGAACCAGAAAAAGAAAACAAGTAAAAGGGGAAAAATACTAAACTCACCAAATAAACCTGGTAAAACTTCATTTTCGTCTCCTTCTCATCAAACACCACCCGACCCGACCAAGGAACCTCAACCTCAGTGTCTGGGTTCGCCTTGAGATTATATTTCACCGTGCCGTAGAGCATGAGCTCATTCGGTGCACCAAAGTAGATTCGCTCGGTGTAATGTCTTCGGGATGCAACGTGGGTCCAGAGACCGTGGCGGAGGTTGAGGATTTCTATTTAAAAAAAAGATTTCAGTTGTTAGTGTATGTTGATTTTATGTAAGTGTATCAACGTTGTCTTATGTACATAGTTCAAACATGACGATGCGAATTATTATAGATAGATGAAGGTTGAGAATGATAACGAGAGGAGAAGAATATCATACCATCTTTGCCAACCGCCTTCTTTGGGCCCATAATTAATGTCGCATCGTCAGTGAAACTAGCAACGTATTGATCATGGAGAGCTTCCGTATCACTGATTGAGTAGAATTTTTCCATAAAGGCTACCAAGGCGGGACCATTTGGAGGGGTGAGGGATTTGTCAAAGGCAATTTGGTAGGACATCTTTTTTATTTCGACCTGTATTCTTAGATAGTGTGGTTTATCTGTGTGTATGTAGCGGGACGACTATGATTTCATATATGCAGTCATTCACATATGTATATGTATATATATATAAACAGATAAGAAAGAGTCAAGAAATGGAGACAAAAGGGATAGCTACGAGGATGGACGGACCTCTACCACATTATTAATAATAGCGATAATTAGAATAGTGGAGAGGATGTGATGTCAAGAGTAGAGATAAATTTCGGGCCGACGGGCGAACCGCGCGATCCGAATCCAGACATGATGTTTTCCGATGCGATGGCCGGGTGTAGTCTACATACCACAACTTGGGGGAGGAAAGGTAGTAGGTAGATAGGTACCTGACGAAGTTATCATTATAGTAAGTTTATTGGTGATTTCCAGAAGGGAAGAAAATCTTGACGGGATTTCTATTTCCGTACTCGGTTGATCTATATCGTTGAATAAGTAGACTGATTGTGTTACTCGAGAGCCTGTTAAATAATTAGGTAGGTAGGTTAGTTAATAGCTACCTAAACATACCCAATTCTAACTATTTATCTTGTTGCTAAGTAGTTAGGAAGTTATGTTTCTCAAGGGTAAGCATGCATGTATGTATGTATGCCTACGAGGCACCTATAGTATTGTACCTAGTAATCTATCCTAGAGCATCCCGGTAGTTTAATTATAAATATGCATATCATTCTTTATGCCAAAAATACATCCGTCCTGCCTATTTTCACTCCTCTTTAAGTTTATACCAAGGCAATATGGAATGCTCTTATCACGCCCCAAAATACACACGTCGGTGGGCATACATAATTGACATCGGTTGGATGCATGCATGCACGCACATCAATATCAGATTCCAGAATGATCGACACTGACATACCTCCTGGTTATTTAACTACTATCAACTACCAAGCGACATGGGGAATGTTGATCTTGAATGTTGAAATGTCGATCAATGCAGGGATTAAGATCATATACTTGTTTATACTACATAGTTTTATTGTTGTTTATTTTTTCGGATGCGAGTCCGAGTCGATCGGAAGCGGGGGGTGTTGGTTGATGCCTCAGGTGTTAAAAAACCTGTTGCTTACCTATTGCCCCACTAGGTACCTTAGTTACCTATCTTATCCATCGTCAACACCTCAGTCTAGGTAACATATGGGGGTACGTGAGTTTTCTATGAGGTGGTTAACGTTAACTACTAGGCATAGATTTTAAATCTTTCTCTAAAGTATATGGTCAAGTAGTCAGTTTGAAATAACTTTTTTTCTTACATGTACTCTTCTCCGGACCAAAGCTGTCGAAAGTGCCAAATTTTTTGAAGGTCAATTCAAGTGACACGATTGAAGTCTATCTACCATTATCCAATACCCAATCTAATAAGAGTAGAGAGGTATAGCTGGGGGATAGTTAGTATTCTTATTATAGTTGACTCGGCTTCCCTTCGATGGTTGACATATATCCAGACGGAACTCGATTCCGAGAGACTTGATTTTTTGCTTTCTTAAAATACATATATACATATATCCACAGACCTAGACATACATACATACATATAGGTAATCTCAGAAGTAAATGCCTCACGCTCAAGATTTATCTTGGAAATTAATACGTATGCAACATGTCGTATAAACGCGCACAATGCGTCGTCACTATCCATTCGCCTGGTCAACTATGCCTATCATTATACCCTCCCTGACAATCAACCTACAAATAAAAGGTGGAAGAGAACAAACCGTGGCAAATTGCCAACCCACTCATTCAAGTTCTAGATCAACCAAGCTTGGACAATTACGAATCACCCAAGAATTGCTTTTTCGTCTCCAGACTGGTGGCTGGAGCGTTTCTCCGTGTGTAACCTGGTTATTTGTGACAAACATGGATTTGTTCCTCGAAATTAAATAATAGAAAAAAAAAAAAAAAAAAGGAAAGAGTAGCCCAGCTAGCTCTAGTCCCTGCATACCTACGTAGTCCCAAGAATTTGACATGCTGAATTGTCCGTCAAACATGACGGGAGGGATTCATGTGGGAATCTTTCATAGGTATTTACCCATGCCACTTACGACAACCTAACTCTGAGGACTCTGAGGCCGGACAGTTCATCGGGAAAGTGAGAACCTCAGTGACACTTTTCGATATGTCTCCAATTCCCTAGTTATTTTTTATTTTATTTTTTTTTTTTCTAAAAAATCTCCTTCTGAGCTTTTAGTATTATCAATCAATGTCTATCAGTTACGCATTGGAGTTTGACTTAAGGGTCCTGTAAAACTGTGGCTTGAAGTAAAAGGACTTAATATGTTATATTAACCGATTAGCAAGGCACCGAAACCTTCACCCCGCTTGTTTTGACCAGGCGTAGGAACTATGAAGGCTAAGAGTGAAAAAAAAATAAAATACTCCTCGAGATCACCTCCCCGCCCCCACGCTTCGGACGGGAGTAAGTAATTAGATGGAATTGGTAAGTTTAGTTTGGGGAAAGAAGGAGAATAGGTAGGTAGATAGGTAGGTATGGTATGTATGTATGAATGGGGGGAAGACGATATTATCTGCTTTCTTCCATCGTCGTCGTCTAG
Organism: Aspergillus haitiensis; assembly: GCA_027569155.1. NCBI lineage: Eukaryota > Fungi > Ascomycota > Eurotiomycetes > Eurotiales > Aspergillaceae > Aspergillus > Aspergillus haitiensis. The sequence goes on from JAPDEO010000039.1 coordinate 51,384, forward strand.
GTTCGATGGCTTCGGCGGCAACAGCGATAAAATTCTACGAGAATAGATTGGATGACCGCCAATAAGAAAAAGCAGCGTTACCGGAGGATGGAGTCCTAGGTAGATACCCCCTCTTTCCAGGTCCCCTTGGTCATCGTAGATTGAAATCGGATTCAGGACTTGTTTGCCGTGACCCGAATTTACCCCGCCTCTCTTTCCTAGGGGGGAAAGGATATTGCCTAGGTCCGTGAATATAAGCAGTTGAGTAGTTAGCGGGTATGAGGGGAATTAATTGCCAAGGTGCAAAGAGAGTGGGAGTAAACAGAATCATGAAGATAAAATATAACAAGGTAAGTAGAGAAAGAAGAAAATTCTTAGGGGAGCATTTCGTCATAGGAAAGGGAAAAATTACCTTGACCGGTGTCTAAATTGATATCATGTCGGAAACGTTAATAGCAGAAATAAACTCTTTGGGTTTGGGGGCTTCCACGTAAGTGAGGAAGGGAAAAAAAATATCGCACACATCTACACAATACACAGGCACAGACACGGACACAGACACAGACCCAGACCTACGCTTGCAGACAAACTATATCGTGAAACAAGGATGGAGACAAAATATCACATCCATTTGCTACACTGGATGTTTGGTACCAAATGCCCACGTGCCGCTATTATGGAAGATTATCGCATACCAAGAAGCGTGTAGGGTTCCGTCTAGTTCCCGAGTTGCATCCAGACTTTGGAAGAGGACATGCACGAGCACAAGGAAGTGTCCTTGATATGCCCATCAGAGTAGTGGAACTGACCCAAATACCACTCCAAACTGGTTGAGCGGGGGTGGTTGTATGCACAGGTAATAACTGTCTGGGTGTGCCTGCATATCTTGAACACATTATCCATTGTTGATCGAGATTTCTCTGCAGCGGCTCGCAGTAATATTTTATTTATTTGATTTGATTTTTCTGGCTAAAAACAGACAGCAAGAGAACCGCGGGAATAACTTCACCCCACTGCCTGGCGTTCATAGACATAGTAGTAGTACTGGCTGTTTTCGTACTGATAAGTATCTGTAATCCCCCTTTTGGTAGGACGCCTTATCATGATTCATGTCATTCTTATTCTACCTTACAGGGTATTATCGAGAGAACTGGAATTGTGGATAACATACCGTACCCGTCCTAGAGTGGGTAATAATAGTGGAAATAGTTGGAGACGCACTGAGATCTCCGGGACCTCCCGGGGGGGCTTTGAGGAGCGTTGGCCAATGGTCAGGACCACGCGTTGGCCAGGACTGTTTTCGTTCGTATGGGGTGGAATTATTATACGTGGGAAGGACGAGGAACTTAACTTACAGCGTAGTAGTAATAATAATAATAATAATAATAATAGAACTGGAACTGGTACTGGTACTGGTACGCTACGGCAAAGACGGAACCCCCAATCATCCACTCTCAGATACGATGCTCAGATAAGCCCACTTTTAGGGGAGGGAGAATGGTCATCCATTTACAGGTACCTCCGTACAGGGTAACGATCGATACCTAAAATTAAGAATAATACATTAAGTGGACTCCAATAGTTTAATCTGGTTTAATCCCTCAGTCTGAATAGTTACAGTACAATACCTGATCGCTCTGGTTCTCATATTTCATCATTCCTTAATTATTATTATTCTTATTATTATTATTGAACTTAATACCACCCTCGCCCTCCTCCTACTATTATAGTTAAATAAAACGAACTAACTCGCGACTTTATTAGCTGTGATCAGCCGGCCTGATTTGGCACAGACTGCAGTCCGTCCTGGACAGACACACCGGCTGACATACATTCCATCCATGACCAGGGATTATTCTCTTATTGATTGACTGCAACTACTACCGACGCCCTTACTTTTTCTATCCTCCTCCCCCTCCTCTTTTCATTCCCCTCCCTCTTACTTCTTCTACCTCTCATCAAAGAACTAGTTCAAGATCTTTTTGGTTCGTTGCTCGTTACTCCAAAGTTCCATCATCCGAGTTTCCGTCGCGTGTCTATCTCTTCCCACCCTTAGCGTGTCGCATCGCATCTACCCTGTTCTTACTCCGGGTTCATCGTTGCGTCTGCAAGCCCCCCAAATTGCGATCGCTATTACTCTTAACTGTGTGCTGTGAGTCATCGTCTACTTTACTTTGGGATGCCTTGGGCCGATCTGTCTGTGTAATCGAGACCCCCTTTCTGGTCTTGATCGAGTTACACGACTTGCCCATCTATTTAGTCATCTACTCTCCTTATATGTTGCGCAATATGGTTGGTGGGTTTATGTCTGACTCATGTGATAACAGATTAGCCACCATAACTACAAACACAAGAGCCACCCTAATCTTCGCCTCTTTAAGAAATTCACACATCATGGCTTCTCAAAATCCCACCTCCAGCATTGCTATGGCCCTTGCTGGCAAGACGGCCTCGGTTGATATTCCCAAACCTCGTTTTGGTCACCCCTCGGGTACCCGCGTCTCCTCTCGCGCTGGACATCCAACTATGTTGCCAACGCCCCCCAACTCCATCTCCCCGACCCTGCCCCCGCAGGCCTTTAGGCGACGGGATACCCACTTCTCCGGCTCCATTCCGCTTGCTACATCACATGTGGATTCGGATGTGGACCTTGAGGATGCTGTAGACCCGATAGCTCTCGAAGGAGCAAATGCGACCGCTCATGAACTGGACAGTGCCGGGGCGATCACACCAGGCATGTTGGCTAAGTTCCACTTGCCGCAGATCATGCTCCAGCATGGTCCTTTGGCCATCCGCCATGTCATGGGTTACTTGACTACTTCCGTCCCAGGCTTTTCGGGGATCCCCCCAGCAAAGGCCCGGAGACTGGTCGTTGCGGCGCTCGAGGGTAGAGGAAACGACGATCAAAGTGACGTTGTTTTCGATAAGGTTGGATGGGGACGCTGGGATGCGAGACGTCGTGGTGACCCACCACGGGACTCGCGACAGCAAGAAATGTCGCCACCTTCCAGCCTCTCAAACTCGTTCCTGCAGCGGGGCGTGCAGATTCCCAAAAGAGACAGTTTGCAACCATATGGGTCTAGTGTTGCCGGTGATTCGGCCGTTTTCTCGTATTCAGAAATGGACTATGGAAGAAACGAAGACATCAGCATGCTGGAACACGAAGCAGACAAAATGTCTCTCGACGGAATTGAGAACGAGTATTGTTCATCCTCGGAGGCGCCCGAGGATGAGATCCAAGATGATGACTGGCGCGAGGAAGATGTAACTGACGAAGAGGATTGGGCGCAAATTGGTGCTGATGCACTCCGTGCTCGCTCCATGAGTGGAGGCGGTGGCTTTGTATATGGAAAACATCAGCCTGCCCAATTCCGGGGTGGAGGCCCCGCATCTTCTTCGTTAGCCAAGTCAGCACCACGCAATGTCCCTATTCAGCAGCTCGGCTTTTCAGTACCCGATAGCCAGGAGCGCGCCGCCGTTGAGGCTCTTTTACGACTCGGATCTATGTAATGTTACCTATCATCAGCAGGCGTTTTTCCCCGTACCCCATTTCTTGGGAGAGCAGTTTACGCTCTGGTTTATTTTGCATATGTTTTCTTTGTCCTTTTACTATGATTCACGAGGCTGCGCCAAACTTCCGATATACATATATTACACTTCCACGAAGATTAATTACCTTTTAAAATACAGCTCCAGATTGCTGAAGACAACTTCAACTCGACTGGTTCGATGCGCTGGCAGCAACAATGCATTGGGATTTGGAACTGGTTTGGAATTTGGGATTCTGGCGTTTATTACTTTCCTTTCACCGTCAATTATGACTCGAGCTTCTTTCTTACATTTTATTTTATTTTATTTTATCGATAGCGTCCGCTCCTAACTTGGAAAAGGCCATCCTATCGAAGCCATTCACTGGTTATGCCATACATACCTATACCATGAGTGTCATGCAGTGACCCTGGTATTTGGTCCTACATCCTTGTCTCTACTCCCCACTCTTAATTTTTTTTTTTTTTTTTTTTTTTTTTTTTTTTTTTTTTCTATTTCTTTTTTCCCCTTTCTCACATGTGTCCCTGGTTGGGCTCTTCCTTTTTAATATCTGCATTATTATACATTTTTTCCGTCATGGGTTGTATCATCAACTCGATATTGTCCATAAGGTTTTTGACAGGTTCAGAAATTACACAAGCCCCGGAGAGCTTCAACGAGTTTCCGGGCAGGAATATGACTTTATAGATCTATTAATCAACCAAGAATAATTGAGTTCTGGGCAATATTTCCTTCTCGTCTTGTCTACCCGTAGGGAAAAAGTATCTAGCTATTTATGGTGATGTCATAACAATTGTAAATTAAACATTCATAATGAAGCTTGATCCAGAAAAAGACATTTGAGGTATATATATTATTATATATTGATATATGTAATCTTAGTAATGTAAGGATGACCCATTGATACCAATAAGACAATGAACACGCCCCTAGAACCCAACCCTCCAAAAATAAACACTTCAAGACCAGAAATAGTGTATATTCAATTAGGACAAATCAAGTCCCATTCCCGTTCCAATGATAATACACATCCCATCCTCATGTAACCAATGCTTTTCTGATATATCATGAAATGCAAGTGCGGCACATTATATATGATGTGTGCTACTTACCGAGCAAGTAAGTGGACGATGAACAAAAAAAAAAAAAAAAAAAAACTCAGTAACGCCTCCAATCCTTTAAAATAGACAGATAATGGTACGATAAGAAGTTGAAAAAAAGATAGGACCACAACAATAACAGTAAGCAAGAAGAAGGCCAGGCAGCTTACTCCTCTTCATATTAGTCGATGTTAGGGAAGGTAGCACCTAGGTGAAGTAGGAACGAATAATAAGGCAGGAGAGAGAGAAGTCTACTTATCATGAGCGTCATTGATCTTCTTCCAAACCTCCGCTTCCACAGCAGCTAATTTATCCCCTGCGCTCTGCAGCCATGACTTTGCTGTACCCCAAAGACCTTCATCTTCTACATCGTAGTAGTTGCTAGTGCTGTTGTGATTGGTGGTGCCTTGGTTATTGTAATGATGGAGGGGTAGCTGTGCCGCTGAATTATTGAAGAAGGGCGGTTGGGGCTGGGGCTGGGGATGGCGATGCTGAATAACGGGGGAAGGGTTTGAGTAGAGAGATGAATATGGGGTTGTGGTTGAATTCGGTTGAGGTTGCGATTGTATCTGTACTTGTAGCGGTTGCGGTTGGGGCTGGGCTTGTTGCATAGACGATGTTGATGGTGGTGGTTGTGACACTGATGCTGGTTGGTAGTTGTAGCCACCGTAGGCGCCGTAGCTAGGGTTTGGGTTGTAGCTATTCACATTTGTTGCTGGTGGAGGGTTGGGTGCTTCTTGAACTACGGCTCTCTCTTGTTTTTCTTCTTGCTTTTCTTCTACCGATGCCGGTTTTGGCGCAATAGCAGGGGCAGGAGCGGCAGCGGCGCTAGCATACGTAGAAGTTGGAGCAGGAACGGGGGGATCCGTCATAGGTAAAGCTTGAGCCTCTGGAGCTACTTTGGGCGTATCGCCAGGAGCTGGCTCCGGAGGCGATTGCTGCCGCCCATGGTCAGCTGTGGCAGCTGTAGTTGATGTCGAGCTGGGATCTGGTACGGGACCAGGCTGGGGTTGTGGAGGCGTGGTTCGTGCGCCTGTTTCTGAGTCTGTGCTTGTGTTTGTGTGTGGGTTCGGTGTGCTAGCTTCGTCAATTACAGAAGCTGCTGAGGTGGTAATTTCGGTCATGTTGCTGGTAGGTTGAGATGAGCAGCAGTGTGGACTGGAGAGTACCTAGTATGGTTGTAGTGGCTAGGATGAAGGGGGTTAGTACGAAGATTGCTTTGCTGCACAACAGGGGACGAGGAAAGAAAAGAAGGATGATGCTGAGGGGGTGTCAACGATGATTGCTGTTAATACTAACTGTCAAACTGTCAAATGTAGCCAAAAACAGATAAAAAAAAACGGGTTGAAGCGAAGGATATGGTGTTAACTAGATGTAAGGTCAAGAGCCGAAGCTTGCCCCAATCAGACCTTGACAGACGTCATCACTAAGCTACTCACGTGCATACGGTGTTGGATTATCTTGTAATTTCTCATCTCTAAGGCCCTATATTTCTAAGAGATGAATATAACCTTTTAATATCTAGGTCTATCTCGTAAATCTTTCTCTTGTCCTATAATTTAAATTAATTATCATTATTGTTATTATTTTTAAGTGGAAGTGATATTGAGTGGTGAGATATTTGGAATAGGCCATGGGGATGGACGGATTGAGGAAAGCTGTGGACTTCTTAGAAAAGGTACTTATGACCAAGCAGCACTAAGAGCTATAGATGCTTGCCCAACTGCAGTTTTAATCTTTTAATCTTGTTACAGCCAAGATTAGGGGATATAAATGGCAAGATCCAATTCGAGAAGCCCTTAGTTCAACTTTTTTAAATTCCTTCTAAAGAAAGAAAAATAGACTCAATTTGAGTGATTCATTATTAGGCCTGCTCTTCCAGCAAAGCATTCTACCAAGATACCGTATCCTAGTGACTGGGTTCTATGGCTTGACTGTTGGATATAGAGTATGAATATTGATTTCATATCAAGTTTGGTTGAAAGATAGTTGAATATTGAGTGGCAGGGTGCTAAACAGTGGATGTTCCCTAACATAAATTTTACGATTTCAAGAATTATTTAAAATAAATCCTTGCACTACAGAAATACTTACTTCTTATGATTTTTGGCCGAAATACATAACCAAAAAAGCACACAGATAAAGGAAACTGATAGAGGGACAGTTGGAGCAAAGGAAAAAAAAAGCTTGCAGGCAGTAAAGTACAACTGATACAAGAGAAAAAGTCTCTAATAAATATTCTTCAACCTCACACTTCACCAACCCCTTCCCCATGATTAAGTTTACATCAACTAAAACGAACTCATTTTGATTGAGCTGTTTAGCCAGAGCCACCCTTGAACTTCTTGCCGAAGAGGATGAGCTGGACCTGATCGTAGATGGACAGGACACCAGCACCAGCAACACCACGGAGGATGTTAGCACCGGCACCCTTGAAGAGAGACTTGACACCCTCACGAGCGACGATCTGGCGGAAAGCATCGAAGGAGGACTTGTACTTGACGGCCTGTTGAAAAATATAGATGAGCGATTGTTCGACATCAAAATCAATACTAGATAATGAGAATTTATACATACCTCACCGGAGGTCATCATCATACGACGACGGACAGTATCAAGAGGGTAAGAAGCAATACCAGCACCAGTGGTGACAGTCCAGCCGAGCAAGAAAGAGGCGAGGAAAGATCCCTCAAGAGGACCAACCAGGAGAACAGGCTTAATGGAGTCGTACATGCCGAAGTACAGACCACGGTAGACAACAATTCCAAGAACGGAGGGACCGAAACCACGGTAGAGACCGGCAATACCGTCGGAAGCAAGGGTCTTCTTGTAGACATCAACGAGACCGTTGAACTGACGGTCACCGCCACCCTTAGCAGACTTGGCGTCGTTGGCAAGACGGGTACGGGCGTAATCAAGAGAGTAGACGAAGAGGAGGGAAGTGGCACCAGCAGCCTGTTGCTATTAGTATCGTAGTCTAAACAGCAAGTTCTTGTTATAGGAGACATACACCACCGGAGGCAAGGTTACCCATCATCCACTTAGCATAGCCATCACGGTCCTTCTTGTAGGCGAACATGGACTTGTAGGTATCACGGAAAGCGAAGTTGAGGGCCTGGGTAGGGAAGTAACGGATGACGTTGGCAGTGTTACCTCTCCACAGGGAGACAACACCCTCAGCGGCAGCGGTACGACGGAAGCAGTCGACGATACCGTTGTACTTGCGGTCGAGACGACCAGCGCGAAGCATCTCATCCTAAAAGGGAGTCAAAGTTAGCCTATCCCAGATCGATATCGAAGATAGTCGGGCTCGAAAAAAATTTTTCGCGATCAGCGCTCTCCTTGAATGTCGTGTCGACGGTCACAACAATCAAGAAAACTCTCGACGCTTATTTCTTGTGATCTGAATTTTGCCCATGATAACTGATTATCAACTGGTTTGAGGGATTAACCAACCTGGTTCTGGATAAGGAGCTTAATACGCTCGATGGGGGCAGCAGCAGTCTTGGAGACAGCGGCAGAGACACCACCCACTGGAGAGGAGAGTTAGTATCAAAAACATGCGAAAAGAATTTTCAAGATGATTGATTGATGTCGCTGGTTGAAGTGAATTGACGTATTGTCCAACACTGTTCAACCAAGGGGATTGCTCGGAAACACGTACTCATGAAGTCGACAACGAATCCCTGTCGTGAAAAATTTTTGTCAGCGAGCTATTCCGGCGACAATGGGCCACAAGCGACGAGAATGATCCCATATTCTCATCTCTTCATCATTGAAAGGTACATCAGAAGCCGTCGATGAACAAGTCATCCGCCACTCGAAATGCCATTTCCATTGAAGAGCGTGTTTAGGATACTCATGGTCGGGTGTGAGGAAGGGAGAAGGCGATTCAACTTACGGGCATGCCGAAAACGGACTTATCACCACCGGAGGCCATGGTGACGGCTATGAGGTCCTAACTAAAAGAAAGAAAGGAGAGGAGATGGGGGAAAAAAGAGTGCCAAACAAACAGACACTTCACAGGGGATGAAGAAGAAGAAAAAAGAAGGGGAAGAAGAGGAAGAAAAAATAGCGAGCGAAGGGCTCTTGTAAGCGGGAAGAAGCGAGCGGAGACGCTAAGACACTCTTGGAGATTTGCTGGCCTGAATCTGCCTGGCGACCGGCAGTAATTGGACTGCACCTACTTAAAAGGGAGTGGATTAATATTAATGCCGAGTTCCGGCTGCGGTGGCCATTACTATTCTTGTTCCTTGGATAAAAGGGAAGTAAAAATTTTTTTCAGAAAAAAAGGAAAAAAAAATAAAAATAAAATAAAACACTTCGACTGGGCCCGACGCTAGCGCCGGCCCAGGCAACGAAAGCCGATATCTCCCGATCGCACCAGAAACCTTTCCGACCATTCATTGTTCCTCTTTATTATTATGAGCGAATTTATCCCTTGACTATGTATTTTTTTCTTTTTTTGAAACAGCCTGTTTGATGACCGTAAACTATATTCATATTTAAATTTTACTCTTGAGTAATAGCTCTTCTTCCCTCCTCATCCTTTTTTTTAGGGACCGTATCTTTATTAAAATAGCAATTTTCTAGAAAAATCCAATTTTCAGTGTCTGTTGAGTTAGAATTTAAGCCGTACTTTTACGTACCCAGGTTCGAGTGATAATTCAATTCCGGATCTCGAGGCGGTGTTTGTTCCCTTTGTATCTGAGAAGATCGGTTTCCTCCATCCACCGTCGAGCATTATTATTATTACGCCGGAACCAAAAGATTAGAGCCTCTCCACCACCGCCGCCTATGGGGAAACTCTTCCTCCTTAGGTATCTTTGCACCCGAGTATCCGATGGCAAATTATATGATAACCTAGGTTGATTCTCGACATATCCGGTTGATAGGTGGAATGCCACACTTTAACATTATTATCCTTTCTCAATGGGTACAGTATTATTCTGCATACTCTCAATACCTCCTGCCTTGTACCTATGATTATCAAAAAAGAAGTGTTATCACCAGTATCTCTCCCACACGCCACCGCCGCCGAAGCCGCGGGTGGTCATGTGCATACATACCACCGTCTTTCGGCTCTCATGCCGTAACCATTCCTCAGGGAGGACCCGGTGGAATCCATTAATCAAGAATATTACTATCAGAGGATAGTCAGAACGTTATCTCAGTTTGTATATATCCATCAGAGTAGCCCTCCTGCCAATGGTTATAGTAATTGCCAGGAAAAAAATAAGGTTGCCGTCAAGCAAACGGGCCTTCTCTTGATTATCGATATAATAATTATTATTATTGTGGAGTGCTTGGGAGAAGAGGCGATCTAGAATCATTATATACTGGGGAAGACATAGATCTAAGACGACAATTTTTATATATATGTTTTTTTTTCGTTCGAGTCATAGACACACTCTACATAAAAGTAGTCATTCATATCCTCTTCCCTAATTTCCTTACGCTCTCGAGGCTGTTAAGCTTTGTTTATGCTCAAGGAGTATTTTGAAGAAGCAGTTCACCAACCGCGGAAATCCCGGACCAGACAGGCCAGGAAACACATGATACATCCAGCTTCATATTTAACTCGCAGACACGTAAACTCGGCAAGAAGAAGCAAAAAAGAAAAGGAGTTAAAAAAAAAATCTTAAAATGTAGTCTGCATATTTTCTCAATTTTTCTCAATTAAAGCCAATTTGTTGCTTGATTTCGCGCCGATGCTGTCACAATGAGTTATTTACACAGGATCAATTAATAATGTATTAATTAGTTCCTCCCATGATGTTAAACCACGACCAGATTCACTTCAGGCTCTTCCTTCCGCCCGTCGACTAGGAAACAGAAGGTGGACGACAAACTTTTCTCTAGCTTCGTTGTCGCCGTTAAGCCGGACAAAGAGACCCACTGAACATGGGGGTTTTTTCCATTTAATTTAAATCATTATTATTATTTGTCTGACAGGTGGATTCGAATTTTTTATGTTTTGTGTAACCAAATAATAGTATAAATTCTTTTATAAAAAGCAAGTTTGTAACTAGAATAGAAAATGGCAGCCTCTGCATTATTCGTGTAGAAGATGCTTGAAGCTTTCTCTCTGCCTCTAGAAGATCTTTAATACCCCCAACTTAATTAAATAACCTTGACATAATTGATTTTCCAAGTTTCCCAGTGTAAAAACAAACTGTATTGGTGGACGTGAGTCTATCATTAGAGAGACAATGGTCTTGAGGATAGAGAACAACATAACATATATAAAAAAATAGATAAATAAATTTAATTGCATTTAATTCAATAAGGACCATATAGCCTATCTTCTCTTAGAAGATTAAGTGATTTACATGAAAAATTTTCACCTAGATATTTAAAACATTATAAAAGAAATTGCTGTGGTCCTACTATGGATACTCGCACAGCCTTTGTGAGTCCTTAAGCTATTCACTCATTATACCAAATATTCATAACAATATTCTACATATCCGCTGTCTTCTTCTGCTCTGATATGGTTTTTTACCAGCATATTTCGAACACAGAATTCCCAGATAAATGAAGGACAAGAATACCCCAAACGTGGAGATGTTTTCTATCTAATCTACCAGCATCGCCGGGTCTACTGAAGCCTTTTGCGTTATAGAATTGAGCTCTGAAATCTAGCATTGCTACCTAGGCTGGACTTAATCCCGCCTCCACAGAACACGTCCTTTTACCTAATAGGTACCTACACTCTGCTGGAAGCAAAAAAGAACAAACAATATCCTACATTCCGAAGTAATCTTTCTATGCTTCGTATTAGCGACGAGCTTCATCGCAGGGTTGTCTAGTTTGCTTTGTTGACTCTCTACGTCGAGGAGACTCCCAATACACGACAACGTCCAACATGGTTGAGTGGTACCCCGCTCGCCCCCCCATCCGGGCCCTTTGTATAGACGTTCAGGCCGGGCTTCAAATTAGATGTTGTTGTACCCTACATATACCGCGCTATGGATCGCCACCCGCCGTGCAGCATACATAAGGTACCTATGTTTTGTATTCGTTGCGCTATCCCACGCCCATTCATTCATCACTGTCACTGGCTACAGATACATGGCCGGGATGACCATTGGATGGAACGGATGGCTTTTTTAATGTACCGAGAATTCCCCGGATGGTAAGGTACCTACCCTCCTATCGTGGAATTTTAAGTGTGACTGTGAGCGCACCGTTTCCGCTTACGGATTGGACTAGATTATAAATTAGATGGTATATCGGTTCCCCCCCCCCCCCCCCCAAATCGTAGACATATAACGCCTATTTGACTATGAGCAATGACAATTAGTCGGCTAGAACTGCAGACACGAAGGATATTGAGGACTACAGTCCGATTGATAAGCGTCTTCTCCTAGTTACATGATCTCTACACACCCAATTGCGTATATGTGCGAGCGTAGATATGCCCGTTATCGACCCACTCTCTGGTGGGCTTTGCTAATGCTACCTGCACAGCACTCGCGGTATGGAGCAAGCGGAACCTACATGTACTCCACATGATGCCCATTCACAAACACTCTTAACAAAGTCACTATATCACCATCCGTACATAGTGGCAACGTAGGATGCTATCGGCTAGCTCACCCGCCCAAGGGGTGGAGATGAAGTCCTGAGCATGCTGGTCCGTCGGACGAACCCTAAAGTGCTATGAGCGATCGGCGCACAGCAGCTAATCGGAGCTCTACCTATCGTTCGATTCTTGTCGCTAGCATAAGGTGCTAGCCCGCCGTGGGTAGAGTGCAGGCCTCCCCGCAAATCTGTCCAAGGAGGCATCCATTGTGAGTTTCCTGTGAAGTACTGGCGTTAGATCTGGGGCACTCCACGTTTTCTTTCCTGGTGGATCGCCAGCTAGGGTATTCATTGGATTCGTACTTCATTGATTACGATGCGACGAGCCGGGCATATATGCACTGTCGAGGCCACACTCATGGCACACTCCCCTTGAGGCCCTAAACCACCCACTTTTTAGTGCAATCAGACTATTTCTCCGGGGCCTCCTCGTCGGCTGAAGCTTGGGCAATTTGTCTCTTAGATTCCGGTAATTGCCGCCACTCCATGGCCCAGCTTATTATCCAAGCAAGGGCTGGAGTAGCGAGCGCCACCCAGAACACGTTCCTCAAAGCAGAATTAAATGCATCCACGACGGCATTCATCAGCTCGGGAGGGACTAACTTCCGAAAACCACTCGCACCGGCCGCCACTATGGCTGCATTATCTACTCCCTGCACCTTGCTGAGATTTTGCAGAAGCCCATCAGTGAAGAGGTTCTGCCCAACGCTAGGAGCCAGCGCGCCCCCAAGCATCTGGAAAAACATGATCAAGACAAGACCCGTTGGTATATCTGGCTTGCTGAGGACAACCTGCACAGCCAGGATTGGCATTTGGCTACAGCTGCCATAGCCAAGCCCAGATAGAATTTGGAACCCTATCCATTGCCCGCGCGGACTGTCGGGACGGACTAGTTGATAGAGACCCCCTCCGGTAGCTAAGACGAGAGGCCCGAGCCACATGAATGGTACATAGTGTCCAAATCTCGACGCGATCGAGCCCGCGCAGAGTGTACCGAGACTGTTTGACACGATTAAGGGGAGTATATCGATCCCCGAGTTTTTGGCATTGCTGTTCTTGACCGACTGGAAGTATATGGGCCAATAGTACGATTGCAGTACTATAGCTACCTGAACAAGCATCATAAAGCCGCATGACGCAGCTATGGTACGACTTCGAAACATGCGAAGAGGGATGTTCGAGCTTGGAAGAAGTTAGCAAGCATGCAGGGCCAGTAGCCTCTATGTAAGTAGAGACTAAAATTGCAGGAGAAGGAACCAACTTTTCTTTGCCTCGAAATTGCAAGCACAAGAAAGCAATCAAGAGTAGACCGAATCCGACCAGGCACCCGAAAACCTTGGCGTCAGACCATGGGTAGACTATGCCACCCCACTGTAATGCCAAATTCAAACACGAAGTTGCACCAAGCAGCAGGATAGCCCCTAGGAGGTCAAGTTGACGCAGCTTTTGGTCCCAGGGTAGGTTCCCCTTTACCGCGGGTGGAGGTTTCCTTAGGGTGAACCAGACCAGAACCAGCGCGACAGCTCCAAAGGCTTGAAACTTTTTAGCCAGTGATTATTGGGGAAAGACACGGGCCTCTTTGTCAACAGAGACTTACGGAGATTGATCCAGAAGATAAACCGCCAAGTCAGCACCTTATTATCGGTTATCGAACCACCAACGAGGGGTCCAATGGCCGATCCAATGTTGTACATGCCCAGGACAATAGGCGACAGCATCGCCTGGTTTTTCAAAGACACACAATACGACAGAATGGTTGTGGTCCCGCTCACCAAACCAGCAGCGCCGAGGCCAGAGACTGCTCGCCCTACGATAAGCGCTATAGAATTCGGGGCAACGGCCGCGATGATGGAGCCGATTTCGAAGACGGCCAGCGAGATGAAGTACACCCATTTGATGTTATAGAATGCGTAGAGACGACCGCAGGTCGGCAGTAGTGCCATCTGTGCGATCAAGTAGGAAGAGCCATACCAACCGATATCGTTAAGGCTGTGGAAGTCGCTGGTGATATGGGGTATCGCCGTAGCTATGTATGACAGTTAGTGTCTGATGCTCCCTCCGCCAGGTTATGGGGGGCACGAACCTAGAATGGTATTATCAAGTGCTAGCACGAGACAGATGGCCATGAAGGCCAAGGTCAAAGAAGCGAGAGCCCATCCTCTCATATATTCAGTCGCAGGCTGCTCTTCACTCTCCTTGGCGTTGGTTACGCCCGCAGTTAGGCTAGTAGGAGGCGAAGCCTCCGATACAACGTCCAACATGCTGTTCTGGAGATTGTTGGGCAAGCAACCTTTGTAAAAAATGGATCCGAAGTCTAGTAAAGCGAGGAATTCGAACAGCTAACAACGTAATGATTCCCCTGACAATGGGTTAATTCATATGTGAAGTAGGCTCATGAGCCAGGATTGCATGCCTGTCTCTACTTATACTACCCCCCAAGTAAGCGAGCGCTATGCCGCCCTTAAGATGCTTTATCCTTAAGTCCGGCGGGTTATGCCGCCTCCGACAAGTTCGGAGCTAATATGTCAGTATTTAGCCTATTATTCAGCTTATCCAGCACCCCTGTCACGGACTAAGGGGGGGTTCCTATGCATAAAAAGGTGATTAGCGACTTAATAGAACAGCTTACTGTCCATGGGGAATACCTAGCAGTAGATCCAGGGGTAGAGAAACATGGAGATATGATGACACTTATATGGCATCCCTCATTTAGTCTTGAGCCCTGATAATCGGTTTCTTTATACGTATGGTTCTTGTCTCGGTTCTACAAGACAATCCTTCAACAAGAAAGTTAGCCTGGCGAATTATTCTAAACACCCTATCTGGAGTCTATGTAAGGCCTTGCTTGGGACAGTGACAGTACGGTTTCCCCTCCTCGTTGGAGGTTTGTTTGGCAGAACCGTAGGAAGAATATAGAGCTAAGTAACAATATCGCAATTGATTAAAAAGGACTAAAATCAGTATACAAAATCAATTAATGTTTGTAAATATTTCTACTCCTAGATAAATATACTTCTACATATACCTCGGGGGTGTCAGGCTCAGGTTGCAGGCAAGCACCCGCAATAAAATGATCACCTTTTCATATTATTAATGAAAAACCTACCTCTATACCAGACCAGATCCATGCTTTCACAGTCAGCGCGTGGTGGAGTCACAACTTATTATGCGCAGTAGTAAGAGAGGGAATATATGATTTTGATTACCCCGATATACTGTAATCCAAAATCTACTGTAGGGGTACCCAGTATATACCAGCATGCCATGGTAATTGGGGGCTGAGAAAGACTTAAAGAGAATATATATATAGTAGCACTATATCCTAGGTAAGATCTTAAGTTGTTTTAGTTTTACCCCTTCATCCACATTATTAGCACCAGAAAGTCATAAGAGAAGAAGACAGAGGCCGATTCAGTAATCCGAGAGGAATTGGGAATTGTTGCTTGCAAATTCTTCACCAGCAACCTTTAGCATACCTCAGTCAAAGCGCTTTTCAACGTTCGACCAAGATCATTGGAGCAGTATGCCACTGTAACTTTGTCTTTGTCAATCTCCTAAGATTTCTCGTTAGATACTAAATAAACTCGGATGGGTTTCATATCTCGTCACCCCCTTGATTTTGATCTGATTTGTATGATTGTGCCCCCCACCCTCCATCCGTGGAAACACTGAGCCGCACAACCATAGTGGAGTCTACCATAATCCTCCCGGGGGGGGGGGGGGGGGGAATTAACGTTCTAAGAAGCTATGAATTTATTATCAAACAGCCTGGTGAGAATGCTGCTTAGTGCAAGCTCACTGGGGGCAGTGCCTATATAGTCTGGAATACAATTAGCTTCACTGTTTTATTTCCTTGCATCCTTGAGGATATCTTTTGAAACCCGCTACCCTGTACACGATTTAATTAGCGTTATCTTTAGGGTTGAGTCCACTAAATTAGGCCCTATAAATAGACCCCAAATGCTAGATCACATAGTGGTGCCACATTACCCTCACTTTTTTAATTAACCTCTTCTTATTGGCAGCAACATTGGCTAAAGCTTTATTACTGATAAATTCATATTAAAATAATTCTACATATGCATCCAGGTACAGTGAGTACAAGCTACCTACCTAGGTAGGCACCATGTAGGCCCATATAGGTAGGTAGGTAGGTATGTATGTATGTAATATAACTACATACCTTGGGACATTCTGTTCTATGATAGAGACTTTGGCATCCGCCATTACCGAGGAGAGTTATTCGGGAGCTTGATTAAAAGATGGGAAACGAGCGGTGGATACATAGACTACAGGGGGTTTTAATCCAGGGCTGGGAGCTATTCCATGGTGTTAAGACAAACAAGTAATTCGAGGAACCGACGCCTTACTCGCAGTTTCTATCCTCGTATGCTCAAGTGATCAGTATTCCGGAGAGGAGATCATTCTCAAAAGAATGTTATTGAATATAGTATATAGCGGTATAGGATATCAGAGCACTTGGATATCAAACAACTCTACAAGCTTCATGACGCCTAATACATACACAAAACCCAAATAAAAAATCATTAGTGCTTTTTCGACCTCTTTCTCTTCTTCTTCCGGGGTTCGCCCTCTCGGATATCAACTTTGTCCGCGCCAGCTTCCTCCTCATTCCCGCCGGGGGAGGCTTTCTCACCACCAAACACAAACTCTGGACCCTCCTCGTTACCAAAGGTATCCTTGCGCCACTGCCTCAATCGCGCCTTTTTGCCTAGTCTTTTTTGATCACGTCGTTTCTTCTCATCGTCTCGGAATGATGCGAGTTTCTTCAATCCAGCAAACTGGTTAAGTTGTGTGTCATCAGCCATAAGAATGTCACGCGCAGTAAGGCCAAAGCTTTGCGGAGAGGTTTCACGGTAATGGAACCGGGTGTTATTCTTCTTGGTCGCGCCAGGGAGGAGCGCAAGGTCCAGGTCGAGATTGCGGTCAATCGCTTCTTCGATGCGAAGCCGATCTTTGCGGGCTTCACGTTTCTGATCGCGCCTCTCTTGTGCCTTGCTCTTCTTGTTCTTGCCCTCGGACACTTCTTCATCCTCATCCTCCATCTCGACATCGGATAAGTTGGCGGTAGGTCCTTCTTCCGGGTCGAAGTCAGGAACAAGGTCGTTGATGTCAATATCATCATCCCATGTGGGCTTTTTCGGGCGCTTCTTCTCTGTTTCGTTGCTCCCACCGACTTCATTTTCTGCATAGTACTCATCGCCGAAACGCTTTTGCATCTCTTCTTCCCAATTTTTGTCATCCCAAGCATCATCCAAAAATCGAGCCCAGTCTTCATCAGTAAGTTCATTTGCCCGGATTCCAGCGACTTCTTTGATCTGTTCGACCTTTTCCTGGAGCTCTGCCATCTTCAGTTTGCGAAGACGGTTCTTCTCGGTCTCACGCTGCTTCTTTTCCTCCTCCTTACGCTGCCGCTCTGCATCCCTAATCTTCTTCCTACCACTGGCTTCTTCCCTGCGAACTGACTGTTTGTTGGTTGTATCACGAGAATGGGTAATCAACTTGGCGTTGATTTTGCTGGGGTCTTCAAATCGGAAGTTGTACGCTTCCTCGAATGCTTCTGCCCGCTCATCCTCCTCCTCATCATCTGATTCGAAGGGCTGGAGGTTTGACCTGTCAGCTGGGATCCACGCTCTGGCAGCTAAAAAGTTGGAAAGGAAGGTCTCGGGATCTTCGTCTGCTTTTTCCACGTCTAACATGATGTTTTTTCCAGGTTCTGGCACGGGCTCAGGAGCCGACTTTCGCACGAGGAAAGTTTCATCAGCATCGCCTCCTTCATCCGATGCGGGATCCTCCTCGGCCGCGGCATGCATCTCCTTCACAATGGCGCTTTTCAAGTCTTCTTGCTCCTGCGCATAAGATTTTGGAGCGCTCGAAGCATCGCCCTCTTCTAGATGAGCGCCACTGAGTAGGTTCTCCCGATGGTAGTCTCTAAGAGTCATGGATTTCTCTTTCTTCTCCTGATTCTGCGGCTGGGGGTTCTCATCGAGTGAGGTGTAGAAATTGACGTCCTTGTTGTACACTCGAGGATCTTTTGATCGAATTGCTTGGATTGTTGCCATGATTTCCGCATCAACTGCTGTAGTAGCGAATTCACCGTCTTCATCTTCATCCTCTTCCGAAGACGATTCCTCCGAACCATCGGTTTCATCCTCTCCATCGCGATCACGGCGCTTTCCAAAAGCAGAAGTTTTCCCTAATTTAGCCTCCACTACATAAATTAGAAGAATTAGCAGCTGTACCATATTTCTCTCCTGTTTTTTGTTGCAGATATACATACGTTGCTGTATCTCCTCTCTCTTCTTGTTATATTCGAAGCGGCGGGCATACTCTTCATTAATCTTGAATGTCGCACTCTCTCCTGAGTTGTTAATAAGAACTCCACCAGACTCATCTCCAGAGTCGCTCGAACTGTCATCATCGAGCAGTTTGCGAGACCTTTTAGCTGGAGGCTCCATTTTTGAAAATTTGAAAATTGGTATAGAGTTGTGCCCATTGAACAAAAAAAAAAAAAAAGATGGAAAGTTGCCGGCAGAAAAAAAAACCTTTCCCACCGCCTCGAATGAGAACCTCCATATTTGCCTGATAATCCAGGCTGCCAGAGTCACTGACGTAGCCAATTAGATCATAACGCGCCTGGAAACCTCCGATGGCTAGACCAGGCGGCTTCGCTTCCCAGCGATGTCATGCTTATCCTTTCCTGTATCTTTTAAAGTCTTGTGTACTCCCTGCTCATGTCTTATTTTGTTTGTGTATTGGTTACTTGCAATATCCTCTACCCTTTTATCCGCATCAAGTGTATGGCTGGTGACATACACTAGATGTCGACTCAGCCGCAGAAGCCTCTTCCCCAGGTTGGGAAGCTTGTCAGTGTGGTGTAAGTCAACCCCCCTGTCCGTTTGCTTTCCTCCCAAAACTGGGAGACCTTCCACCTCTGTCATTTTCCTCCTTAGTTTCTCACAATCCCACTCTAGACCGGTCGGGTTAAAAGAGGCTGCTCTCGACTCTCCCACCTTCCGTGCCACCACTCTCCACTTCTCCGACCAGATTGAATTTCTTGAAAGATGGCTAGATGGCTATGCGAAGGCCGCATCGAAGTTGGCCACCGAATTGACAGCCTTAGAAAACATAGTGGGTGCATTCTTGTCGTACTCCACGAACCCTCTTCTGGTTTCGGAAGCTGCTCTGGATCATGATTATACCCTCTTGTCAATGCGGAGATGTGGCGATAGCTCAAAAGATCTGTGGAATGGACTACTATCAACGGCCAAGAAAATAGAGTTTCTAGTTTCCGAGCCCATCAAAGTTTTCATTCAAGAAGATTTACGAAATTTCAAGGTAAACAAATGCCTTGACCCCTTTCGTGCATAATCATGAGCCTCTAACCCAATTGTAGGAGAACCGTCGTCTTCTTGACCAAACACAAAAGCAATATGACTACTTGCAATCCAGATATTTATCTCAATCAAAGTCTAAAGAACCTTCGTCTCTGCGGGAGGATGCGTTCCAGCTCCACGAAGCTCGTAAAGCTTACCTCAAAGCATCGATGGATTTTTCTGTGCAAGCTCCACAATTACGAAATGCCCTTGATAGGCTATTAGTCCGAGTCTCTTTTGATCAGTGGCGGGAGTTCAAGACATTCCATAATAACAATGGCACGACGTTTGCGAAGTGGGGCCAGGAAATGGACCGCATCAAGGGTTGGGTCCACGAAATGGAGGGGAGTGAGAAGTTCTCTAAACGGGAACTTCTTTCTGCTAGAAGTCAAATTGAAGAAGCTGCAGAAGTTGCTGCTAGACCGTCTCGTGAGCTCGACGACTACTCTATATCTACTGTCCCATACTTGGGCTCCCGCCCATTATCGACAATAAACACGAAAGAGGCGCGACCTGAAAAACAAGGATGGTTGAATTTGCGTATTCTCTCGCATAAACCTACGCGTACTACATGGGTAAGACGCTGGGCTTTTTTGAAAAACGGAATATTTGGATGTCTCGTGCAAGGTACACGAACTGGTGGTGTCGAAGAAAGTGAGAGGATAGGGGTCCTCCTTTGTAGTATTCGACCGGCTTTCCAGGAGGAGCGAAGGTTTTGTTTCGAGGTTAAGACCAAAAGCAACAATATAATGCTTCAGGCGGAGACGCAAAAGGAGCTCATGGACTGGATTGCTGCCTTTGAGGCCGCTAAACGAAAGGCGTTGGAGAACCCGGCAAGCAGCGATATCTCAACTTCTGGAAAGCCTACTGTCCAAGATCCTGCATTTGCAATCTCACAACCTCCAGCCCCAGAATTCACCGCTGACCCGTCTGTCTCTCTCATCTCCAACAACAGTGAGGACCAAAGCTCAGCCGACCGTAGCGGAATGCTTCCCGTCCCGGATCGAGATCCTAGCAACTTTCGGAACAGCAGCGATCTCGGTAGCCTTAGGAGACTAACCCTTGACCCCGAAAGCCCTGCACGTGAGCACACATCACGGATCATTCACAGATTAGACTTGCATCGCAAGTCCAACAATACGGTGACACCTTCGAACTCAATACCAGGTGCAGGAGGTGGCATAGCTGGCCTACTTTCTGCTAGCCATAACGCTCTTTTTTCTACCGACAACGATGCGACTGGCTCTTCACCCCCTTCAACGCTTTCACCTACAACGCTTGCCAACCCACCTGCCCCAACAAGTATGAGCAAGGCAGCAGTGATTGTGAGCAATGAAAGAGGTATCGGATTAGGCCATAGCGACAAAACCGGAGGGATGCCAAGTGGTATGATGGCAAACTTATGGGGTAGCTCTAATTGGGGATTTCTGAATCGACTTGAGCATGAGCAATTAGGGCAGCTCGAAGGAAAAGGTCAAGGACAAGACCCGGGAACTCCACGTGCAACGAGTGATTCGCCGAAGCAAGAATCTGGTACCCCTGGCGGCCTTACACCGGTACCCGGGCCACGTCACCGGCAAACTGTGAGCCTTGATGGAGATGCATCTAAAGTACAACGCGCAATAATCGGCATCATGCATGAATATCCTAGCTATTATCCCCACCAACTCAAAATTCAAGATGCCCAATTTCGACTCCTATTCCCCAATGTTAAGAGGGAGGAACCCTTGGTTCTTGTGTTTCGAGCCACTTGGAACCCTAATGATCAACAAGAGTTTCCTGGGCGAGCCTATGTTACCACTCAGAATATATATTTCTATAGCCATTATTTCGGGCTAGTGCTAACCACCAGTGTCGCCTTGGAGTGTATTAAGGAAGTTACTGCAGCGCCTGGAAGAGATTGTGATTTCCTATTTCTTCACACAATCCCGCCTCCTGGAGACGACACACCTGGCCGAATCACAGTTAAAACTTTCCTTGAACCGCTCAGAGTTCTCCAAAAACGACTAAATTTTTTGATTCATGATTCGACTGCGGTTGAACCTCTAGGGCTCGAAACGATATTCAAGACACTGACTAGAATGGATACGGATAACACCACACGAACCCCTAGCTTAGATAGCTGGGAGGACGTGATGCTTGGGGACAAGCCTGGAGATAACGATGACTCCTCGGGTCACAGTTCTCGGAGAGATGTTCGAGCACCGATTTACATCGATAAAGATTTAGACCTCAACCCTAATAAAACTGGTGATGTACCGAAGTTTCGACTTCCAACACAGCCAATTCAGTATGTCCCGCAGGGGGATCTCCATCTGGCAGCCGAAAAGTCCTTCGACATCAGTCCGAAGGCTATATTCCATATCTTATTTGGTGACAAGAGCGCCGTATGGCAGCTTCTTCTCCATCAGAGAAATGCGCAGGGTATTAAACAAGGACCTTGGGCAAGAAATGAATCACGCCACCTGCGACGTGACTTTGAGTACCGGATTGAGACAACAGACATGTTTGGTGAGTATTTTCTGACTATTATAATCTATAGTCGATTCTGACTGATTTTTGTTAGGTCGAACTACTGCAAAGAATATTTCTGATTACCAAATGATTGATGTCCTCAATGACCATCTCTGTTACGTCATAACTGATAAGCGAACACCTTGGCACCTACCTTTCAGGCGGTCCTTTAGACTGGTTAGTAAAATCGTTATCACATTTGTTGCCAAAGGGAAGAGTAAACTCTCTATTTTTACAAAGGTGGAATGGTTGTGGAGCCCTTATGGTTTGCAAAGTAAGTCTTTCCCGACGGAGTGATGATAAAATTCAATGAGTAATGCTAACATTGTATTTTGTAGATGTAATTGATAAACAAGCAACTGGTGATTTGGAGCAGGATGCCTTGGACCTAGTTGATCTTGTTGGTGATCAAGTGCGCAGACTTGGCGCACATAGTCGAACCAAGAAGGCAATTACAATATTTGGCCATGTTGGAAGGCAGAACACTGTTTCCCAATTCTCAATTGGACAAGACGCGAAGTTGGAGTCTCGAAAGCCTCGCACCCAGAGAACTCTTCATGAATTATTATACGAGACCTTCGTTTCTTTCCTTGAAAGTGCCATAACATCCGTGATGCTATGGATATTTGCCCTCTTACGTTGGGTCTGGAAGACTACAAGGGCTAACAGAGTTATTCTTATCCTGCTCTTGTCTAGCGTGCTAATAAATGGCTTCTATTCGTCACGAGATACCTTGGATTGGTGGCATGAAAGGAATGCTGAGAGTTTCATGACCCGTATTGGAGTCCATCCAGATTATGTTATGAGCAAAGCTATCTATATGAGAGATATCGATGACGCTATTGCGAATGCAACAATTGGAGGAACGACCGGTAATGCAAGCGATTGCTTTTCTACATTCCAGGATCTGACAGTGCGGGACTCTTCGACGTCATTCCTCGGGATTTCTGGCCGCAAAGACTCTGTTACGAAAAGTGCTGCCCGAAGAATCCAGCATACCCGCGAGCGGCTCGGCGTATACCGACATAATCTTTTGGTAGCGCTTCGAGTGGTGAATAGCATTGAGAAAGAAGTCATCCAGAACGAATGGGAGCGTTGGCTCCAGCATGAACTTCGACGTTGCCGACAGGTTGAAGGCCTTTTGAACCACCATGGTGGGAATGATGATAGTGATCCTGATGCTGACAGCACGGGCTCTAGTGTTTTTAATGGGCTCACTGATGATGTGAAGCAGTGGTACAGTGCATATTGCACCAGTTGTCAAAAGGAACAGGAGCAATTCGACATGGAAGCACATGAATGAAGGTCTCAGCCCTGGACAGGCCGTTTGCTCGTCAACTGATCCTCCTTGACTATTGAGTGATACCCCGTTTGAGTTGAATGATTTGTCGATCATCGCATGTAATTAAGGGCTGCGCAATTTTTGGCGCATGTATTTTTGCCCTCCCCAGTCGACGTACATACAGGTATGCTGCAGTTGGAATTTAATAAAATGAGCTCTGAGCCGCAACCTGCGGACTTTACGCGAACTGCGCGAGTGTGACTTCCTGTAGCTGTCACAATATGCTTTGAAAGCCTTGGCTAGATATTATATCCCCTCGCCCGTACAGCCTCTAATTTTGCCTAGGCTTCACAGTACCTTCTTGGACGACATAGTAGGCAACCGTTCCATCCCCGCCCATACCTTTGTCAATCATAGCCAAGAGTAGTCGCTTCCCACCCCACTCCTGGGTCTGAAGGGCCTTAGATCGATATTTGTAATACTCCATTAGCTTTGCCGCCTTCTCTGTACCTTTCCCAGTAGCTTCTGCCGCGTCATCCGGCGCAATGGTAGTTTCCGATGCTGATGTCTCCGGCTCAGTCATTTCAACAGTAGAATCCGGAAGCGTATCAAAAACTGACGCCATCTTGGCCAAGCTCCAGGATTGGCCCTGAACAGTGGGTAGCACGAACATGCGCTCTAGCTCGACATCATCCTCACGAAGACCCCGCTCTAGCATGAAAAGCTGCTCATCCGGGTGGGTGTAGACCCTGTGTGGAGGAATTCCGGAGATCAAGGATAGAGGCGATTCGGTTTGCAGCTCGTGGACCTGGAGAGATGTCCATAGGTGCTGGTGTTGGAGGTTGTGGAGGACCTGAAGGGTGGTTGTCGCTAGTGGATTGGAGAGGGTGGAGGAGGAGGAAATGAGGGAGGTGATTGCGGAGGCTTCGGGGATGGGAGGGATTGTTGTAGATTTTTTCATAGTGCGAGGTTGTCTGCCAGATGTTGTTTGTATAATACTCGTTTGTCGAAAGATTCGAACTGTTAATTCTGAATAAGTGAATTCAAGAATCTGATGGTGATTGGAGGCGGTAAGAATTGAAGGGTAAAAAAAAAAGAAAACGCTAAGGAAGGCCGAGATTATTGGAGTTTCACTAACAAGCATCACCAAAGAAGAACACATGGCATCATGATCGCCGCATCATATTTAACCTAGCGATGATTCCCCCTCCGTCTTCTTGACTTATCTTCCCTGGAATATTACGAGTCTGCAACTTTGTATTTGACACCTATACAATCTTTTTTTATATTTGTAATCCTCTTTCTTTTTTCTTATTTTGTTTTGTCCTTCGCTCACTTCTTGATTTGTTTTGTAGCTGCACGCATTCTATTTCTGGCGCAATGGCACGCCAGAAACAAACCACTCCCATGCAGCGAGCCACATCTTCCGAAATAATGCATATACCTCCTAGCGAGTCATCCCCTGAAGCTAATCAGCAAAGCGGCAGGGCTAGGAAGTCTGAAGTTGTTCTCAATGGGACGGCAAGCGGGAGCAAAGGATCGCATGAAGCCGCGCCTGAGACTCCAGGGCTAATGCAACTTGCGATCTGTGTTCTGGGAATCTATGCCTCTTTGTATGTGCTCTCTATTGATTTGCGTGGCCCTCGCAAATAATCTAATTGATAAACTTCCTCATTAGTCTGTCATGGGGTGTCCTCCAGGAAGCTATCACCACTGTTTCCTATCCGGTTCATCCTCCCTCAGTAGAAGAACCCGAACCTCCTATGGAGCGCTTCACCTTCTCCATTGTCTTGAATACTATCCAATCATTCTTTGCTGCGATCACTGGCTTCCTGTACCTCTACTTTTCTACCCCATCAGGCAAGAGTGTCCCATCGATTTTTCCGACCCGGAAGATCATCTTCCCGCTCGTCCTCGTCAGCATCTCCTCGTCCCTCGCGTCGCCCTTTGGTTATGCGAGTCTTGCGCATATCGACTACCTTACTTTCATCCTGGCTAAATCCTGCAAGCTCCTCCCCGTCATGTTCCTTCATTTGACGATATTCCGGAAACGATACCCCCTCTACAAGTACGGGGTGGTTCTCCTCGTCACCCTTGGTGTCGCAACATTTACCCTTCACCACCCCGGAACCAGCAAGAAGGTTGCGGCCTCTGCAGCAAAGGGCCAATCGGGATCTTCCATTTGGGGGATCTTTCTTCTCTCCATTAATCTCCTTTTAGACGGTCTTACAAACACCACCCAGGATCATGTTTTCACGTCTCCCCAGATCTACACTCGTTTCACAGGGCCACAGATGATGGTAGCTCAGAACGTTCTCTCTACGCTCCTAACCTCGGGTTATCTTCTACTCATGCCTCATCTATCTTCAACGGGTCTTTTGCATGCACTTCTCCCTATCCCCATCCCTCCATCTACAGAGATGGAACTCACTACTGCTATCTCTTTCTTGTCTCGACATCCCGAGGCTTTCAAGAATGTGCTTGGGTTTGCAGCGTGCGGAGCTGTCGGACAGTTGTTCATTTTCTACACCTTGTCCCGCTTCTCCTCCCTCCTTCTCGTAACAGTCACTGTCACTCGGAAGATGCTGACTATGTTGCTGAGTGTTTTTTGGTTTGGTCATTCATTATCTTCCGGTCAATGGCTGGGAATTGGTCTTGTTTTCGGAGGTATTGGTGCTGAGGCACTTGTGCAACGACAAGAGAAGAAAGCCAAGGAAAAAGCGAAAGCTTTGGCTGGAAAGAAGGAGTAGTATTAACCCCAACTCACAATTCTTTCCCCCCCCGGCGCTTCTCTCCTTTTTTTCATGTTTAAGTTTATCCTACTTTCCCTTTCTTCCTCTTTTGGACTCGAATGTATATAGATTTCCATTCTCATAAAATTATAGCAATGATGGTTATTCCACGTGATATTAAATGCAACCCATGTTGCTCATGCTGTAGGTATGAAATTATTAATTATGTGGGAGAAGCTCCAAAAGAGGCATTGGGATAAAGAACCCAAAAGGGAAAGAAAAAAAGAAAGGAAAGATTGAAGATCAGTAAGATTATTTCCTTCCCTCAACCATGATAATATGATATCCAAACCCGGTTTTTACATCCACATATTTGGGATTATTTGTCGTACTTGGTTCTAGGTCATAGGCTGCCTTCTCGAATGTCGAATCTAAGCTACCCCGAACTTTCCATCCGAGGGAACCACCTATCATGGCATGTTAGTCCTTTTTCCCTCCACCTCTTTTCCTTTGTCGGAGGCTTCTTCGTAGATACTAGAAAGATGAAAGGGTAGGATTTCCAAGAGAAATTAGAATAAAATAGTTACCTTGTCTGGCTTTATCTTCGGAGTATTCTCGAGCCACGTCATCAAATTTGGAGCCATTGCGTAGTTTCTCTAGAGCCTCTTCCTTCTTCGAGAATTTTTCGCACTATGGAGCATGAAGTTAGTCTTGTATAGGGCCTGGAACGTCAATCTGCTGGTTATCTTTTTCTTATTCCTTTTTCCTTGTCTTTTCTCTTTGGGGCATGATCGACGGGGGTCTGAGAGGTGTCAAAAAGTCACAGCTATTAATTATAGTATACATAGATACAGTAAACACATTAATTCTCTGTTTTCTTTTCCCCTCAGCCTCGGGATGTGAGTTCCTGTGCGGGTAAAGGAAGAATATGGAGAGAATCGATATGAAGAGAAGAGAGGAAAAAGAAAGATGAAACCCACAAGAATATGTCGAACGTTGATCGAATTGGCGGGCTTAAGTCCCTTTCCACCCTTCTCACTACTTTCACCAGAGTCCTTTCCCTTGCCCTTCTTGTCTCCACCACCCTTGGCGTTATTCTTTCCCATGTTTGCTGGTTGGAGGGGTGGGGGGAAATAAAGATAAAAATAATAAAAAGATAAAGATCAAATAAAACTTAAAAAAGGTGGTAGGGCTGAAGATTGATTTCCCTTTAGGGAAGAGTAGATCGACCCAGGGTTGAGTAATGGTCTATTCTACCCTAGTTTCCGTACGAGTGACAAAAGCAGCGATAAAAACAAGAAACGAGTTCTTGATGATTTAAAGTTGAAACGTTGGAAAGGTTGAAGCTGTAGCAGCTCGGTTGAATGGTAATGATGTTTTTTAAGGAGTGGGGCTCCTAGTGGGGAGAGGGCCTAAGGCATTGACCCTTTTATATGACGCCATGACTTGTCTTCTTTCTCCTCCTCCACCTTCCTCTTTCTCCCCTGCTCTTTCACTATATCTCTGCGAGACGTCTTGGTTGCAAGGCAGCGGGACCTCCTCAGGATTACTATTATCAGATTTTGCCTGTCACTGGATGGCATCGTATGTGAGTCTCACCATTCTATTTCGGGCATAATGTGGGTTTGACTCCATACGGTTCCCACCGTAATGGGAGGTCCGTGGTTATATGACAGATCAATAGTAGTAACGTCCTCCCCGTCCAGGCCTGTCATTGATCGGACCTCTCTTACACGGTGGACCTTCCAGTCTTTTCTCAAAGGCAGCAAATGAAATGGGATCTCAAGGAGGCCCGCATCAAGCCACTACCGGAGGATGCATTCTACATCGCAGATTTCATCACTGAAGCGGAGGAGGATTCGCTGCTGCAGAAGGTGCGTTGTTATTTGATTTCTTTTTTTGCCTTGGTTTGGTTCTAGACTTCTCCCCAGATGGGGGTAGTATAAGCCGGAGTTGGGTTCTTAACATAACTTTATTATTATTATTATGATTGTTATTATATTAGTTATCTTCATTCTCCCCCTTCCTATATTTGGATTTTTTTAAAGATGTGTATATATCGAATTGACTCGATATTTATTTATCAGTTTTTTTTTTTGGTTAATCTTTCATATTAGATAAATTCTGCCCCCCTTCCTCGATGGACCCATCTTTCTCATCGTCGTCTCCAAACCTGGCCTTCTGCCCTTACTCACACCAACACCCTTATTTCCTCCCCTCTCCCCGCCTGGCTCGTCGCACCTATCATTACCCCTCACTTTGACTCTCTCGGAATCTTTACCCACGCCCCGCACGGCGCTCCCAACCATGTCCTTGTGAACGAGTACCGGCCCGGTCAAGGCATCATGCCGCATGAAGACGGTGCTGCCTATTATCCTCTCGTTGCTACAGTGAGTTTAGGTGCGCCCATCGTGTTTGACTTGTACGAGAAGGTTTTAGATGGGGGCCAATACCGACAACCTAGTTATCGAGTCCTGCAGGAGAGACGCAGCTTGCTGGTTACCACAAACAAGATCTACAAGGATTATCTGCATGGGATCGCGGAAACAGACAGAGATAAAGAATTAAACGCGCATTCAATTTGCAACTGGGACCTTCTGGGAGAGCCAGATCGATACCAGTGTGGCTGGTTCATGAGAGAAACTAGGATTAGTCTGACCTATCGGGATGTACTCAAGGTCGCAAAGCTGGGAAATACAATGAAGTTTTTAGGTGGCCGATAACTAGTCAACCCATGATTAAATGTGGAGCTAACGGCATGTTCAATTGTCGATCATCCTAGCAGGTGAAGATTTTGACTTGACGAGTCCTGTCGCATCAGCGCCACCAGGGGTGATATGAGTCTGATAGCTTTGCTAGATTGTATCCTTTGGGGGGGGGGGGGTTAGTTCTCAGTCTAGAACGATGCAAACTAAATCGCCGAGGACACTGCTGCTGTTTCGAATGGTTGAAGTGTGTGCATAATGCTTAGCCTGGCTAGTTGAATGAAGTTGAGAAGAAGTCCATCTTCCAAAGAATATGCTGCCGCTTGTCTTACTCCCTTTCTTTCGTCCCTTCTATTCTTTTCGAGTTTCCCATAATAGAGATGAAAAGAAAGAAGGGAAAAAAAAAGGGAAAATTCTAGACCGCAAAAGTTGAGGGAAGGCTGAATGATGGAATTGAGAACATTGAGAGCATCGAAGAGCTGTGCTTAGCGTAATTCATGGGTCTGGTAATTTTCACTATTTACAATTACGCTATTATTATTGCGGACACTGTCATGATGATGCGACACGTTCAGAAAAACGCTTTATGTGGAGAGGAGAACCGGAAAATGGAAAAGACCGAAACACGAAACCCCACTAACAGGGTTGAAGGAGATGAGCAGTCATCTGGAAGTCATAACAAATCCAGTTTGAGAAAGAATCGGCGCGACCTTCGATCCACCCGCGTCTCGTGAAGGAAAACGAACAAGCAGGTCGGCTCATCAAAAGGAAATCGGTCTCTAACTCAGTTTTCATCCTTGTCGTGCAGGACGGAGTAAGCCGTTTGCTGATACCACGACTGCATAAAGAGAGGGGGGTGGAGGTCAAAAAGATTAGACGACATTCTCCTTTCCATACTCGACAACTTTGGGACCCAACATAAAACTATAATAGTAATAATCATAATAGTAGGAAGCTCACCACATGAATCCCTGGCGATGTTTCGGTAACTGCACATTCCAGATTCAAGTCACCAACCAGTCCCCCCTCCTTTTTTTGTCCTCTTTTTCATTTTTCCCTCCTTCAACCCATAGCCGATCCCTTGACGGGTCCAATAATCTCTACAGGACCAACCAAACAAGCCTGTTATGGAAAGGGGGGGCAAAGTGGGGCGATAAGCTGGATCAATACTTTACGATAACTGGCTAGAGGTGAGCAGATCCAGGTGGGTCGAGCTACTAGATAGATTGGAGACACTGCCTATGCCAAATACAGTAAAGGGCGACTTGCGCTTTACGGCTATCATTGGTCACTAGGTAAAATGAGTGGATGCCTGGGCTGATAACCTGGTACTCACCATTTTTTCCCACTTGAAGCCAAGGAAGGTGACTGGCAAACTCCGTTCCAGTTTCAGGCAGGCAAAAAGTGTAAAAAAAAAAAAAAAAAGAAAAGAAAATTAGTTCGTCCGCCACCTTCAGACACAAGACCACCAATGCCCCCGCCCACTGTTGGGCCTTCGCGCAGGAGGAAGTCGGTGATTTGGCTTTTTCCTGTAACTTCCCATTTGTTCCGTTGCGGCTGCAGTTGGATTCATCCACTTGAAGTAAGCAGTTCTGTAAAATACCCTAGTGACAGGAGAGTCTCGAGTCTTGAGGCAGACCTCCTCCCTCCTGCTAGTCAAGGTGTCGGTGGATACGAGATGCGTACAACCTGAACGTTATGGGGACTTCAGTTTTATTGTGCTTGAGGATGGATGGTACAAGGTAGTGTGGATGAAATACGAAAGAAAGGTCAGGTAAGTCAATCGTCATCACGTCTGGATAGTTAATTATTAGTGGTAGAAATTAGTTGGACGTTGTGACGGTATGAAACAGACCCGGATGATCAGGACTGACGTTTTACTGCTTTCTTACTGCTTTTACTGCAGGATAGATATTGAGTCCTGGGTGGAGTACAGTACCATACAGAATACTATACCTACCACTTACCTATTACTATTAATTATTTCTTCTGCTCGCATGATTAACTGATAAATACTAGGTACTACTTACTACCTACTAACTAGGTAACTAGCAAAATGCATTCAGAAAGGTGGCCAAAAGATAATTTTTCTGGTAGTTAATAAATGAACATCTCATTATTCATTGAGCTGCTATTATTATTCTTAGTATTGTATTAGTATTAGTATTAAGTATTATAATTAGCATTCTTAGGAAATAGTATTTATGATTTTTTTTCTTTTCAGATTATATTATTTATTATTATTATTATTATTATTATTATTTTTACTCTCCTCCCACGACTCACTAACGATGACTACTGCTAACTAACTAAACTACACTACCTAATGAAAGGGTGCCCCGATTCCAAGGTATCTTCCACCTACCTATTTACTGACTACCTACCTTACCACACACGCACACCAGCTCCCAAGGCCGACTAATCCCAGCAGCCAACGGCTGTCTTGTTTTGGCATCTCCCATCTTTCTCAATCCTCTCTCTTTCCTTCTTTTCCTTTCTTTTCCTCCCCTTCTCCCTCAACAACATTTTACTCCACACCACGACTCTTTCTTTCCCCCTCCCTCTGTTTGATTATTCCCTCAAATTCTTTAATACTATCCGTCGCCCCCCCTCAATCTCTTTCCTTGAAAATAATAAACCCTTCCCTCCCCCTCCGCTTTCCTGTTCATTTGTCACAGCCTAATTATTTTCACAATTCGGTTTCATTCCCTTCATACGGTGTCCAGTCTTGTTTCAACCTCGAAATAATTAATCGCTTCTCTCGTTCTCGCTCTGACTCAACCTCTCTTACCCGGCTCTGCATCCTTCTCTAACTCCGCACGTTTACTCTTTTCGCCAAGGTTGCCTGTCTAGCCTCCCCCAAAAGCAAGGTCGCATTTAGCGTGGGCGAGCACCAGCTTCCGCGCACAACCGCTGGTGCTTTCAACCACAGACACACCAGTCCGCTACGGCCCCCGAAAATGACGAGCAGAACCCCCAGAAATCGAGTGTTACCGCTATGAGTGATGTTGAGGCTGTCCCCTCGCTGCCGGCTGCCCTGGACCACAGACCAAACGCGCTTGCTGTCAAGGTGAACCATCAGTCTACTTCGGGACCCCCGTCTCCCACGAGGACGTTGTTTCCACCGATACCTCGGGGAGAAGATGGTTCCTCGAAGACCTCGAAGGAGGTAGACCCTGCTGCTGGGGACGGCGACGGGCCTTTGAGCCCCAAGGCTGATTCGGAGGCAGAAACCATAATTCAGTCGGGCCGGGAGTCTTTGTCGCCAGAGAAACGACGTAAATTTATTAAGCATGAACCAAAACGACGTGATGATAATAGAAATGACCTTGTTGATGCAGAGAGTGAACTACCACTGAATGATGTACAGGTGAGAAAGAGCAAGTCGAAGGATGAAAATAATCCTGGTAGATGCGACCGTGATACTCGCCCCTCTAGCCCGCGTCAAAGGACGGGCTCGCCATCGATTGTGAAGGTCGAGAAACCAGAAGAAGCCCAAGCCATTCCCAACAAAATCGAGCCCTCCATCCCAACTGCTTCGAGGACCTCGAGGAAACGAAGCTTTAGTGAAACTGCTAACTATGATCCGGAGGTGCATCGACCTGTGCGTCGCCATCGGTCTCCCGTGGCACGCAACCGGGAAGAACGGGACCTAAGCAATGGAATATCGTTCCCTCGACCTAAATCTAATGAGCGATCGGTCTCCCCAATACGCCAAATCCACAGGCGAACGACTTCTGGTGGTGACCATCAGAGGAAGAGAAAGGCGCCTACTCCCCTCATTACCGGGTTTCAACGGCAAAGTTCAGAAGATAGGCAGTCTGTGTCCTCCGCTAGTGGATCTCCCTTACCTAGTGCACATGTTCGAAAGGTTGCTTCAGTGGACGGAGCATCGGCATCTCCTGCTAGACCAACTGGGCACAAGAAACAGCGCGATCAAAATGGCCGAACCCGTTTAGCCCGTGCCTGTGCCGCTCAAGAATTGGAAGCCGTAATTGCGAGGCATGCAGAGCGCCCGGAAGATTTGAATGTCGCGGACAATGCAGGAAATACGCCTCTTCAGATTGCATCCCTTGAAGGTTGCGTGCCTATTGTCAAATTTCTGATTGCTGCTGGTTGTGAGGTCGAGACGTGCAATATTGACAAGGATACGCCACTGATTGATGCCGCTGAAAATGGTCACCTGGAAGTGGTGAAGATTTTACTAGAAGCCGGTGCGAATCCTCGCGCTATCAATTCCCACGGGGATGAGCCCACCGATTTGGTACCAGACGACTGCGAGGAAATCCGTCGAGTGCTTGAGGAGGCCAAAGCTAACCCCAGACCTAGCCGTCGTTCTGAGGAACACACGGGATCTGGAAACCGGGATTCATCGTCACGGCGAGTTTCTGGAGCTAGCCCACGCGAGTCTCCTCCGATAAATGGACAACGCAGCCCGCCTTACTCAAGTATTACCAAGCGGAAGAGCGTCCGAAGTGAAGTTACGAGAAATGACTTATTGTGGACAAAGGCGACACCCGAAAATCTTCAAGCTTTCGCTGCTAAGGGTGACATTGCAGGTGTTGCGAATATCCTGAACGTGGGCCAAAAAGCTGATCCGGAGTCGATGATCGCGGCTGCAAAAGGTGGTCATGATGAAGTGCTCTCTCTACTTCTAGGTATGGGCGATGCAGATCCCGATCCAGAGCCAGTGTATGGCGGCTCTCAAAAACCGGGCCACAACACACCAATGTTAGCTGCTATAGGTCGAGGAAATATCGCTGTTATTAAACTTCTTCTCGATCAACCCAGCTTCAACCCAGCTCGCCGCTATTACAAAGACCGTACCTATTTTGAACTCTCTCGTGAGCGCAGAGCGGATAATTGGGAAGAGGAGTATGATCTTCTGCGAGAGGCATATGATAAGTATATCAAAACCAAGAAACAACGCAAGTCAGACATTTCATCTCCACGACGAGCACGAGAAAAGGAAAAAGAAAATAAGCGGCCGGGACGTAAAGACTCGCCTTCTCCTGCCCCTCGAATGAGGAAGCCTCTTGGGAGTCCTGGCCCTCGGGACCACTCCTCTAAAGACATGCCAAAAGAAAAGAGACGGGATGGACTCGCTCATTCTAAGGATAAAGCGTCCATTAATGCCTCTCGACAAAAACCCTCCCTTGGTAGTGTGTCTGATCCGGATGCGTCTCGAGCTGAACAGCATCGTTCGAAAATGTCGATAAAAGACGGGGAGTCCGGCCGGGGTGAGGAGGTTCACAAGAGGCGCCGATTAATCGCTGGACGGCCGCCTGATCGTGATCGCAAGGTACCCAGCCTTCCTTCATCAGATTCCCTCTCGGGGCGCGAGGAAAGTGTGAAACCCCGGTTTGACCGTTCCAACGAACCCGCACCTAAATCTGCACCTCCACACTTGAAACGGGGGCGCAGCAGCGCGAGCCCTGAGAGACCTCGTTCTCGAGGTTCTGAAGCTGACCGCCACCGTGATGCGCAGAAGAAAAAACGGAGAGTTCTTTCAGAAGATGGGGCACCAAATCTCACCAATGGTGGCCTTAAGAGATCTCACCCGATCGCGACGGAAGATGGCAAGTCATCATCCCGGCAAAAGGATGATATCTCTCCTAGTCGCAAAAAGGACGATATGAAAGGTCTAGACAATGACCTATCTTCTCGAAGATCGGAACGAATTAAAGAAGAACCGTCAAAGCAGGAGACACACGAGCTAAATGATATTCCAATGGAGGAGCCTAGAGTAGGACCGGAAACGGATGATGAGGTGCACCTGCCAAAAGAAAACCCTAAGCCTCAACGATTACCTGATTATGCCCGCGCAAATACCGATGTAGATGCAAAGGATATTCTAAAAGCAGCCAAAGCGATGGCAGATAGAGAGGCCGCTCGTGAAAGAGAGGCGAAAAAGATTCGCCAGGAGCAAGCTGCTGAAGAAGCGCGCATCGCGGCTGAGGCTGAGAAAATTCGAGCCGAGAAAGAGGAGGAGGAACGGGTCGCTCGGGCAGCTCGGATTGCTCAAGAGAAGGCCGAGGAAGAGCGCAAGCGCAAGGAGGCTGAACAGCGGCGGATCAAGCAGGCCGAGGACGAACGTCAGAAGCGACTAGAACAGGAACGTCAACGCCTTGCGAAACTGCGCAAGGAACAGGAAGAGCAAGAGCAACGACGTCGGGATGCTCTTCCCAGCCGGCTCCGTATTGCAGCCAACCTTGTTGGGTCGAATGATCCACAGGCGCGGAACCATATATGGCTGAGGAAGTTTATGCCTGTAGTTACTGCTGAAACCAAGCAACTTGACCCTACATGCAGTGCGGAGATGGGAGAGGAGAAATGGATTCCTAATTTTCTCGTTGCACCGTTGTTGGCGACGAATGACCTCCAGCTCTCCCAGTACGCTAGCTGGGAGAAACGAGATGCGACACCAACACAGCGGATGAACCTCTGGCGTGTTACACGGCGAATGCTTGTGCAGGGGGACGACCTGGAATTCCAAACATCGTCATTCGGACAGGTCATGCAGAAGGATAGTGAAACCCGACCCAAATACTTTGACATGGAGCACATCTTTTGGGTAAAGGTACTTTCTTACTTTCTTATATCTCCATTTTCTTTTTTTTCTTTCTTTTTATGATCGTCATCTTCCATGGAGATGTCCGCTAACAATAATTTAGCTTTCTGACTTCACGGATCTTGTTCCTCATGTTCCGCATCTTCATGGGTTGGATATTCGATATTTGAAGATGCATATCGACCGAGAGCCGATAATGCCACCAGCATATGAGTTGCCACAAACGAATGGGCACGCCTCTGGACCTCCACATATCGATGAAAGCCCTGGCTTTTACCCAGGGACGGGCTTAACAAACGGCTATGGACACAGCCGGCCCAGTACATATGTCTAATGCTTTGTGTTTCTGCCTGTACAAGTGCTCTATGTATGACTATGATACCTTTATGCAGTGATATATGATGTCGGTCTTTGGATAGAGCGACAATTTCCTGTGTTCCATTTCCTTCCCACCCCACCCTTGAATCAAAAATAAAATAAAATAAATCAAAAAAAAAACCCCTTTTGCTCTAGTAGTTGGAATCTATACTTTTGTATTATGTCACGTGATAATAGATAAATCACGTGGATATATCGCTCTTAGTAAGACTGGTAGGGCACACGGATTTAGGCGAGAACACCAAGAAATTCGAAGATCATCCCACAACTTTAATTATCAACTAACCAACTCTTCGAGGATAACCCGACATTCGGTATAACTTGAAAACAACAGACAAAATGGTGAGTCCCCTTTACTATAATAGAAAAATAAACAACCCGGATATTGAATCCTCAATTCCTCCCTACAATACCAACAAACCAATTCTCCCCCACTACGAACAAGGCAAAATATATCTGTATCTGGAGACATTTGGATCTATGGAAGACAACAACAAGTACTAACGGAAGACAAACCAACAGTCGGACGGAGAAGAGACCATTTCCAACCCCCCCGTCGCTGCCGCCGATGAGGTCGAAGTTTCCGCTGACGCCGGAGCCGGCGGCCAGATGTCCGTCCTCGACGCCCTGAAGGGAGTTCTCCGCATCTCCCTTATCCACGACGGACTTGCCCGTGGTCTTCGTGAGGCTGCCAAGGCTCTTGACCGTCGTCAGGCTCACATGTGTGTCCTCAACGAGGGCTGCGAGGAGGAGGCCTACAAGAAGCTCGTTATTGCCCTTTGCTCTGAGCACAAGATCCCCCTGATCAAGGTTCCTGATGGAAAGATGCTCGGCGAGTGGGTTGGTCTTTGTATGTTTCCCCTGTTCCCCTCTAGTTGTGGGAGGTGAGAGAAGGATAAAGAAGAAGAAGAAGAAGAAATGAAATCACAATCAACGTAGGCTAACCACCATCTTCTTTTAGGCCAGCTTGATCGTGAGGGTAACGCTCGCAAGGTCGTTAACTGCTCTTGCGTCGTTGTTAAGGATTGGGGTGAGGAGTCTCAGGAGCGCTCCGTCCTCCTTAACTACTTCCAGACTGAGCAGTAAATCTTCAACTCCTCTTTTTGAAGATTGAAACCTTTCTGGTTGATCGGCTTATGGGTATTATTTGATATGGATATCATGACCGGTGGATTTGCATGAGTGATGGGAGATTTGAGATCTGGAATTTACTTTTCATTATCATAAATCTGCTGAGCTCTTGGTGGTTTTGCTTTCGATATTCACTTCATTTCCCTGTCACCTATGTGTCCGTTGTCTTATTACCCATGTGCTGTGAAATAAATTAAAAAGAAAAAAATCAAAAATATCTTCATGAAATCTCCTTTGGATTTTTGAAAGTGTATTTGCAAAACTGCAGTCTATGTATTGGCATCTGTAATCATATTCACAGTCTAAGATCACTTAAAATAAAAGGGCTACCAAATCGGGCCATTTAGGTCATGTACGGAACTGCAAGAATAATAAACACCAACCATGCGAAGAATGTACTGATAAGTCCCAACCTGCGCCAGAAAGGGTGGAAGAAAAAGAAAAAAAAGAACAGGAAGGATTGCTAACAAGCAGAGCCGATTGTCTACCGAAAGCTGTACGATGGCCGAACCATCTTCTTTGTTTCCGGTTTTAGCGACAGTTGCTGATAGGGAGAACTCCCAGGATCATAATATAATCCTTCTATATGGCCTGTTTCGCGATGTAGAGAAATGTAATAGAACCCTGAGATTGTCAAACCTTGTCGTGCATCGGTGGGGGTGATAAAACATCGTTCTATGACTGAATTAGCACACGGGGCATGAGTAGGGAGGGGAGAAAAATAGACTGACCCTTCCACCGCATCAATATCCATCCTTTTGACAATTCCTCCGTAATCCATTTCCGACTCACAAGGTTTCGGGTCATTTCCTCATCTGTCAAATTCTTGAAGGGGTGCAGCTGCCGCCAATATGTACTGTCAATCTCTGTATCCGCCTTGAAATTCTTAGTTTCCAAGGTGTGCTTGTTGAAATCAATAACCTCCCCTTCTAAAAATGTTACAATGTGCGCATCATGAGACGGTGAAGTCTTATCGGGGATATTGTAGGCCTCCATTGTCCCAGATAGGGTCATTTCTTGAGTGTTGATGTTATGAATAGTAACCTTAACCGGCCAGTTCTCATCCTTGGCACTATGAACTTGATTGGCAATATATCGTCGTCCGTTGGATGTTTGTACGCTAATGCGGTTGTTCGGTTCACTCCCACTAACAATAATAGGATCCAGAGTCGAAGGACTCGGTATCCCGGGTGGAAATATGGTGCCAGTGCCACTAGTAGCGCGCTGGCAGCCCGAAAAGGTCATTCCTGGGCGGAGCCAGGAACACTCTGGGGGTGGAGAGATTGATGCTGTATCGAGAATGAAGTCTTCTTCATCCCATGTAAAAAGGTCTAACTGGACAAAACCCCCTGCAGCCGCCGAAGTCAAACTCTCTTCAAAGGAATTAGAATAGCGTAATCGCTCAAGATAACGGATGGTTTCTTTCAAACGAGGGCTCGGGGGGTTCTCCAAATGCATCTGTCGGTGAGCGCTGATCCGGGCACGAAGATCGTTGTGAGTAAGAAACCGATGGGGCTCCCCACGACTGCTTGGGAGAAACCGATAAGCTCGGGAAGGTGGTGTGGCGCCTGGTCGCTCTCTACCCTCATCGGAATCCTGACTTGTTCGTTCGAGATAATTGTGGAGGGTCCGGGTTCGTGAGAATCGCGGTTGACGCCGTACTGACTGTAATAGAGCTTCAGTGGTTGATAAAGGAGGGTTGCCTAAGCGGTGACTGCTGCTATCGGCTGCATCTTCGGGGACGCTACGATGGGTAGAACGACGGGACGAGTTGCGGTCGGCAAGTCCGAGCCATGAGGATAGAGAACCGTTCTGTATTGGGGGAGGCGGCATATCGTCATCATCATCATCATCATCGTCAGAGGCAGGAGCCCAACCATATAGTAGGCGAGAATTGGACACCCGACTTTCGTAGTTGGGTACATTGCTTAGGTTACTATTATTAATGCTGTTGTTACTTTCGTTGCTGGTCGGATCCCGCTGACGTCGCATGATGGGAATGCGACGATTGATTTCAACCGACATGCGCAGGCCAGCGTCCTCTACATCATCCATGGGCTCGAGGTCGAATTCGGAGAAGATTTGTTGCCGGCGACGGCGCTGGCGACTAAGTGTGGATGAGGAGTCGGGGGAAGAGCGCACGCGAGACCGTAGGAAACTCACGTTATCATCATGAGCGTCATCGGGTACAGGTGTAGAAAAGGATGTCACGGGTATTGAGACGGTGATTCGAGGTTGTAGAGAGGACGATGCAGAAGAGGCCGCTAAGGGTGAGCGGGAGGGGGGATCCTACACAAAAATGATGAGAAAAGTAGAAGGGGAAAGGGGGAAAAAGAGAATAGAAAATTCAGTCCATGATGTAGTCAAATCGGAACCAGGGCGATAAGGTTATTGCCAATAATTATGATGGGCACAACGGCAAGTTTGAAAACGGGTTGTGGGCAAAACGGTGAGGGCAAGTGGTAGGACGTACAGAAGGTGTATTAACCGGGGGCATTATCCAAAGACTCTCGGTTTGTCACAGATTGTGAGCCGGTGGCGGCGCAGAAGCAGTCCGCCGTTTAGAAGAAGACATGCAAGTGAGTTGAAATGAGAAGAAGAGAAGGAGGGGGCCGAACGAGGTGGAGATGTGATGAAATATTGGAGAGAGACAGAGAGTGAAAGGGGGGGAGGGGGGTTGGAATCGGATAGGAGGGGATGAATTGGAGATGGAGAGTGAAAGAAAGAGAGCGAGGAGATACCTTGCGAGAAAGTTGAGGAAATTATTTTTGGTATGGAAAGTGAAAAAGTCACTGGATTGCCTGATCGGGGGCGTTCCTCTTTCGCTGTAATTCTCCCAGTTCAGAGTTGTATGGGGATCCTTGTGGTGATAATTACTACTTCAAGAGTGATCGATCCCTATTATTGAATATTTTTTTTCTTTAAAAGCATGTCTTTCTGGGATGGACTAATTTATTATTAAGTAGTAGCAGAAGTTGGTGTAGTTATAGCCTCCTGTCACAGTTGTCTCGGTATTCCCCGTCTTTATGTTACAACTCTTAGAAGAAGCAATACTTCTACGCCCCTAGTTTTCGTTTCTTCTTCTTCTTCTTCTTTTCCCCAAATCCCACCCCTCTCCCTACATAACTAATTTATTCCTCAACTGTCAGTTAGTTCAACTCTGCCTCTTAAGTCACTCATTCTAGACCGCATCCAACCAACCCATTGCCCACAAGATAATAATAAAAATGTTGAAAAGAAAAGGAGAGGATAAACAGAATGGCACAACATTCTAACGAATATTTCATCAAACGTTGCAAAAAAAAAAAAAAAAAAACATGATGAAATGTTTTCGATATTGCAGTACGGCCTTCTATTAAAAACCAACATCATACATCATCAAAAGTCGTTGCTATTTCTCATCGAACGGCGCTAATCTTGATCTTAGATCTATAGCAGCAGAAGCAGCGAGGAATATTCGAGTCTCCACACTATCAAATTCAATCATTATTATTCAGGAGAAATCTCTCGCTAAAGCCAATCCACTTATGAATATTTTTTTTTTTTTTTTTTTTTTTTTTAAAAAAAGGGTGTCCAGTGTCCACAACCACAATGTGGTAGAGCTAATTTGAGCCTCCACGTTACGTTACGCATTGCTTGAATATTCTCCATTCTTTAACAGGCTTAGCCTTCCTGTATTTCTATGGAGGCGGGTCTTGGGTTGGTTAATGTAAAACATGACTTTATGTGGAAATCAGGATTCATCCAAACGGGACAAACCAAAGGAAAGTTATCCGACACTGTTCGGTATCAGGGGACATCTCAGTAGTCATGTCGGCAATCCGGCTGAATACAAGTCAACGGAGAAACTCCGACCCCCACGTCCATTAATTGTGTTGAAGACAAAACAAAAAGTGAGACCCAAACCCTCTTCTCTCAAGGCTTTCCTCTTTTACAATTCTCTTCCTAGCATTTGTTACTTACCCTTGATATATCGCATTTCCTTTGCACTGATAACCAAACCTCCCACCCCCCAATATGGCCAAGATCAAGAGCATAGAGTACTTCCGCGTCCTTCCCCGATGGCTGTTTGTTAAAGTCGTCGATGAAGATAATAACTTTGGCTGGGGCGAAAGTACACTTGAGGGTCACACCGAGGCAGTCGAGGGAACTCTAAATGAACTGATCAAGCGATTCCAAGGATACGAAGCAGAGTATGTATTAGTATCGTTCTTTCATTTTTCCCTGGGAAGTCCAACTCCACTCTCAAGTAGCTGTAACACAATCCTCTAGTTAATGAAGCTAATATATTTCTGGAAGTGACATCGAGCACATTTGGCAAATGGCATGGCGTTTGGGTTTCTACCGCGGCGGCCCTGTCTTCATGTCCGCGATCTCTGGAATTGATATCGCCCTCTGGGATTTGAAAGGACGCCGACTAGGTGTCCCCATCTACCAGCTTCTCGGCGGAAAAGTTCGTCACAAGCTTTCCGTCTACGCCTGGATCGGTGGCGATCGACCCGCGGATGTTGAGGCTGCTGGAAAAGCTCGTCTCGCGCAGGGATTCAAGGCCGTCAAGATGAATGCAACTGAAGATGTCAACTGGTTGGATTCCCCCAGCGTGCTCGATTCTAGTGTTGAGCGTCTCAAGACTGTGAAAGCTCTCGGTCTTGACGCCGCCCTTGACTTCCACGGTCGTCTTCACAAGCCAATGGCCAAGCAGCTGGCCAAGGCTCTAGAACCCCATCGTCCTCTTTTCCTTGAGGAGCCTCTTCTCTCCGAACACCCGGAAGGCATCAAGCAGCTGTCAGATCAAGTGTCCTGCCCCATTGCCCTGGGCGAGCGTCTTTACAGCCGCTGGGATGTGAAGCGTTTCCTCGAGGATGGCAGCGTTGATGTCCTCCAGCCCGATATCAGCCATTGCGGTGGAATATCAGAGTTGCGGCGCATTGCCTCTATGGCGGAAACATATGATGTAGCTATTGCACCACACTGTCCGCTTGGCCCAATTGCGTTAGCAGCCTGTATGCAGGTTGATTTGACGACACCAAACTTCGTCATCCAGGAGATGAGTCTAGGCATCCACTATAATACCGAGGCGGGAGAGTATGATATAACAAGTTACGTGAAAGATGCTAGCGTGTTCGATGTCAAAGATGGTTATGTAAATGCCCCTATGGCACCTGGGCTGGGAATTGAGGTAGACGAAGAGGTTGTTCGTCGTGTTGCGCAGAACACTCAGCCTTGGAACTGCAAGGAATTTTTCGGCCCTGATGGAAGTATTCGCGAATGGTAGTCACTTGCATGGATAGTCTTGAGGGGGCGCTTATTATGATTGATGACCCTTTTTGTGAATTTCCTCGCCGAGATTGGTTTTTTATCTTGCATAGCGCATTGAGTATTCAAGTAGAATGATTTCCCCCCTCCACCCCCCAACCAAAAAGAGAAAGAAAAAAAAGAGAAGAGAGAGAGGGCATTAATTGGGAAATTAAAGAACTAACTAAGAGCATATCGTTAATGTCTATCTTGTTTCGGAGATTGTACCGTGGATTAGAAATGCTTCAATTTTTAGTTCTTAAACCATCCCGTAGGCTCAAGCCAGCTGGGCTACACGTGCAGCATTGAGCTTGTCTGCTCTTCTGATGCAAT
Source organism: Aspergillus haitiensis (assembly GCA_027569155.1). Taxonomy (NCBI): domain Eukaryota; kingdom Fungi; phylum Ascomycota; class Eurotiomycetes; order Eurotiales; family Aspergillaceae; genus Aspergillus; species Aspergillus haitiensis. The sequence continues at coordinate 93,937 of JAPDEO010000039.1, forward strand.
CTAAAATCATAGTCCAGAATGCATCTAGGTCCACTGCTCGAGGGATGATAACCCCAGTAGGGGCACACTCGACCAATGAGCGGCCTAGCTGTCCCACAAGTGCAACATCTGTCCCATGAAGCCCATCAGTAACAACGGTTACAGCAAATCGTTCTCCGTTACGGTCATCGAATTTTAAAACCTGGTCGGGATTTTTTTCTGCAAATAACGGGTTCAGTGTGGACAAAACCACGGCTACAGCCAAAGGGTCGTGTAATGGAGGGCCGCTTGTCAAGCCGAATTCACTTTCATAAGTTGATGCAAAGAAGATCAGCAGTTCGTATAGCATTTGGCGAAGAATAGAGGGAGGTGTTGGGGAGTCAGAATCTCCGTACAACACACAGTTCTGCACGGCTCGTGACGCGAGGACTTGGTGTGTTAGGTCTAGAGTTATGAGGGTAGTCTTGTGTGTAAGAATTGGATTGCTGAAGATTGATTGAGAGGATTCAGGATCACACTGTATTTCGCACTACAGGTTAGAGCCAACCTAGAAACTCTAGGCCGATATATTAGACTAGAGTTCTTACATAAATATTAAATTCTGCCAACGGAGTCACATTTCCAATACGGTTTTCTCCACCGGCAAGTTGACTCATTGGGGCATCAGTGAAGCCATTTCCAACGCCGCCACCCATAATGCTCAGACCCTGAATGTGGGTTGCAACCTCAGGGAAAGTGGCAAACAGTAAGGCGATATTAGTTAGCGCGCCAGTCGCTACGACCCAAGGTGTGCCCTTTGGTTGGGCCAGCAACGCATCGCGCATCGCGAGAATCGGGTTTTTATCAGTAATCGGGGCCCTTGAGGCTGTTGGAAGTAGTTCAGTACCATCAATACCAGAATCACCTAAAAATTATCGATGCCCAGGACTTAGCACTGATGATGTTGATTAAATCTGACAGATCATATAAAACAGGTGAGAAGAAGCGCGTCTCACCATGGATGTTTGGAGCATGTACTGCGGGTCTGCAGAATGGCTTCTTGCTTCCGGGATAAACAGGTATATCAGGTTTACCGATTGCTTCAAGTACTCTTGTTGCATTAATGGTTGTATTTTCTAAAGAGGCATTCCCATGAATTGTTGTTATGCCAAGAAGCTGTAAGGAGGGGTGATGCGCTGCAAGAAGAATTGCAAATGCATCCTACACATAGAAACTCTGAGTTAAGAATATTCGGAATTGATTTGATTCAATGTGATTGGTGTAAAGACCATAATTTCTCCGAGTAGGCAACAAGATACTTACATCGTGACCTGATGAAGAGGCAGTAGTTAGTTTTGTTGATGAAAGGTTGAGTATCAAAGATAAGCAACAGGGCTGGTTAGCAGACCAGGATCACAGTCTAGCCACAATGGGATTGGAGTGGAGGGCATAGAGCTCATGGCTAGTATGGTATAACAGCACTGGTAAAAAGATTGTGATTATCCTGGAATAAATAAGTGAAGCGTGGAAAAGAGGGGACATCTAAAGGGGGGAGTTGGCGGGGATCTGATAAGGCTTATCGGGCTCTCGACTAGCCCTAAGCCCTAGTTTCCTTATCTAGAAGTCCTAGCCCATACGACACCGCGGCATCTCATCATTACCTTTTCTAGTCTCCTGTGTTCTTGCTGCGTAATCCTACTTAACTTCACTTCCATCATTTGACTCAAATAGTATTCTACTTCTTTGCGATGAGATGACAACCGAACCTGCCCGTTCGGGCCTTCATCCGCTGTCGCAACTCAAAGCTGGCCCCACTACGTCCAGCTCAAGGTCAACAGCGCTATCAAACACCCGGTCCTCACCCAATCTTTCTCATCGGCCTCAACTATCGAACACTGGTCGAGATGACCAAACTGACCCGGTCGGCGAGAAAGCTACGACAAATTTGATACGACGCGTGCTTTGCTCCCAAGGGGGAAACTATAACGGCACCACCTCTCCTTACCTACCAGAAGAGCAGCTACCCCCGCTTACCAGCTCGAATGAAATTGACCGTCAACTCTATGCTCTGATTGCTATTCTTATCAAGGAGTTTGTTAGCTCTTGGTATTCAAAGATCACGTCGGATCAAGCCCTTATTAGCGAAGCCCTTCAAGTCATCGCGCACTGCACCCGCGCCCTTGAGCAGAGATTGCGCGGGACAGATTTTGCGCAGCTTATCTTGGATGAGCTTCCTGCCTTGGTAGAGACTCATATTACTTGTAAGTCTTCTAGATTGTTTTTTATGCCTTTCACACCGGCTCGGAAACCGTTCCTTCCCTCAACTAACCGTATACTCTCCTCCCTAATTTAGCATATCGACTCGCCAAAGAACAGTCCAGATTATCTGGGCTCTCTCCATCTTCCCGCGAAATATATCATGCACTGAATCCACATCCTGGCCTTTCGCCTGTCCCAGACCCTTCAGATGACCATGCCGTTGCTCAGCAACTCCAAAACGAAGCCATATATCGGCAGCTGCTTGTGCAAGGGGTATTGGCTGTGCTTCTTCCGACTGAGGACCTCGAGAATGCATGCCTAAGAACTCTAGTCAGCGATATTCTTGCGGACCTTGTCTTAGGAAATGAAGTAAGTGGGAAATTTTGTGAAGGCTGGTTCTTGTGGGAGAGCTTCACAAAAATTATTGATAAAATATCAAATCACGATGATTACGATGCAGACGCTAGCATCAAAAAGGAACATGTGCCACCCCAAAAGAGCAGATTACAGATTTTTGGCTTGATCACAACCCGAGAAGGTCAAGATGAACCCCCCTTCCCCACAACCCAATCAACGGTCTCAAAATGGGTGTGGCAGGTCCTCCAGCTTTTCTATATGTTCTATTTAGCTTCACGTTTCATGCTGTCAGGTTTATTTCGCGTTGCGTCTACACCTGTAGGGAGCACCACCCCAAGGTCGAGTTCTTCAGCTAGCCTCTCAGACGAGATACCTAGTGGATGCTTCCCGATCGGGAGGCGTCCCGTGCTCGATTATCGACTCTATGGTATGCTCTCACAATTATTGGATATTCCCCGGCGGATGCCATGGCTGGGAGGTTTTCTCGCACTCCTTCAGTACTGGATCCTGGCAGGCCCAGGCAAACTTGGCGGCTCAGGCAGCGTCCTTGATAGGTGAGTTGCTACGTTTTTCTATTTGGAATTTTTAAACTCTTCTTCTTCTTCCCCCCTCCCCTTCTCTTTTCAAAAAAATAAAAAAAAAAAAAATACACTGCCAGTACTTGGCATTGTGGACCATGTTGCATGCAAACAACATGGTAAAAGGAAATACTTAAGGGGGAATGGAGACTAGGACCACGAGGGACTGGTATGGGTTGATCTTCGAGCAATGATCTACAATGGCGCTAGCAGGCTCCCTCTCTGTCAGATCAGTTCAAGCGAGTCATTGGGAGGCTGTGAAAGTCCAGCGAACGTCAATGCATCAGATTTACATTGCTCGCATGCTGCATCGATCACTTGATCTGCTGGTGGATGCACTGCCCATCCTTCGCAATCTCCAATAAATAGCTATGATTGGCTCATGCACGGTAGTATCGCACAATACAAGCCGTGACTGCTGTATACCGTTATTTTACCGTGTTCGTCTCGTCATTACCGACCAGGGCCTCTTAACACAGAAAACCCCTGACTATTCGCTCGGACTTGCTCTTTCTTGTCATTTCCTAGCCCCAAAAAAAAAAAAAAATAAAGTCAGTACATTGTTACTCAGGCTTCGCTCATCATTATTCGAGGAAAGTTCGGCTCCGTATGCTGGTCATATCCCGATTGGCCGTGTCTCGCAGGCCAAACTCAGATTCGGACATTCTCTGAGCTTCAGGTTTATTTTATCCATTGATTGCTGTGGAAAGCTCCTAGGCAATGGGCCCGGCCCTTTCCGTCCCGCTCTCGCCTCCAGTCTTTCCGGCACACCATGTAATAACAAAAACCGCCTGAATCACTCCCCAATTCACCCAAAAAAGAAAAGGCTGCTTTCTGAAAAAAAAAAAAAAATAAAAGACGGGTGTAGAAGGAAATACGAAGAGCAGAGGGAAACAAAAAGTTGAAACCTTCGTGAAAGACACGGACCATTCCTCAGATTTTTGAGCAATGGAAATTATGCAGCCCAGCACCTTTGACCAACGACGCTAAGGGTCAAGACACGCGATGATTTGTGGTGATCTTTTTTTTTTTTTTTTTAAAAAAAAAAAAAAACGACTGTTACAGCCTTGGAGATTTCGATCGAAAGGGTGAAGTCTGTGTCACTGGGCATCCATTTCTTATTTTTCAGCCAATCAGTGAAATTCCTACCCAAGGATTTTTCGAATTTGAAATGCAGGCGAGGCCTCTATACCGCCTAGTGTGTTCAAATATGAACACCAAGCCTATGATATGCCGCCAAAAAATAATCATTACTTGGTGGCTTTCTCATTGATGATGCACGCACCAAATAAGAACATTTTGCCTTGTGATTTGTCGTCACTTTCAATTTGGAGCCTTTTTAACCACATTATGAGCTAGCCCAAGCTTCTTCAATCCTCTCTCTGAGCCGGCAGACCTCATTAGCTCCTTCATCAAATCCCTATGGATAGCTAATTTTGTTATTTCCTGAAACGCAAAGAGATGAAAGGGCATGTACGCATGGGCAAGAATGAGGCTTGACAAGGCTCCTCCCAAACTGAACTCCTTCCCCACATATGATGACCTTATACACTATTAGTCTTTCCATTGTTCATTTTGATGCCCTGAACAATCCTCTTGGCTCACAAGAAGTCAATCATTCCTTGCTTTTGTTTTCAAGATCTTATTCCCACCATCCTAACGTGGCCTCCCTAACTAGGTTCCTTCACGAAGCCATTAATGACTATGTTCTGACCCCCACTTTGTTACCCAATCTCCTCCTCGCATCTAGAGAGGCACTTTTTCCCCAAAATACTCGCCCGAGGCCTTTAGCGGCTAGCGTAAACCCCAATGGGGCGTCAATGACTCCACACATTACATCTGTGCAACAGAAGCAACAACAACAACAACAACAACAACAACAACAACAACAACAACAACAACAACAACAACAACAACAACAACAACAACAACAACAACAACAACAACAACAACAACAACAACAACAACAACAACCCTCAAGTACCATTCCCCGCCATAGCGTTGTTAATGTTGCTGCAACTACTCGCAGCGGTAGCAAAAACAGCAGCAGCGCCTCCACACCAGCGCCTCCAGAAAATGGCCGGCGTCCAGGAGCCCAGGAAGTGGCCGCCATCAGGCGACAGTGCGCTGTTGGAATTTTATCGCTGATCCCTCGCCCAATCGCTCGTCGAATCTTTGGGGTCCCAGGAGAAGATCGCCCGGAAATTTTGCCTTTTGGTTGTCCAGACCGAGCCCATTTACAGGACTTGAGTATCCAGCATAATTCCCCTCCATTCCTAGAACCGCAATCGCAATTATCACCATCCTTATCATATTCTACAGGCAGCGAAGATGGTAAGCTAGAGAAAGACACTCAACTCCTCAAAGCTATCGAGGAGGATATTCTCGATTTGTTTGCCGATGAGTACTGCAATAAACATTTAATTTTTTCTATCCTTGAGACGGTTCTTGCAAGGCTCCTCCCCGAGTTATCGGACCGCAGCATCTCCGCCTTGATGGAGGATCGAGGTGTATCTTTGACCCTTAGTTGATTCCCATGAGGCTGTGGTGGCTAGTTATAGAGGAGAAATTAGGCTTTCTATTCTGCCCTATCCCATACTATTCTCTTTCCTTTTTCCTCCTTTTTTATCATTACTGTTATTAACAACCATGTAGTGATTAACCATAATAAATTTTCTAAATTAGAAATTCCTTTTTATATCGCATCCGAGTTAACTCAGGTATTAAAAATTATCCGATTCATCAAATCTAAGGCCCGATATAACCGGCAAAGGGCAGAATTTGGTCCGTTCTGTAGAATAGGGAAAAAAGGCGATAAGTACTTACCAAAAAAATCTACAGTAATAATTCTAATCTCATTCAAAAGATTTGAATTTCTCATGGGAGGTTTGGAAAAGTCTGTGACTTCAACGAATGAAAAAATTATCATAAGTACAAATGGAGGGGACGGACCACGGGGATTAGACAGAACAAAGGGAGCCCAGAAGAGAGAAGAAGTAAACGTATGTGTTACAATGGGAGGACTATGACAAAAAGAGGGTCTGCAAGACAACCAACGAAAGAGAGGCCTTAGCTTGTGAACCCACAAACCTTAGGTACCTAAGTAGGTAGCGTCTGCTTGTACCCAATGGTCGAATCAGGTAAGCCCGACTTTCAAATGAAATAGGCAAAAGAAAATTAAAGTAGGAGACAAGGAAGAAAATAGTAATAAAATAAAATAAAATAAAATAAAATAAAAAGGAAAATGACGCAAAAGATGCGGTGAGAAGAGAAGACCTAGAAAAAGAAAAAATGGAAGAAAAAGAAAAGACAACGTATGATCTTATTCTGCCACTTTTCGCCCAGTCCGAGATCAAATCGAATAGTGAATATCAAATAAAAAAAAGAGATGTTGGAAAATATGCAATTTCGCGCGAGCGATCTGCTTTAAATAATGCTTGTATGGAGATGAAGAGCGACTCAATAGACGGAAACAGCCAGGAAATAGTACCCCAGAATTGGAAATGAATGACGAATGAACAGAGAGGGGTTAGAGGAGGAGGAAAAAAAAACCAATAGCATGGAAAGGCAGGCGCTAGGGCTGCAAAAACTGAGAATGAATGTATGCATCCTTAGCTTCTTCACCACGCATCCTATCGGGGTCTGATAGAAGTAGAAAGAGTGTTCCTCCATGCAAGATATAAAAAATATAAGAAAAAGAAAAAGAGAAAAACTGTATAGTTGAGGTTGCCCTCGTCCGATCTTCCCACAAGCTCCGGTTCTCGAGTTTGCTTAATGAAACAGGGAATCAATGAAACATGACATGCAAAATGCAGTAAAAATTAAGTAAACCACCCACCCAGAAATACTGAAAAAAAAAAAAAAACAAGGGAATATAGATGAAAATGAAAAAGTAAAAAAAAAAAAAGGGAAGTAAATAGCTGAAAAAATGGCAAGAAAAATATAAATGAGAAGAAATGAGAAGTATACCCAATTATGTGACCCCAAACAAAAACAGGCCCCTAACCTAGATTGTGGATACTCCGTTTCTTATTGATATGAGGGGCGTCCTCATGCTCATCAATGCGAGTAAGCCCCCCAAGGAGTGTGGGGTGTTGAGATTTGGCAAGCTCAAGTCGTTCCATCAATTTGCCGATTGTTACATATTCTTGGGCGCCCAACCCAGACGGCTGATGCTCGAAATAACTCATCACCAATTCCAAAGCTTTCCTGGCTTCGTCCTGCGTCGGGGAGCCTGGCGAGCTAATTGGAGAAACTGTTGTTGATTTCGAGAATAAGGGCGGGTATATAGTTTTGGCTCTGATTTCAGGATTGCTTCGATTTCGCTTGATTGTGCTTGCAGATGTGTCGAGATTTAAGGTACCCCTAGGGTCTTGGTCCGTTACAAGAGTTGTCTCATCCATACCAGTAACCACACCCTGGATTGATCCTTTTAAATGTAAATTTGTGTTTTCATCCGTAGATATCGAATTGGGATCATGTGGAGCAAGCGGAAACGTTTGGCTGCGGGGTCTATTAGAATTGCTATCCGAAGATGAATTTCGTGACTGGCTAGTAGGGGAAAACGGACTATCCACAAAGGTGGATGTAGGGCTAGTAACGCCAGCAGATAGTGAAGATGCTGTGTCTAGAGAAGTTGTACTTTTAGAATGACCATGATGGTAGTCGACTGCAAGGTCCGAGAGGCCATGCGTCACCTCCGCTCTGATATTTTCCTGGCTCTGGGCTGGCGACAAGGGGGATGGTGTTGCGAATCCAGTTGGTGATGTGGGTGAAAGTACACTGGGTGACTGCACTGTGGAAGCCAAGTTTGAGTTGATGCTCAAGCGTGTTGGGCTCTCCGAGTCACTCTTAGTGCCAAAAGAACCCTTTCGGGATTTTGCACTTAGTAAATTATTTTTCTGCTTGAATTTCTCCAACCAGCTCGTACTTAGCACCCTTTCTTTCCCATCGGGACTTCCACATGTACTCGCGAAGAAATGGGCCTTCTCTTTTATCATTTCGTCGCTCAGGGGATACCCATGCCTCTGGTAATTTCTTACCCAATTGGAGAGTGCTTTTTCAATGTCAGGAACTCTGCCCTTGGTTCTTTTGATAGGGGATCTACTCCCATCATCAGGGTTGAGATACTTTTCCTTTTGACGTAGAACTTTCGAGACCGTGCTTTTTAAAAACTGTTAGAGGATACTAGCCAAATAAATGCACACACACCAGCTCGGACCACCTTACCTTCGCTCCACTCCAAAAAGAGCTAATAGGCGTCATTGGTTAGCTTGATTTGCTACATATCTAGGAAGATTGGAAAAAGTAGGCAAAAAAGGCAGGTGTGAGAGAGAAAGAGAGAGATACCTCCAATATCTGTTTGCTTGGCGGTCTTGTTCTCTTCATGATAGAGACACATTCGTCGCCGATCGTCGTCTGTCAGTGTCCTCCTAGGAGTTGAACTACTGGCCGACGACTTCCTGGGAGGTGGAATTGGTGCGACTGGTGACACAGAGGGTGCGATCGGGACCGGGGCCACTACAGGCTCCGGCGGGAATGGCGGCTGAGTTGTGGTGAGCATACTGGGCCACGTACTCGACGGCAGCGTCAATGGCAGTGATGCATAAGGAGGTGGTATTGTCACGCCGTAGGCAGGATCTATTGGCATAACACCATATCCAAATCCGTGGTAATCCATTGGTGGCGACTGTTGGGATGGATTAAACCCACCCATATCCACCCAGGGCGATTGCGCGAACTCATTATCTTGCGCATGAGGGGCTTCTGTATCCATGACCACAGACTATGAAAGGGATAGATGTTGAGGAACTTGAAGCGCGAGGGAGGAAGAGTCCTGGCGGGGATGGGGGGAGAGGGGCGGAGGGGAGGAGAGGGGAGGGGAGGGGGAAAGACAGTACTATAACGGTAGCCTGCAATGACACAGCTGCCAACAAGGCTTGTCTGTCGGACCACTAGAAGATTTAAAGACAAGAAGGTGAGGGGGGAAAGGTTGGGAGTAGAGAGGGAAATGGAAAAAGCAAAGAGAGAAAGCCAATAAAGGAGAAATACTCTAAAGCCAAGACAAGGAAAGCCCAAGAAGATGCATATTCAACATTGAAAAAATGAAGCGATATGCGATTACGGAGGCGACGAGCAAGCATATACTGGTTTCCAAAAATGCACAACAAAATCCCGTGTGGGCGAATTCTTTCAACGCTTGTATCCCTCAGAGTTATCCAGAGCTATCCAAAGCGATATGTATGCATACAAGAATTCCTGTGTACAAGTAAGAGAGGAAAGAACAGACGGGGGGGGAGGGGGCAGGGTGGATGCGCGTAAGGCATAGGCGGACTTTAAAAAAGGGACAACCAAGGCGCAGGCACAGGGACGATCAATGGGAATAACGAGTAGAAAATGAGAATGCTTCTAGGATGAGCAGTAGGGGCAAGTGAGGACGACGAATAGATGTATACTACACCCTAACTCGTTAAGTATTGTATGGAATGGAGATGACGGATGTCCTACACCATCAATGGCCGGTGGAAAGGCCTACCCCGGTTCATCGTGACTAGAGTATTTTCTTTTAGTGAGTTGAATTTGATTTATTTAAAATCATAGTAATAATAATAATAATAATAATTGTTCATATAGGGAGTAATAATAATGGATCTTATTTATTATATTATGTTGTTTATTATCATCATTATTGTCTTTTTTTTTCCCTTTTTTAATTTTATTATTATTATTTTTTTTTTTTTTTTTTTTTTTTTATTCGAGACATTAGACCAGGGCTGGATTCGACAGGGAAACCCGAACCGCACCGTCTATGGTCCAGAATTTTAGGTACCAGACACGAGCAGCAGCAACGCCCAGGGGGGGGGGGGGGAAAGAAGGAGGATGAGGAGGGGAAACAGAGCAGATAACAGCCTATCGACCAAGCGAACAGGGTCAAAAGAGCACGAATACGCCCGACGATTGGACAGCGGGAAGGAAGAAAAAAGGCAGGAAAAAAAAAATTATACCCAGTAGAAATGGTGGGGGTTGAGTTCTAATTGGCTAACTTCCAGATTGAAGGAACAGGGATCTGAATTCGGGTCCAAATACCACTAGGTTGTCAGACTTGGTATGATGCTGTGTTAGTGTATGGTATCAAACATGACGATTTCTCTTCATGTAGGCTAACGGGCTTGGGTATAGTAGCAAACCAGTAAGAGAGCTTGAGAAGTGAGAAGTGATGATGGATGTATTTTTTTAAAAAAAAGAAAAAAATAATAATGATAATAAAAAATAATAATAATCAATTAAAAACAGCCATAGACAATCCTTGAATGTTACACCATATTCCATGGAGACGAGTAGCAAATTAGTCACAAGAAAAATTTCATGCGAATAGAAAACAAAAAAAGAAAGAAAGAAAGAGCCTGAATAGGTACAACTACTCTTTCTTCCTAACCTACCTAAAGTATCCTAAGCAAGAATCGCGGATTGCGGGAGGAATTCATTAGGTACAGCTACCCAATTTCTAGGTGGAGCCGGACACAAGGCCAAAAAAGAGAAAGAAGGAAAGAGACAATGAGAAAAGACCAGACAAAGGACAAAGGAGAAAATTATAGTAAATATAATAATAATAATGCAATTCTATTTCAATCTCTATTTCCAATCACACACGCACCCTCTCTCTCTTTTCATCATCTTTTTTTTTGAAGAAGAATTAAATAAAAATAGCGCCATTTTTCACCCCATTTACCATAATTTTGCTAAAGTCATTTCCCCCTCTTGATACACCATGCGCATTTCCCGCATCGGGATTGCTGCTTTTACTTAATATACTTCTCCACCCTGTAAGTCAGAATCCCTTGAGGTATCGCTCCCCACATCGGGAAAAGAAACTCATCGAGGCTATGAGATCGCTTTCTAATGGTGAGCCATAATGGGATGGTAAGATTTTGAGGGTTCTTCTTCAACAAGCTAAGACTCCCCATGACAGACGGGGAACGGATCGATAAACCGCTGAACTTAAAAGGGCGCATGACATACGCGTAGATAGGGTGAAGATTTCGAACTATCTTTGATATCGCCTATCAATAAAGGAAGTTTAACGGTTTCCGTAAAGAGTAGGCCGAGTGACGATTATGGAGTCCACACTACTCCACTATAAGAAAAGGCGATCCTTTTCTGTCTTCCTCATAACGATGCTGACAACATGTGAAGATGAAGAAGCTCGGTCAGCGGGGAGCAGAAGAGGAGAATCGCAGGATTTAACCAAAAGTCTCATTCAATCGCGAGATCTATAGTATACAAAATAGTTTCAAAGATGGGAGGGGAAAGAGGAGAGCTTTATCCGCAATCTGGAGGGATGAAGCCTCATTTGGCGGATCATCAACAAATCGAACCTGCGATTTCGGGGTTGTCAGAGTTTGCACAACGGGGTCATGCCCTAGTTGGGGATATCTATCCTCCCCCCAAGAGAAAAATAAAAAATAAAATTCAAAGCGACAAAGCGACAAAGCGACAAAGCTCCTGAGTCTAAGGATGAAATAGGCATAGTACAAATGATCATGATAAGTTACTTTGAGCCAGCCCAGTTAGAGGCGAGCAAGCCCGATCTGCAAAGTACTTTGTTATGTGAAAAAATTGTAGGAGGCCTTATAAGCCAATAATAAGCTATAGATTGATTTCAATTTTTTATTTGTAACATGGCTGAGGCAAGGATCAAAGGAGAGGTTCATCCTATCACAGTAAGCACAGACTACATGGTTCGGGCTGGAGATGTTGGTTCATTTGGTGAGTGACACTAAATGAGTAGCATGAGGATTAGGGAGCTAGGACCCCACGGTCCACAAGGCCCGCAGCGGTCCACTCCGGGCCGACAGCCTAAGCAATGCAAATCCTGAAAGTAAATAGCAGTAAGGAAAGGATGGCGAAAGAAAGGCTAAGTTTGAAGAAAGAAGAGGGAGACAAAGGAAAAGAAAGTAGAAGAAAAAGTAAGGAAAATGTTAAAAGGGAAAGGTGACAAGGAAAAGAGAGGGGTAGGGGGGTAAGGCCAAATAAATAAATAAATCAACCAATCAAATAAGGTATCAGGGAAAAAGGTGGAGAGTAGAAATAAATAAAAGAATTAAAACCTTAAAAAAATTCAACAGAAAAAGAAAAAAGAAGAGGGAAAAAAAAAAGGCAGGGTCGGATATTATTATTTGTTCAAGGGGATCATTTTCTTTCATCTGGTTTTACAGCTCTTTTTACCATATTACTCGGATTATTTTAGGCATCATTGAACAACCTAGCTCCCTATATCTACAAGGCATATCCTCGGGACCCGGGGGTTCATAGGTGATACATAACTTTTCCTGGGTGCATTACAGCAGTACAGCGGATCTATCATGCAATCTAATGTTATTATCATTCGTCAATACTTACCAAAGTAGGTGAATATGATTCAGTAATTATGTTATGAATGAATGCTGAATATGGAGTAGTCATGTACAGAAAGCCTTACTGGGGCTTTAGACTCCTCCGGCAGTAGCCATAGGCCAGTGGATGTACTAAAGGTCTAGTGCAGAGTACCTAACCTAGTATAGTTAAAAGTATTTAGTCGCTACCTAGTACCTACTTCCAGTTAGTAGCAGTACCTGCCCGTAAGGTATTTACTCTGAAGACGGGACGGGAAACGTGATTCTTGTTCTGCTCCAATCATTCATTTGTCCCGCTTGTTCGGAAGACCACGAGGGATGCTGGGAAGTTACTTTCCTTACCTGCCTGCCACTAAACAAATAGATCCAGTTAACTACTAGGTAGGTGGGTAGGTAGGTAAGTATCATTATTACCTGTGTCTGTATGACAATGGCTAGTAACGGGAAAGGGGTTCGTGCTATTTGTTGCTTCCGTTCTTCCTTGGGTAAGGTACGGTCGATAACAATCAACCAAGGAATTCGATTGAATTGGTGAATTGATGAAGCGCGCTACGATTACTCTTTTTGGCAGGACCCAGGTTATTTTAGGTATTTTACCACAGTTACCTGTCCCCAACGAGGTGACTAAATCAAATGAAGAGACGCCTCCTCCCGGTCCCCTCAACGACATGAAGAAGATGATACCTTTTCTTTGTTCCCCAATTTCTCTGCTCAGGCCCCTTTCCTGCCAATGCTTAAATTCATGCGGTCATCTTCAATTATCTTATACACTTTGGCAATTGTGGCTGCATATAAGTGCGCTGAGGATATTAGATCATTCCCCAGCTTGGAAGAATAGTTCTAGTTAAAAATTGCAACGAGCTTGATTGAGGCTACTTTCCAATTGAGAAAAGGGTGGGGGGGCATCAATTTCTTTTTCTTGTTCTCTTATTTTTTATTTTTAATTTTTTTTTTTTTTTTTTTTTTTTTCGTTTTTCTTCCTTGCTACATAGTCCGTGGGTACAGTACACTTGATACGAGGTAGGATGTTTTTCAAATTTTCAAATTGTCTGTCGATACGATAGACAGAGACAGTAGGGAGTAGTGTGCGCACGCATGGTGAAGGGCTAGATCCAACTAGTCGGAAGAATTGAGGCAGAGCAAGGAGACGAACCATGGCACAAGGTCCTCGTAAGTAGATCAGCGGAAAATAATAGCGGTCCTCTCATTCTTCACCTATCAATAATATTTCATAACATGGATAGCGATACGAGGGAAAGGAAGAGAAGCTCCTATTTCTGGTGGTGACCAGGTGATTTAGTAACCTTATCAGTCCGATAATCCTGATTGTAGCTATCTGTCAGGTACAAAAGGCAGTGCAGAGTTCAAGGAGACTTTGATTGGGTTTGCTCTCGATATATCCATGTATTATTATTATCCCGTACCTTACTTAGCGCTTTCAATCCGGGGTACACCCCAGGACTTTGTGTGTAGACAGTGGAGGTCTTTGCTTTGCTTTCAAAAAAAAAAACATTTAGTAAAAAGAAAAAGAAATACATAAAAAATAATAATACTTAATAAATGAATTAGAAAAAAGGAAAGGAAAAAAAAAAGAATGCTACGCAGTGGGGCGATGGCTGGCGTTTTTTTGTCACCGCTAATATTAATAAAAAACGGGTTTATTGTGACTAACAGTGCCTAATCTGTTTCAAAAAAGATGAAAAAGAAAGTACTCTGTAAAGAAAGGTTTAGTTTAATCTCACCTTTAAATTTCCACAAAAAAGTCATGACATCACTTGATCAAGATATTAAAGATCTTGCTGAGATCTAGGCTATATGTGGAGATAATACCACATAGTGTCCTTGATAGATCGTAGGCTGTGCCATAGCTGCAGATGGAAGTGCTTTAGATCAGTCTCTTGTTAGTTATTACTATTGTTACGATCTTTAGTAATTCTTTTCAAGCAGAACTTCGACTTTTCTTTTCTTTTTCTTTTTAAATCCAACAAGATGAAGCTGTTAGTACTTAGGTGTATTCGATTTGGCCAAAGAACATCAACCAAGCCTGAGGTGGCTGAATCGAAGGATCCGCGACACCCAAGGCAAAAAAAAGAAAAAGGATTTCCGGGCGGGTCACCAACAAATAGCAAGAGTTAATCGGCAAAATGTGAGCACAAGTCTCTCCGCCAGTCGCCAACGTTCTCGCCAGAAAATATCATGGGGTCACTTGAAGTCAGGAATACCTAATAATCTCTGCGTTTTCGGCCGTTCTACTTCTTCGCATAATATCCATATGGAGGCTGTGTAGATCTCAGTGTATATTGTAGTGTGTACTAAATAACTAGTACACAAGTGTCATGCCACAATTTATTGATGGAGGAAAAAAAAAAAAAAAACAAAAAAACAAACTTAGCCACACCCCCGCCCTTACATTACGGAAAGACTTCAGGAGAAAGCTATTGTCAACTTAATGATCATTATTGTCATCTGGCTTTGTTACTCCACTTAGTGGTTCTTGATAATCCCTTTAACTTTGTGGCCATGCCCTGTTCTCCAACCACTTAAACTTTCTCCAAAATAGGAATATAAATCTCCGCAAAATAAGTTTGGTGTCTAGAGATTAGATTATTTATTACTCATGATTTTCCTCGTTCCTCCTGTTTAGTTTTCTTGGCAAGAGAATGAAAGAAATATTTTGTAAAATATGAATATAATTAAAGGGAAAAAAAAAAGAAAAGAAAAAAAGAGGGTAGAAGAGGAAAGAGGGGGAAGGAGGAGGGGAGAGAGGCGGGAACGGGGAAAAATGACGACAATAACACCTACCTAACTACCAGGTATCGGGTCTACCTAATAAATCAGTCGGCATTGGCAAGCACTATGAAACTGATAGCACCGGGATAATCGACTTATCGATAAAGAGAAAAGAAAGGGCTCTTTTTTGACAGCCTCCGTTTTCCGCGCAGACCGCTTCTTATTGCAACAACTGCCATAGACCATTCTAGGGTTAATTGATACCGATGCTCACTCCGAAAAAACTATGAGAGGTGCCTAAGTAAATGACCGGGATTTGAGCTAGTTCAACGTTGATTTCTGAGCCTTTGTCCGAGGAAAAACCTTGATGATGCATATCATTTATATCAACTATGATTGATAGCTTATTGGTCCGGATTTCCCTCTCCTTTACAAATGATAAACTAAGGTACCTACTTGCTAGGACCAAGTATCTACCTAGTCTTGTAGGCAGTGACCTCGAGAGGTATTGACCAGGGCAGGAGAAATTAATTAAATCGAAGAAATTGTCCCTTCAACAGCTAACAAGAACCATGCCCTGTATGGACAGTAGAATAGGTAAGGTAGTTAGTGTCTCTCTCTCATCGACTCTCATTAATGCCAAGTATGTGCCAAAGGAAGCTAATAACAATAGCTTGCAGTAAGCTAGACTCAGAACCAAGGAATGAAGGCAATCCGAACTTGCTCTGGTACTAGTCGTACCTTTGTAATTACCAGGTCAGGCAATTAGTCGAATAGACTCGGGAAGGAGCGAGACAGCGAGACAGTGTGAGCAGGAGAATATTAGAAAGCCAGTATTTATTTGCGAGTGATTGATCCTTACGGAGTGGCCGCCATCAGGTCCAGGTTGTGACTAAAACCCCCCCTCCCCTGCAATTTTACGGTAAATACGACAGTAAGCCCCTATCGGGTACGACATTAAATCCCAGGAGCAAATCAAAAAAAAAGAAATTCGAAAATATAAAAATAATAAACCAAAATATATTGCAGGGCATCCAAGGGGAAAAAAGAAAAAAAAAAAAAAAAAAAAAAGAAAGAGCAAGAATAAAGTTTAAAAGTTAGAAAAATGGAAGAAAGAAAAGAAAAGACTCCTGCAGGCGCATATTTTTATTTCATGGACCATGATATATATATATATATTTTTCTTAGCACCCTGGACCCTGTTTGCCCATACGCGCATCATTAGTTGCAGAGGGTTTTCGCCAGATTTAAAATAAAAACAGTATCCTAATATATTTTCTTTCCCCATTGTTTCAGTAATATATTAATAATATAAAGCATCTCAAGGAGGTTTTTAAGTCTAGATGCTAGAAAGCAGGGAAGAAGGGAAGGAAGAGGGGGAAGGTGGTGGGGTGGGAGCACGAGTAATTGGAAAAAATTAATGGCCGAAGCGAGCAAGGATAGGTACGAAGATTTGTGCTTCCCTACCTTAGCCTCACCACGGAATATATTCGCGTTTGGAACCCGCAACACATGATTATAACCGACTAGGGTGGTAGTCGTGATGTGTGTACGAGTTTACTTATCTTTCAATTTGCCTCGCATAAGATCGTGTTAGATCTCAACAGGGCAGATGCTTAAATGCTGCCCAGCTCATAGTTATAGGCCGAATGCCGATTAGGCTTTCTTTATCCCCTCAACTACATGCTTTCACCACGAGACATGTATACCAGAGTCGAGAGAGCTCTGTGCTTGTGAGTTCGGGCAGCTGTCTCTCGGGATTCAATTTTAAATAAATCAAAAAGATCGCCCGGTCAAATCAGTTTTCCGAGCTGTATCTCATTCATACGAAGTCAAGGGATCTACTTTAATATAACGAAGTTTGTGATTCCCCCACAAATCACACCATAATTGGCGGACGTGCGCCCTACCGGCCGTTTTTTATTTAATCACCCTGGGGCCAAAGCAAATGACATGATCCAATGTAAATGAGAGTTTGTCTCAAACTCAACATTGACATGCCTTTCTCTCTACGCATCATCATCACAAAAAAAAAAAAAAAAAAAAAAAAAAAATAGAGTCTGGGCCTGAATCTAGAACTTCAGCCCCCTATTAGATCGGGAAATCCGGATTTGAGCATGGCCACAAATCAACGCTTTAAATTTTTAGATTAAAATAAATAAAGTGGACAGAACTGAGCACTGCTCAACGGAATTCACACCACCCCACCCCTCATTTCAACTTCTTGTTTTCAATTTGTGATCCCTAAGCTCTCTTGTTGGCCTCTTCACCTAGGGTCGTAGAAAGGATGGCACATCACACCGGGTAGCAGTAGAAGACAGGCTATGTCTCGGTGCAGGCACCCAAAGCTACTGAGTGATTGTGCAAATTCAGGCGGCAGTTAGCAGCTTGGTGCCCGTGCGCAACCACCCCCCCAATCAAACCCCCTCTCGCATCTCGCAGCCATTTGTCACAAGGGCTAGGGCTCTTGGACACTACTTATCTTTAGCGAAGTACCCCTAGTACACAACCCATTCATTGCCTCGCTTGCGATTCGTTGCGGGTTGTTCCGTGTCCAGCTGAACACTTGGAATTGAGGTTTTCTCAGTATCTTTTACCGCTTGACAATGGACACTGTTGTTACACCGTCAGTGCCGTCGATTCCGATGGTCATTTATGAGATTAGGAAAATTACTAACCGATATCTTCGTCCGCAAGCTCGTGCGATAGACCAACACGCTGCGGTTGGTGCTTCACGGAGCGACCATAGACAATGGCATGTTTAAACTGATCTTTGATTGTTCGGTGGATCGCATTACACTAGTAATGATTAGCAAGTGGAATCATAACTAACATGGAACAGTGCCATACGAAGTCTTCAACTGTGCATGCGGTAGCCCGGAGCACAACTGGTGCTGTATAATCGGGAGCCTTTCCTTTGGGCTTTGTGTAAATACGTCTAAGGTTAAGTTTCTCCCACATCATTTCCAAAAGTTCATCAATGTTCCAGCCATGCTCGGAGCTGATGGGACAGGCGTTAGGGATCCGGTAAAGGAGGTCTAGCTCCTCAATTGAAATAGCGTCGATTTTGTTCAAAGCGTAGACAACTGGGATATATGCTCTGCTCTTGGCCTCCAGGACATCGATCAGGTCATCAATGGTTGCGTCACATCTAATAGAAATATCCGCAGAGGAGATTTTGTATTCGCTCATCACAGCTTTAATTTCCTGTTTGAAAGTAATTGTTAGGTCAGTCACAGTAACGACGCATGCTAAAAGCGAGACGCCTAGGTAAACTGAGGACCTACGTCGTTGTCGATATGCGTCAACGGGACGGTGCTCGTAATAGCAATTCCACCTTTGTCTTTTTTCTTAAACACGATGTTAGGAGGTTGCTTGTTGATTCTGATCCCAAAGCCCTCTAATTCATTTTCGATAACTTTCTTGTCGATAAGGGGCTTGTTGACATCTAGGACGATGAAGATGAGATGACAGGTTTTGGCGACAGCAATTACTTGCCGTCCACGACCTTTACCATCCTTTGCTCCCTGGATAATACCAGGAAGATCTAGGATCTGAATTTTCGCACCGTTATACATCACCTGGCCAGGAACGGTTGTGAGTGTTGTAAACTCGTAAGCAGCCGCTGTCACAGGATGTTATTAGCGGTTATACATAATATATACAGTTTAAGCAAACACACCTTCTGAATGCTGCCCTGTCAACTTGCTCATCAGGGTACTTTTCCCAACAGAAGGGAACCCAATGAAACCACTGCTTTAAGTTAGCATTCGCCTTGCTATTTTCCAATATAACCATTATAGGTGAAAAAAAAAAAAAAAAAAAAACATACACACTAGCCACACCGGTACGAGCGACATCGAAACCAACTTTTAACCTCAAGGTTAATGAGAAGAACTTGCTCACACCATAAGGTGATCTTTGTACTCACCACCTCCACCGCCGCCGCCGCCGGACGGGGTCAGGAGCTCTCGTTTTAGCTTTGCCAGCTTAGCCTTCAACTGTCCTATAGCCAAATCGTCAATAATCCGGAACCACCTATATAATGCCGCGCACAATTATCCTACCCAAATGGAAAGCTGTTGCCTTATTTTTTTGAGTCCGAGCCATCTGGATCATCGGTCAATATGGGATGTGTGTTTCAGGAAGTTTCATGACGAACCTCGTCCTCGATTTGCTTGATCTATAGTAGCACACATGCAATTTAGCATTATTCCACACCGAAGAAGTACAAGAGCACTACCTAAGAAGAGGGAGGGTTTCTAACCTTTTCCACAGTCGTCGACATTTTGACGATTTCTCACGAGTTAGTCCTCTCGTATAGGTTAACTTGTATAAAGTAAATAATAAAATTAAAAAAAAAAAAAAACTCGACAAAGTTCAATGCTTCAATGCAACGAGGAGGTCTTTCACAGAGTAAAAGATGTCACCTTTGCGATGCTGGCCTAGCTTCTATCGAGGTATATTGTGTTCAAAGCTAAAGTGATTTCTTGCGTTTTGTGGAGACTGTCAACCTTTGAAGTTGTGGTCGCCACCTCATTCGCCTGTTCGTTGGGCGGAGAGCGATCACATGGTGGGGTTGGTGCCTTAGGCGGTCACAGGGCATATACGCTTATTGTCGGGACTTCACAAAGTTTAGTCTTCCTACCTCCTGATGGCCTTTGTTGTCGTTGTCCAACTTCGAACAGAGGTTATCTGATAATTATTCTTCCGATTGATTCAATTAATTGTCAGTCGATATTCATATATGTATTTTTGCAACCGAATCTCCAATAACATCATTTGCTTTATTTTCATGCAGGTCACTCACCCAGATATGATAGAACCCGACTAGGAAATTAAGCATCTAAGAATAACCTCAGAATGCCATATTTACAGCTGCTATCAGCATCATCATTGGAGCGAAGAGATTCCCTGAGCAATGCTTTTGAGAAGCTCGTCCAAGACCTCAGTAGTACCTTAGGTCCAAGTTCGGGCCTCGATTCCGATGATGTCAATCCTCTAGATATCCAGCGTTTGATGGAAGATTATATCTCCAGTCCAGACCACTGGCTTCAGTTTGCATTGGGTAACCGGAACAAGTCATACACAAGGAATCTTATTGACGAGGGAAATGGGAAGAGCAACCTGGTGAGCACTCCCCGTTCACCGCCAAATCCAACGCGCCACAGTTACAATAGCGCTGTTGGGCCTAGAACAAGCCCTCTAGATGTTGCATACGCAACTCCATGCGCTGAGAATAAGGGGGAGGGAAATAACAAGGTCTCCCAGGCTAACAGATCTCTCAGCTCATCCTTGTCTGGAGTCCTGGAAGGGGAAGTGCCATCCACGACCATGCTAATGCACATTGCATCATGAAGGTATACCCAAAGATTACCTCCCGAGTGGCTATTGGAATTGACTTTCTTCCCCTTTTCCTTCTCTTTGATTGGTTAGGTCCTCAAAGGCTCCCTCCAGGAAACTCTTTACACATGGCCGGACCAAGATAAAATTGAGCATGGACAGCCGTCGCCACCTATAATCACTAAGGAAACCACATACAGTGAGAATCAAGTTACATATATGTCTGACAAGGTCTGTTGAATCAACTCCTTAATAAATGGATAGACAGAAACTAAGGATGGCAAAAGCTGGGTCTCCATAAAATACACAATCCTGATCCCAAGAATTTTGCCGTCTCTTTACATCGTATGTGCCATAATCTAACAGATTACGCCCCCGTATTTTCCTCAAAACTTACCCTATTCTCTTTAACTTGTCTCTTATGTTAACCCGGTTTAGTTTACACACCCCCTAACGCTGCCACATATGGATTCTCTGTGTTTGATGAAAAATCTGGCAAGGCCTGCCACATCAAACAGTCTCACTTTTACTCTATTAGAGGGAAACGATGCTGAAGGATACAGAATTCTAAACTCCTGAGGTGTCTCATATTAGCTCATTCAACCCTCCTAGGGTACATAGCCTTGCCCGCTGTAAAATATCTTATCGCTCCTCGAGTCATTCTTATACATTTTACTTTTTAAAGTTTGATATTATTAGTAGAATCTCGTTTATTTACAAGAGTTCTCTGTTTTGTTCGTTTGAGGACAAGTCCTCGATGGCGTAGACCCAATTTTCGATTGAAACGAAAAGAAAACAAAACAAAAAATGGAAAAAAAGAAAGTCATTTCAATTTGAATGCTAACCTGGTAACTAGAGTTAGAAAATGGGGACATGGATATTATCCCCGAGCTAGGAGGCAGACCAATAAATGATATCCAGGAAAATGACGATACATGCATATAATGAGTATTATACATACTAGTGTTCTTGTTCATAAGAAAAAGAGCATTGCGACAGCCTTGAATGGGATATACATATTGACTTGCTCGGTTACAAACAAAAAGGGGGATGAGGGAAGAGATTATTGAAGACAAGAATATTATTGGTGGGGACAAAAAGGCATGGGGAGGCAAATTAATTTGTCTCTCCCTCCATGTCTCCCAATCTTCCACTTGAACTTAAAGCCTTTGTAAAACGCTCAAATATTAAATCCGGATTGTCCAAGATTTCGGACTGACGCCGTTGAAGCTCCTCGAGGCGGGCTGAAGGGTTCTGTAAATTTCCAGTATAAGTATGCCGCTTGAAGGAGGTGTAAAAATACATCAACCGTGACACCCACCCAGTCCTCCTGGTTTGGTACGCCTTCTGCGGCGGGAAGCTCTTCCGTGCCGTACTGCTCGCCAGGTTTCATTATGGCTGGCGGGCGCCTGATAGGCGTGGGAGTCACAGGTAGACTAGGACGCTCAAATTCGCTTGGGAAGTCGGTAATCCGGACACTTGTTTTGGGTGGGAAAATCGGGTGTTGCTGTTGTTGCCATCGACTACTGTTCTGGGATCCGGGCGGACCGCCCGAAATCACTTGCACGCGACCCCTTCGAGCTTGTTGAATTGATTGGATATATTGTTGTATTTCGGGAACTTCATCCCAGGCGTTAGAGCGAGAGTACGTATCAAAAGATTCGCTTGGCATCCAAGGGGTACTGAAGTCTTCGGAGGTCCAGGAGGTTGTCATGGATGGGACAGATGTCATTGGTTCTTCCTTTGTAGATTCAGAAGATGACCTGTGATGGATGGGTGAAACGGGAGGCTGGTCGTCATCCAGGAATACTCTGGTTGGCCTTGGGGCATGCGTCTCCCAGGGAAATACCTGAGCGATCTTCTGTGGCTCGGGTTTTGTAGATGGAACTTCGTAATACATATTCTTGGGTGCTTCGGGATAAAATGGTGGAGGTTGGAAAAGTTGACTGTCTTCTGACATCTTGTATGTCTTTTTTTCAAGTGCGATTCCTTCAGGTCGTGAATTTAATGGTGGCGGTTCCCTAAAAGGGGTAAGCTAAGCACTACGAAATAGAAGTGTCACTATCAACGCACCGAGACGCATCCCACTCAGCCTTAGGTGGCTCAAATGTGGGTTCAGGTTCGGGTTCGGGTTCCGGTTCAGGAGTTTGCTGAGGCAACGTTGGTGATCGTTTTATTATCTCAGTATTTTCGTTCATAGGCTCCTGATGGGGGCGGTGTTGATAGACATGGTGAGTAACAGGACCCTGGTCTAAGGGAGGAGGTTCTTGCGTCCAAGGGGCATGTTCGGTGGGATAGGCCTGTAGTGGGTTGGAAGGCGACCGTATATACGTCTTGACGTGCTCTTCGCCTCGGACCCATTGTGGCACAACACTTAAGACGGGCGCTGGTGTAGCAATATTAAACTGATGTTCTATTGAGTGAGGTTCCAGTGGTGCAACTGGTGCGGTTGGCTCGATAGGTCCTGCGTATGAAGGAGCATTAGTAGGGTCGTAAGAATGAGGTAACTGTTGAGTTTCAAATGGGAAAGTCTCTTGCGCATGATGAATTGGTTGTGGCACTGGGTGGGGAACAGTTCGCAACTCGTGTTGCCGGAGCGTTAGATCGGGCTTTGATTCTTTCAATTGGGTGAAAGGTGGCTTCTCGAGAGGTTCTTGTATAGCTGGAACCTGGGAACATTCAACATGTGGTGTTTCGGTGACTGTATTTTGTGTGCGATGATATTCATGTGGGGTGCTGGGTCGACTGGTCGGCTGAGGGATTGATGGCTAAAGAGACAGGTTAGACTACGGGAATAAGATAGTGTGGTTTTCTTTTGGCTCACGGCGATCTCAGGGCGATAATGTCTATCGTAAACTGCCCACCATCTCCCCAGTAGTTGATTATACGGAGAGTCCACTGGAGAGACTTGCCTTGGCATATTCCAAGGCTTTTGCGACCCAATGAAATGAATCATGCTAATAGAGTTCTGAAAATGTTTGTAGGCCGGAATATACTGGTAGTTCGCGCTCGGTGTACAATTGTATGTGAAGCTAATGCGATGCCAATCGCGGAAATGCATGTTTAGCAAGCCCTGATCAGCCCCATCAAAGCTAACACTTCTTTCAGCAAGTGCTTTTAGAGCAAAATAATCCTCCAGATTGGGTCGGAGTACCATAACCCCGCTGTTAAAGCAGTCGGGCCAGCCAACATCTGGTGCAGCCGCAAAATCTACATCCAAATCAAAAAGCTCGTCCGGGGCTCTAAGAGCTACCACATCGCAATCAATGTACACTATGCGCTTGAATTGCGTTTGTCGCCAGAGTTCAATCTTGGTAAATGTAGCTATTAAATCCGGACGCTCCATGAGCCAGAGATTCGCAGGGGATTGATTTGTCATCGCGTGCACGGGTATAAGCACATCGTACACTGTCTAGATGGTCCTAATTAGGAAAATGGCCATATTCACTCTGATTCAATTCAACACAATGCACACCTGGAGTTCATTGATTGTGGCCGTCTGCAATCTATCAGGTGTGTAGAGAGCAGCAAGCTTAAAATTCGTTCCATTGTCACGTAATGAATGGGCCAGGATCATAGCACCTAGTTATGGAGAGAATATTGATTTAGCAAGGGAGGCGAGGTGAACCATTAATCAATCATGATGATTTACCAGGAAGATAATTGTCGCTCAGTATAAGCTGTGGCTCAATTAGCAATTTTTTTATCCATTTCTTTTTGTGATAAACTCTTGTTTTTTTCTTTCATTGAGACGTGTGGTGCCACCTACAGTGCAATAGACGGCACTCTCTGGAGAGACCATGCCGGAGGTAATTGACCAGTAGAGCCTCAATGAAACGAGCAATGTATGAACGAAGAAGAGAGTATGAAGAGATCCAAAACCAAAACAAAAAGAAAAAACAAAGATAGAGCGAGGGCAAAAAAACCCTTCCCCCCCAAAAAAAAACAGCAATTAGATTAGGGTAGAGAGGAGATAAGAGAGAGACAAAGCTTCCCGTCGTGTGGATGGGTATTTGCGAGGATCCCCCTCACCCAAGGGGGGGATGTTTTGGATGAACCCCGCCCGCCACGAGCAGGGGTACAACAAGGTGGTCTGCAATGAGATTAAGAAGCTAGCTTCTACCAAAGCTGCGTCGTGTCAGCAGACTATTTCTATGTTCCTAAGGAGTACTCCATCCCGACCATTGGAGCAATCGCGCGATATTTTTCTGATGAAATAAAATGAAAGATCCAAAGCAAAACAAGAAAGCGAGGTACTCTCTCTCTGTCTTGACGGGGACGGCAAAGCCAAGGAAGGTTCAGGTAACCAACTTGGTTGCTGGTAGATGTCTTTAGTCACCGAAACTCTGATTTTGATTTTTCCGTTAAGCAGGCAGTAGTAAGGTATCAGTGGTAGCACCTCTGAGTAGACTCGTATTTAACATCAAGTAGCGCGTGGGGATGATTGGAGGAGTAGGGGAGGAACGGGAGGTTCTGTTGTACAGTACGGAGTACATACAGTACCCGGCCGAGTCCCGTGCACTTGCCAAAAATAGCCCTGTCCGCGGCGGGTGCTTCCCAAAAGGCTTTCAAAGGTAAGATTAATTAATATGAATCCTGCAGGTAGGACAGTCTAGACAAGACTAATTGTCAACCCTAATTAATTTATAATTTGATGAGACCATGTTCAACGGATTATTATCATTGTTGGGGCCTAGTGGCGACAATAAGGAAAATTTTATTGCAAGAACTGTTTGTGCAGCGACAAGATAATCAATCAACATAGTGTGCAAACCAACACGAAGAAATGGAGAACTATTAGAAGTGAAAATAATCTAGGTGCATATGAGTAACATTTAGTTACTGGCATGTCCCTTAATATTTGATCGCCTGTATCATAAGAACACAGCCCCCGGTTCTTAATTGGACAAGGCAAGTCGGGCCCGAGCCAGCAAAAAGAAAGAAAAAGAAATGGCCGGGTTGTGACAGAGCCAAAAGCAGAGCAGGCATTACTTCCTAAATTAACTTACTTCTTAAGGATGACTGTCGCATTTGGGTAGCAAGCTTGAATGACAGCTCCAATATCCTCTTCTTCACCACTTAAAGCCCATTCTACAGTTTTAATCAAAGCAGCCTGGCTCTCACGCTCTAGGGGAGTGAAATGCCCAGAGCGTGGAAGCTCAATTACCTGACTCCCATGAACGAGGTAATCGGAGATTCCATCCAAACATAATTGTGGGTTTAGTGCACGGTCGGCCCTTCCCCAAACAATTGTTGCCCGAGCTTTCAGGGCCCCGGCGGGCCCATCTTCAAACAGACCAGCCCCGTTATTGAATTGGTGGTTAACCTTTCCCTGTGAAATATTGTGCAGCTTGGTAAGTGTATTGACTGACTTGTGCCAGTGTGAAAGAGCCGCCCCTTCGCGGTAATAACTAGCCATATGTAGGAAGTTCGCAAGTGCACGGTCGATAATCACCGAATCTGGATATGCTTCTCCATCAGCGGTCCGTGTTTTACCCTCCTGGGAAGATGGACCGAGTGAGCTCGCCATGCACTCTGCGGCATCGATAGGGGAGAATTCTCGTTTTCCATATGACATCTTGTGGACCAATTTCAGAAACGAAAAATTACCACCAGTTCCCAGATATTCAACGAGAAGCGGGGGAAGCTGCATGGCAAATATGTATCCCGATAGCCACAGCTGCTGCACTACAGGCTTAAGTGTTTTAGCGGCCTTGAACAGCAGGAGATGCGAGTGGATAGGTGAATGGAGGAACGTTTTGAACATCTTTAGAGAAGAAGATAGCAAGCGCTGCAAGTTGGAGGTAACAAGGCCCATCTAAATATCTATGTTAGTCATGTTTGGCTAAATTGTATTTGCTTTAGGAATTCCATACGAGTGGACCGTTCGTTAAAATGAACCTGTCTGCGAGTTCAGGAGCCTCAGCTGCGAGTCTCATAGATAGTAGACATCCCCAGTCGTGTCCTACAATGACCGTCCTTTGTTGGCTTGTCCAGTTATCACCATCGATGCCATATTTTTCTCGGATGGCAATTATGAACTCCGTTAGATTCTCTAAAACTTTAGTCGCGGAGTATCTCTCCAAACTATCACTTCCCCCATAACCCGGCAAATCAACAGCCACCACGGTCGCTGCATCCTTGAAAGCCTCTGCGCTCAGCATGTGACGCCATATTGCCCAACTGTCTGGAAATCCGTGTATCAGAACCACCAGAGGCTTGTTTGAGTTTGCAGTAGCATTGCAGACATAATGGAATTTAAACCCGCTTTTCAAAGTTATGATATGATGTGAAAAGCCAGTCCACTTTTTTGAGAGATTCCACAATCGATCTCGTGCTAGAAAGAATGGAGAAATTTTCTCCTATTAGCTAGAGCCATGGAATAGGATATTGAAGTGTGTAGTACGGTGCAATTATGCCCTCGAAAGGTATGTATTTGTGTTTAGGACCTACCGAGTTGCAACTCCAAAGCCTCCTTCTCTGTGGTTCTGCGGAAGAAATAACCGCGTAACGTGGCGATTACTCCATACAACCCCAGAGTGAATATGCCATACCCAAATAATAATACCGACTTTATGACACCATAAAAGGTGGCAGCCATATTGTTTGTAATTGCAATTCCACTTGGCTCCACTAGTATGGAGTTTGTGGACGATAACTACCTAATATTTCTTGAAGAAAAAAAAAAAATGAAGTAAAAAGAAGATGGGGGGTGGAGGCAGGAAGGAGGGCAAGACATAAAATGTGAGAATTGGAGGACTACCTAAGATTATATCACAACTTACATGTGAAACAAACAAGATGAAGGGAAAAGAAGATCAAAATCTACTAGGTAAATATTATTACTACAGTAGTAACTTAGCTTGAATCCTTTAGTGTCCCGAAACCCAAAGGAGGGGCTTTTCTCCGCCACCACCTCCACTAACTATAAACTACCACATGAATTTACTTGCAATGACCCACCCTGTCTTCATCCATGAATGAGACTGGGTGCAGTAGGAATTACTCAGTACTAGGCCGAGCCGGTGTGAACTATAAGATATATATTCCCAGGTTTTAATCCTGAGATGATGTCTAGAATTTAAACATCTGCTGATGATATCTCACTTTCTCCCTTTGACAAAATAACCTACCTAAGGCCGTCGTCTATATGCTACTGAGCAACAGATAACTTTGCTAGTGTCTGGAGTCCGGAATTCAAATGTGTGCACATTGAACCTGCCTGGCACATTCCAGGGCATGGAACGTCAAAAACATGCTTTGAGCCCAATCCTTAATGTATAGTTTTAATGTCGCTGACTACCCTAGAATGCAATAATCTCTTTTCGTACCCTCCTTGATGTCTACCAACACCATCTGGACCCAAGTTCCCACCCCAGCTTACTAGGCTCGTAATAAAAACCCCACTGTCTAATGAGGATAGTCGTGATGGACATATTAAGGAACTTTAGGAAGAGGTACTTCAGTAGGTAGTTTTAGTATCCTTGATGATGACAATCCACTCCTAAGTTTGTGGTGAAATTTACCTGATTTTGTCCATCGCCACCCTTTGTTTAATCTAACGCCACCTCCTTGCCCCCGCCCACAAATATACACGTATACATACATACATACATACATACATACATACATACATACATATATATATATATATTGCATCATCTAAATACAGCTGCAGTACAGTGACCCGCTACATCACAGTAGCAATGTGAAACCAGATTTGGGTGAATGATCAATCTATTGCGCAGTCATCCAACAACATCCAAGATTCACAATAAAACCCACCAGCGCCTCAAGGACAAATGTTTGAGCATGTGAAACATGATAGTAAGCTGCCAGACAAAATGCCCCGACGAGCAGGACATGCGCAATGTAAAAATATTGCCTCCTAGACTTGACCGAACTGATCCACGTCCAGCCGGTCGTCCCTGTGGGTCTCGCACAGAACAAGATGGTGATCGCCATAGTGATGGCAGTGAGTCCCCATTGGACATCTAGGTCTAGAATACGCTTTGCAAACAAGGAGCTGAAACCTGGATGTCCTGATTGCAAAAAGAAGAGACAGTACAACGTCGCATGTCCTACAAGTAGCGGCGAGATCACCAAGCGACCAAAGATACGGTGATAAGGTGTCAGTTTTGGCTGTGGAATGGAGGTCACAACAGATACTAAAGACGACGATCTAGACTTCGAGGGGCTTATATATAATGCGGGAGACATGAGCACTTGCAATGGGAGTTGTGAGAGACCGACATGGCCCAAGGCTTTCGTAAAATGCAAGTAATCTAAGCTAATGTTAACACTGCCAACGGGTAATGGTTCGTCTGAGATTCATAGTATTTTTCCACATACCATCCCCCGTGCTCCACATGCTGAGACCGAGTAGCCAGCTGAGCCAAACTAGAGACACGATGTATTGTCTCCGGGTTTCAGCCCACCCAGCAACTGGCGGTAAATCCAACCATGATCGCTGTCGGGAGCGTCTGCTAGCTTCCTGGCCGGGTGGCGAAAGAATATAGTACAGACGAATTATGACAATTGCAATAATAATGGAAAGTTGGGCATAGTATCCACGAAGAGTTAGGAGCTCGCGTCGTTGCTGTTTCTCTGCCTCAGAGACAGTAACAAAATGCCAAGGCCATGAGAGGGACATGTGGCTCAAATCTGCTCAGGCGTCTAGCGAGTGGGATAAAGGCAAAACAAAACCAACTGGCTGGGACAAGATAGGGTTGGTTTGTACCTGATTATATTACTTGATACAATAGGTTTAACCTGATAAGCTTGAGATGCCGGAGTGCGTAGCAAGATCAACAACAGTAATCTGACAAATTAATAATCCCTTATTAACCAACATCGGATAACTAGGTAAATCACATGATTCTTGGTTCAGGCGTGAAAAAGAGCACACAGAAATAATTGGAGTTCAAGTGTCGTCGAAGCGTCTCGGGGGTTTGAAAAAAAAAAAAAAAAAGAAGAAAAAGAAAAAAGAAGACACCATGGTTGGATTTTGTTTTTTCTTTTTCTTCCTTATTCCCCCCTTTATATGATTATTCATAACGGGCCAAGAGAATCTACATTTAGAACGCCACGGAGAATTTCGTCCCAGTCAGTTGCGCTGACTACTTCTAATTTGACTAAATTGACAACCCCCCCAAAGCATGTGAGTCCTATAAGATCATTTCCCACTCACACTTAGGGTGCTTAACACCCGGCCAAGAAAGTAGCCTACGGCGAAGTCTGCATAACCTCTTCGTGGCCGCCTGCGGCAGTTGTTGCAAAGTATCGAACATCAACATCATCATCGCCCTGGAGCTTCTCCAGGCTTGGGAGGACTCTCTGCTGAATGAGATCTTGGCCCCGTGGCGAGGGAGACTCGCTTTTGCCGGACTTCTCGACATCTGTTAGTGTGCCGTTGGCTGGTAGACGTCGCAGTGTATCAATCAAGACTGCATAAGACTTGGCAACGTTGAAGCGAATATTGGGGATTTCATCAGACACAAGTCTGTCTAGGATGGGAAGGATTGAATTCTCAATGATGTCAAGTGAGACCACAGGAGCAAGAGTCTATCAAAGAAAGTTAGTGTATCCTATTTGTTTGTCGGGAAGCCAATCAAAAACATACGGAGATAGCAAAACATGTTGTCATTCTGTACAGATAGTTTGGATGTTGACCCATGGCCATAACCTTAGGAATGATCGAACCCTTGGCCCAGTCAACTCCAAATACCTCCGTCAGCTTCCTCAGGTTCTGAGTAGCAGCTTCTCGAATGGAGAAAACTGTGTCACCAAGCCAGCCCATGCAGAGGTCACTAAGCTGTTCATCGAAAAACTTAACTCCTAGCTGGCTAGCAAGGAGAGGAATATATTCAATGATGGCGAGGCGAACTCTCCATTGTTTATCCTCGGCTAATTGGACGATGGCTGGAAGTAGAGACTGAGATAGGAGTTCAATACCAATAACTACAACAGTTAGACGTATACTAGAAAACATTTAGCTCAAGTACTTACCCTTGTTAACCAATTCTAACTTGGAAATAATATGCAATCTCACATCCGGGAACTCATCCTTGAGCATTTGAAGGAACATTGGGAGCAGATGAGAGATAGTCCTATGTAAGCTATGAGTGTTTGAACAGCCTGGATTAGCGTTATGCGAACAAACTCACTCTTCCTTCCCAAGAATTGGTGCAAGTCCGCTGATCTGAGTTCCCAAGGCTGCCCGAACGTGCTGAGAGGGATCTGAAACAAGGTCTTCCACGCTGGTCATGATCTCATTAAGCAAGGTATCCCGATCAATCAAGGTGCAGAAACCTATTGAAGTTAGTAGTTAGTTGACAATATACAGAGGAAGGTATATATTACCTGGTATCTGTCCGGCAATCGCAGTTCGAACTTCTGCTTCAGTATCCTTCAGAAGTTTAACAAACGAGGGCACCATGTCACGAATAACCACTTCTTCGTGTACAGCTTTAGCGATCTAATAATACAATTAGAGTGAATGAAGAAAATGGCCATGATTATTTTGATAAGATACCTTTTCATAACGATCGGCAACCATATACCTAACCCTCCAGCTTTTATCCTCAAATAGGCTTCGCAGGGATGTCAACAGAACTCCATGGCTGGGCTGTTGTTCCTTTGGGATCTCTTCGGCGATGGATATGAGAATATCCACGGTGAGTAAACGCACGCTATCCTGATCATCACCCGATAGGTATTGGAACAAGGGAATCATTTCGTCGATAACAACTGGGGTATTCATCTCCTTAACGAACTTTGCAAGGTTGTTCGCGGCTTGACGCCTGACCATAGGCGTTTCATCGCGAACGAGGCCAGCGAAAAATTGGCGTAGGGTCTGCTGCACAGCGGGGGGGGATTTTTTGTAAGGAACACAATAAAGACCGGTCGCCGAGACTTTCGAGGTAAACCAGTCGGCTTTGGACAGACGTTGTACCATGGGGACATAGTATTCCTCGATTTGCTTGTCGGACAGCTGTCCACCGATTTTGTTAAGCGACTCGACGGCCTAAGGAATTTGCGATTAGAATATTTCATCTGCAATCCGATATTGCATCCCACCTTCTCTCTAACTAAGGGCTCCTCAATAGCTGCGAGGTTCTCCAGAGGCGACAAGAGTACGTGACCGTATTCCGGACCGCCAACGTACTCTGTGAATGAGCCAAGTTCCTCACTTAGAGCCGTCAAAACTTCGTCTTCGTCCTCAACATTGTCTAAAGGAATCGTGTTAACCGTGCTAGAAAACCAAGGCGCTAGTCACGCAAGATCTCTCAAAACTAACCATCAAGAAATGGGATGAGTTCCTCCCGGGTTCTCTCAGGCCCCAGAGCTAAGGCAATAGTAGAGAGGCGGTGAATAGCATTGAGACGGAGGAGTACATCGTCGTGCTAGAAAATTTAATGATCAGGATTGAGCTTCTAGGTGTGGGGAAGTCCCATGACTAAAGGGCGTTGATACCTTCAACTCATCAATAAGAACAGCGATAGGAAACAGCTCATCATTCTCACCCTGGCCCTCCATGACGACTGTGGTATATGTGTATCTGATACGTTATCGAACTAAGGGATAACCAGAGAGGCTAGGATGTGGCGGGTCCAAGTCCTCACTGAAGTAGGTGTCTAAATTGATATCACGCGAACACGAATATTTTTTTCCCTCGGAGTGATCAAGGAACGAGGGACGGCTTTGCGAAGTAGTGAGTAATATAAGTACCTAGACGAAACCGAATTAGTCTGAGTCGGCGAGAGTGATGTGGTGGGATCGAAAGGGAGAATAGTTAGAGAGCGAGCCCCGGAGCGAGGCGTCGTGGGGTTTTGGGCCGCCGCAAGACACTCGAGCAACAATCGCAACATACCTCGACAATTGAACCGGGTCCAAATAGAAGGGTGGCCCAGCCTTGGTCTATAGGATTCAAGTAGGTTCCGGATGAGGAGAGAAGGGTGATTAGGAAGTAGATAACTAGTGGTTGAATATGTGTAATTTTCGGCGGCCCTGGACGAATATTGAGAAAGTGACGGGGGGGGGGCGCTGTTGGTTGACCCTCAGCTTCTCAAGGTTGGAGAGCATGGCGGCTGTGGCTGGTGAGGAGAGACTGCGGTCAAGACCTTGAATATTACCCTACGTCCGGTATTATTGAATTTATCACCAGCAGTTCTCGTTAGAGAATACGGTATCGTACAGCAGGGAGGGGTGGTTGTGTGGCGGTGCATGTGGCTCCCGTCCTAAAGGGTCAGGCCCCAAAAAAAGACTTAATTATTATACCGATCGATGGAAGAAAGACCATCTGGGAGATTCCTCTAGGAAGCACTTGTACCCAACCTGTGGCATATCGTCAGCACCAGCGACTGAATTTCCTCCACCTCCAGTCTCTCCTCAGAAGTCTCCCCTGTCCTCCGTGTGCGAGGCTTTAATCGAGATACTCGTCCCCGGAATTTTGAGTCAACTAGTTGCACCCCTCTTTCTCCCACTATGCCTACTATTTCGGTCGACAAGGCCGCCCTTTTTCAGGCACTCGGTCGCGAGTATGTCCAATCACCTTCTGTGGGGGTTTATCATCATCCTCTAACTCTATCATCCTAGTTACACTACCGAGGAGTTCGATGAGTTGTGCTTTGAGTTCGGTAAGTCGCACTGAGATCATGGGTCTGGCGGGGTATGCGGCTGACCACTTCGACCGATATAGGCATTGAGCTTGATGAGGATGTAATTCCTCCCTCCCCCTTCTTTTGGACCTATCTGCGGACACTAAATCGGCACAGACAACGGATTCAGACAGACCAATCGTGAATGGAGTGCAGGAGCCCCCCCAGCTCAAGATTGAAATTCCGGCCAACCGGTACGTTCCCCATGAGTCGCCTTCCACAATCCTAGGATCCCGTATTAAGAGTCAACTACAGCTATGATTTACTATGTTTTGAGGGAATTGCCCTCATGCTTAACATCTTCTTGGGCCGAAAGCCCCTGCCCAATTACAAATTGGTTGAGCCCGCCAACGGAGAGCTACAAACAATTATCGTCAAGGAGGATGTGGGTTCTCCTCTGTTACTTCTGTCTCTATTTCACTTTCCCCCCCCCTCCTTCGCTCACAAGTTGTTTTCTAGACTATGAAAATCAGGCCTTTGGTATCTGGCGCTATCCTCCGAAATGTCACCTTTGATCAAGCACGTTATGAATCCTTCATCGCCCTGCAAGACAAACTCCACCAGAACTTGGCGAGACAGAGGACTCTAGTTTCTATTGGTACCCATGACTTGGATACTATTCAGGGTCCTTTTACATATGAGGCTCTACCACCAAAAGATATCAGTTTTGTCCCCCTCAACCAGACACAAAAGATGAATGGCGAGGAGCTCATGGCCTTCTATGATGTAGGATCTCAATGCGATGCTAAGGTTAGGTGAACGAAGGCTTACTATAGCAACAGAAAGACAAACATTTAGGAAAATATCTTCATATTATCCGAGATTCTCCCGTTTACCCCGTCATTTATGACTCGAAAAGGACCGTCTGTTCATTGCCACCCATTATCAATGGCGACCATTCGAAGATCACCCTAAACACCAAAAACGTTTTCATCGAAATTACAGCTCTTGATAAGACGAAGCTGGAAATAGTGAACAAGATCATGGTCTCTATGTTCTCCCAGTATACATCCGAGCCGTTCACGTAAGACCAAATTTATCTCTCCTACATATACATTGTACAGATACTTACGGGGTCTTAGTGTCGAGCCGGTGAAGATTGTCTCAGAGCATAACGGCGAAACTCGAGTTGTTCCAGACCTTGCACCGCGCACAACTCAGGCCGAAGTTTCGTACATCAACCAATGCTGTGGCTTAGATCTCTCCCCTAACGATATCTGCAAACTCTTGACCAAGATGGCCTACGAAGCCACACCATCTACCACATCTCCTGATTTGATTGATGTCCATATTCCTCCAACACGAGCTGACGTGCTCCATCAGGCTGATATTATGGAAGATGTTGCTATCGCTTATGGCTTTAACTCGCTCCCAAGGTCGTTTCCTAGCAAATCCGGAACCATCGCCCAGCCCCTGCCGATTAACAAGCTATCTGATATTGTCCGGGTCGAGGCTGCCATGGCCGGGTGGTCTGAGGTCTTGCCTTTGATCTTATGCTCCCACGATGAGAATTTCGCCTGGCTCAATCGCAAGGACGATGGAAACACTGCTGTCAAGCTAGCTAACCCAAAAACCCAGGAGTTTCAGGTCGTGCGCACTAGTCTTCTACCCGGTCTCCTGAAGACTATCCGTGAGAACAAGCATCACTCTGTTCCGATGAAAATTTTCGAGGTTAGCGATGTCGCCTTCAAGGATCTTTCCTTGGAGCGTAAGAGCCGAAATGAACGACACTTCGCTGCTGCCTGGTACGGAAAGACCAGCGGCTTCGAGGTTGTCCATGGTCTCCTTGATCGCGTCATGGCTATGCTTAAGACTGCCTTCATTACCCGTGAGGAAGGCCTCGAGAACCCTGCCGTCGATGACGCCCAGTATTGGATTGAAGAGCTTGACGGTAATTCAAACTTCTCATCCCTAAAGTCCTAGATAATCTAACTTTGAAGCAAATCATATAGACCCAACCTACTTCCCTGGCCACGCAGCTTCAGTGCACGTTCGCATAGGTGGAAAAGACCGCGTTATTGGTGCCTTCGGTATCCTTCATCCAACCGTCTTGGAAAATTACGAGATGAAATACCCCGTCAGCACACTGGAAATCAACATTGAAGCTTTCCTATAAGGGATGGAAAAATAAAATAAACTTGCTGGGGTTGTAGAAAAATCATAGATGAATATCTTCGTGTCGCTTCTCTCGATACCTAGTTGAATCTCTAATAAAAAAAATATTTATATGTATATGTATTTTTCATGCTTGTTTGCTCTTGTTGTCATGGTTCTGAGGATATTAAAAGGAATAAATAGATGGAAAGAGCCAACTCACAGAGATAAAAAGACATTTTCGCTGTACCTAGCTTTAGGTCTCTACGAGATCTTCTTTCAAAGTATCAAAAGGATTTGTTTACTTGAATTATAAATAACTTTTATCTTATATCGTTATCGTTGGAATGTGGGACTTCAAGACGACAAATAAGTTTATAAATAACACATTAGTTACCTAATTAAATTTGATATTTTATTTCGTCTTTGTTGAGAGTATACCATATTTTTTGGTAGCATCTATCCTCTGGGCCTCTTTACTACAGAAATAGTGGCATTTGTATATACATACATTATATATTTCCTCTTCCTTTCAGTTGGTCTGTCCTGGGTCAATATACGTTTGCCGTAGCACTAATTATTTAAGTTTATACATATGAATTCATTTTTTGCCTTTTCTTTTTTCTTTCCCTAGATAGTTTACCAGGGCGTATGACTGAAACGGGTGCTATAAGGGCATCTCATGCATATGCGTGTACGAAGATTTAAGTGAACAAGAATCAAGGGAATCGAATAAGAGATTTTGAAGATCGTGTAAATATTTTATTTTAGCGTCATGTAAAATAAGGTAAGACGACAGGAACGAAGAAACTTAAAAGAAACCCATTACTCCTGAGCGTAAACCTCTGTAGCAGCACCCTCCTGAGCCTCCGCAGCCTGTTGCTCGGCCAGACGCTGTTGTTCGGCCGCCTGCTGAGCGGCAATAGCCTTGGCACCGTAGTCCTGGCTCATGGGCTGCAGGACGGGCTGCTCCTCCTTGGGCTCGATGATGGTGACGGAGTCGGGGAGGGTCTTCTGAGGACCGGCCTTGCCCTCGGGGTCGGAGCCGCGCATGATCTTAACCTTAATACCAAGGACACCCTGGCGGAGGAGAACGTGGCGGGTAGCGCTGTCGATGAACTCCTTAGCAGGCTGACCGGAGTGGATCATGAATCCGTCCTAATGATCAAAAAAAGAAAGCCGTTAGCCACATTACACGCTATTTTTTCCTCTCGGCAGCCAGTCGAGTGTATCATGTTCATCTGCTTATTTGCGACGATGTCCACCCTAGCATACTTTCAACAACGAATTCGAAGGGGAAAAAAACGTACGGTGAACTTCATGGACTTGGCACGAGCAGCCCTCAGCTTTCCGGAAACGACAACCTCACAACCCTTAGCACCGCTTTCCATGATGAATCGCAAAACACCGTAGCAGGCACGACGGACGGCAAGACCGTTGAGAAGCTTGTAGCGGAGGGACTCGCACTGAGCGACAGCGGAGAGACCGCGGTTCTGGACCTTGGCGGCATAGAGAGAAACGGAGTTCTCGGGGAACTTAAAGCGCTTCTGGATGAGAGAGGTGAGCTCACGGATGCGGCGACCCTGCTCTCCGAGAACCTCCTGGGTGTGGGTGGCACGGATGACTGCGAAAAAGACACCCGTTAGCATTCACAACTTTCCTCTTTCTTTTTCCCCATCGACAGGCTCCCGCCACACTCCATCTGCATATAATTTCCTCCCCCCCCCAATTGACCCTGTAATCTCCATTCCCTCACGCCACTTGAAATTGAAAATTGGATTCGCGTTGAGGAGGAATAAACGTACTGATATCGGTGACGGTGGGAGTGACACGGACTTCGACACCGGAGTAGCCCTCCTCAGCCAGCTCGCGCTGGAAGAACTCGTTCAACTCGGCATAGAAGACACCGTCGGCGACGAACTTGCGGCGCTTCGAAATAGCTCCCTGGACAGCGGCCATTATTGCGGTATTGAAGGGTTGTCGAAGAAAGGGCCGAGGACGCGGTGATTAGGCGGTGCACCAAAGTTGGGAAGTCGTTCAAGGTCGAGGTCAGTTTTGAGAAGTTCGGCGTTAGTGGGGATTTTTTGGGAGTAGGGTTTCTCCTTCCTATCTGGGATAGGGCTCAACCCTCGCTTGTGCTCCGCTGCCATCTTGCCATTTTTGGAAATGCCAAGATATATTAGCCTCACAGGCACCAAGGCATCCACCTTTCTCCCGGCTTCAACTCTTATACCACATCATTGTGCTAATAAGGTATCTAGTATCTAGTGACATAAAACATATTCAGGAACCATGGTATTATTGTTGCTCTAGGTTAGCTACCTTTATAGAGAGAAAACTAACTTCGATCCCTAGACTCCTATGCATTGTAAGAAAATAGCTGCTGTAAACAAAATGAGAAGATGGAAAGCTTGAGGCAACAACAAAAAAGAAGATAATTCATAAGATAGAGAAGATATAAGGGGAATAAGAACGGAGTGGATGACAAGGACACTGGATCATGTTCTTTGTTCTAGGCCTACCCGGACTAGGAGCCATTTGGTTAATTTAATACATCAGTTCATAGCATAGACATCATGAATTTTTCTTGTTTAGTTTGCACACCCCTGTAAAAGCAACCATTTCCCTCGTCATTGCATCTCAACCTCCATTTGGCTGATACTCTTTGGCTCGGGGTTATTCCCAGTGCTTTTCGAGAATGATAAATTGGAGATACCTGAGGTTAGTGTGGCCGTTCTGCTAGTAGGTGGGGGAGTCTGGCTTGGAGATAAGGCACTCGCATGATAGGCGTTTTCAACACCTGCGAGTACAGGTGCTCGTTCTATACCGGGACTTTCGCCCCTAGTCCCACGGAATGGGCTAGATAGACGGACGCCATTCATTTCAACATCTGTTCGACCAAATGCCTCACTCCACCATCTCACTTCATCGACGCGAGGGAATATAAGTCGTTCTTTACCTCGCTTATGATCATCTATTTGAGGGTCATATTTGGAATTCGTGAATTGTTCCCTCCGAGAAAGGAAGTAATCCCACACACTTCGAGTCCGTTCCTTAGCCTTTGACTCCACGCGCTCTTTTTCATTATTGAAGAGGAAAGTCCCAAATTGACACGAATATAGGTGATAGAGCAAACGCCGTAGAAACCGCTCATTAAACTCAAACCGGGTTGGGTGCTGGTAAAGTAATTGGTACGTTGCATCTAGGAATTGGTGGAAGACTGGGCTCGTTTCCTTAACCTTGGTGACCTCCTTTTCTGCTGCAACGGTTCTGGGCGTGGAAGTAGGTTTCTTAGTCGAGCCTGGTGTATCGGAGTCTTGGTTTTGATTTTCGCCGTCGGACTCGCCGAGAGAATCACGGCTGGTGTTCTCTCTATTGAAGAAACCTTTGGCACTAAGAAAAGCATTTTCAATAGCTTTACTTGCACTACCCCCTTCGCCGAATGGGCGAGTGGGATCGCCTCCAATCCTCTCGTTCTCAATTTGAAACCATTTCTCACTGTTTAGATGGCCGGATCGGTGTCGAAACATATGGCCGAAAGAAAGCCAATCCTTTTCAACCAGCACCATGAATCCCTCCAGAGTTCGATAGTAGGGATCAAGGCAGACTTGACTGAGCGCGCTAAGCTGGCTTGTACGATCCCAACCGTCAGAGCAATGAATGAGGACATGCGAGTGTTGAAGGCCAACTTGACGGGCGATCAAACCAGCACCATCTAAAATACCAGAAATATGTTTTAGCCATCCGCTCCGGGAGAGTTGCTCTTTACTGGGACTCATTGGGGATATGTCTGAGTCCTTCAGCGCATCTATCACTTTGTTCAAAGAATCCCTCATGACATGGATATTATCAATACCAAGATACGCCTTAGTGGCGAATTTGTAGTTGTCCATATTCTCCGACCCAAGGCCGACAGCCTGCATGGCAAATGCGTTGACGGTGGGGCGGGCATCAACGATCAAGTTGTGTTGCTGAGCGCCGTATATTTGAGGTTTTCTTTCGGGATCTTCATGGAAAGAGGCGAGTAGCTCGTCTTCTAATTCTTCAGCATTTGTCAAATCGGGTAGAGTCTGGCTGTTCCAGGTGTCCCCTTGAGACGAATTCGAAGACTCTGATTCTAAATGCGGAGGAGTGATGTTTGCCAATGGTCTTTCCGATCGGGATGTTGAGAAAATAGCAGCTAGAAGCTTCTCGTCCTGGATGCTTCGATTTTGGCGTACGCCTACTAACGGCTGAGAGCTTCTGGTAATAGAGCAATTGTTGACTGGGTGAAGGTATGTTAGAACTGGTATTCTCGCTCTAGATCTATAACGTCCAGCGTAATTGAGCGTATTATCCGAAATGTTTGCTGGGACAGCAAAAACCGCCGGGTAAGTTGGCGAAAACTAGGCGCTCCAAGTCAGTGTGTGCCAATAGCTAGTGAGCAGCAGTCGTAACATACCCCATAGTCAGAATTTATCTGAGTTAAACGCCATCCATGAGTTTCATTCTCTAAGCCCTGTCTGGCCCACTCTTTGTGGGCGTCGTAGAGCTCCCAGCCATTGAACTTGAGCTCGGGGGGTGGAGGTTGATAGGTAAAAGCGTATAATTTATCGACCCGTCCAACTTTACAAGTCCACGACTTGATGCTTTCGTATACATCACGAGCCTTGCTCTCTGAGGTGAAATAAAGGCAAACAAAGGTGAAATCTCGGCAGCGCAAGCGAATGGATGACGGCTGGCGGGATACAGCGGGAGTCGGGCGGTAGGTGCAGAAAGAAATAATAGGATAGGTGATCCAAAGCTCCTTTGGTCGGACGGCCACACCCTGAGCCTGCGTATTTTCGGGCTGAGGGGGAGGAATGTGGGAGAAAATAATATGATGAGGGGTGAGATGGAGTGTGCCAACAACCTGTTCACCACGACGTGCTAAGGTCACATCTTCAACCTGGGACGAAAAGGAAGAGCTGTCAGAGCCATTCGATAATTCCGTTCGCTTATTCCCTCTCCAGCCCTTCGATCAAAGTCTAACACACCTTAGCGACCCGTGTTCTCTCCATGCCTTTTTTATTGCCAAGTCCGGATAACCTTCATGGCTGGATTGCTCAAGTACACTGGATTGGCTAAAATCCGGCGCTGCCAGGGACTCTTGCGGCTTGAACCAAGTAGTTGAAACTAACCAAGTGTTCTAGAGGCGCAGAAATGGAAAATAACATAACAGGGAAGAAACGGAGTACGGTCTGGAATTAGGAGGAGGAGCTGGGATTCAGTAAGTTGGGGTCATGAAATCGATTTGTTCCGCAGCTGCACAGACTTGGTCAATGCGGCGGAGCCCCTCGTTAAGTACACAAGTGAAAACCCACTACGTCAACCCCAAAGACAAGACTTGGGCTACACTCATTCACTTTCATTCACAACAACTGCTTGGAGACATCCAATCATTTATACTTAAGTAACTTGGACAGTGGTCTAGAGAACTTCATATATTATAATTACAAGGGAGCTGGCTGGTGTCCAATTCTTCTGTTGCCTTGTGATATGTTTCCATTTTTGGTAATAGTGATCATGCCCAGCGCTGATCTGTAATTCGTTGGTTCTACCCTCGCAAGGTTAGGCATGCGCATGATCAAATGCAATACATATGAATTTTGAGCCACTGGATAAGACAGAGGAAGGCGCATAGCCTCATTTTATTCAATTACTGTTTGTCAGCAACTTCCCAGCTCCTTAAATCCTCCCGCACATCGAATTCTGATAACTCATGCTCCGTATTGCGGTTCCTCCAAACCTTGCCTTTCGCATTATCATAAAGCTGTGCTTCAATACTACCATTCTTCTCATTGTGATTAGTTGCCGGCGCAAACTCCAACCCTTTTCCCGTGCTGCGAAAGTGGCTGCTTGAGCTCTTTGCTCTTCTTTCAAACCCGGGAGATAACCTATTTCGGGTTGTTGCTTGTCTCGATGATCCCCCGCTATGGGGGGATAAAGCATCGGGATGGCTCTCGGACTGTTGGATAGATTCCGGATCGCATGGGTCGGCCCAACCGACACTCCCAGAAAATAGTTCTTCTATCAGCTTATCCGCGGGGAGATCGTCAGACCGAGATATCCAGGAGGCCGCCAGGGTGCGCCGATACATCTCTTGCATATCCGCCACTTCCCTACTTTGAGTGTTGATTGACGGTAGCTGTCCTAGATCATCAGGCTCGCCTTGCTCCGGGGCGACTACACCGGTAATTCCCCCGAAAGCCATGGCAGATTTCAGTGGTGGTCTAGTATCAATGATTAAAGGCCATTTCTATGATTGAAGGTGAAGCATAGTAATTCATACGTAGTGAAGTTTCTTTCGCCTTCCACCTGGTGCATAGCTATGCCGATTCTGAGCGTGCTGTTTATTTTGCTGTCCTGCATCAAGTACCGTCGGACGATACCTTCATCATCCTCACTTTTGTCTGCGTACTCAGAAAGATTGAGCTTAATCCTCCCTAGTAAATTCTTCTCAGTATGTCCAGATGAGGCAAATTCCTGTATGATATCAAAATGAAGTTCACATTCATGAAGGGTGTGATTCCGGTCAATAGTCAGTCTGGCCTGTAAAATCTTCTCGTAGTTCCAGAATGCTCTATGGTCGACGATAGGTGCTTTATCTGTTGTCCCATGATGCTCGTTCGCAATCGACGAAGGTAGCCGCCATTTCACGTAGGCTGTTCCGCTCACAAGGGGGATGTTGTTGAGGTCGATAATCTAATGACAAAACGTAGGTTGGTCCCTGTTTGTGGTACAAGAAGGTTAAGGAATATATTTCTCACCCTTAAAATGAGTTCGAACCTAGGCTAGGTTTAGAAATTAATTTCCATCCGAATCTCCATCAAGTCAAAGCTGCTTACCCGTCGGTTCTTTGGAACTGTAATTGCTCGCCATCAGCAAGACAGACTCAAGGCATGAGGTCATCGTATCACTCATCTACACAACAACACGGGAGTGCACGGTGAAGAGGAGAAAGCATACCGAAGGCCTGCATAGTTGGCAGGTCTAAAATACCACTTTTGCTTAAGATAGCTACTAATCATTGGATCTCATCCTGGAGGTTGTATGCAACCCACCTACCTACTTCTATCTGTCTGTTATCTCGATGATTGGCCCCAAGCGGTGAGCCTCCCCCTTCGGCAAAAACATACCGCTTTCGAGGGAGGCACAGGAATGTGATCGGATCCCATCTGTCTTTTTTGATACAATTTTTTTTTTGACTTCCGCTCTCTAAGATAAAGGACAGGACACGAAACACTGGAAAACTCACAATCATGGACGAAAATCCATTATCTCCACCAGTCGAACCCGCCATCCCCTTAGACTCCCACCTCCGCTCGGCTCCAATCCACGAACTGCTTCCCGAAATTCGCGTGCCCAATGAACCACTACCAAAGTACCGCTACAACCCTGTGACCTGCACCCCAATAAAAACAGATGATGCAGATGTACAGGCCCAGCTAGAGCAATTGCGCAAGGAATTCCCATCACCAGAGGATGCGCTGAAGGAACAGAAGCTCGTGGCGCAAGAGGTAAAACAGAGGCTTCAAGAGGCAGAGAAGAAGCGCGAGGACGTTCAAAAGGCTATGGATAAGAAATTAAAAGAGCGAAACACTGAGATGAAAGTGCTATCGAAGTATCAGGAGGGGAAGACGACCTCGAGCCTTCCATCCTAGATGTTCCATGGACTCAACAATCTTCCATTTATTCGATTTCCCCTTGGTGGATTGGAGATTCGAAACCCCCAAGGAGGATGGACACACAGATACGCAGACATGTCCGCCTATAACCACTTATATGCATTGCACTGGCCTTTGTGAATGAGACGAATTCC
Source organism: Aspergillus haitiensis (assembly GCA_027569155.1). Lineage (NCBI taxonomy): Eukaryota > Fungi > Ascomycota > Eurotiomycetes > Eurotiales > Aspergillaceae > Aspergillus > Aspergillus haitiensis. The sequence goes on from JAPDEO010000039.1 coordinate 137,147, forward strand.
TCATATGCTCGAAAGAAATTGCGATTGACCACGAGGCGAAGGGTTGTACGGGGTTTGGATCCCAACGCCCCCGGCTCATACGTGAACCATCCGATTGCTAATTGCAATACATCGCCATTGGGATATAGTTTTTAAAATGCATGAGCGTAATATTTGTCCGGGGTATAGTCTTAGGACAACCTAGAGCATTTCACACCATCCCTTAGTTTCTGGGAGTTTTCATTACATGCTCTATAATCTGTGGTTCATGAAGATTTTTGGGTGTGCGTATTGGCAAGTTGTTATACATCCCATCATCAACGCCCACCTATATGCAGCCCAAACGACTTTATCATTAATGTCAATGACAATAGGTGAGGGAATCTTGGCAGGGATTATACTCAACATATTGTTTACATCGGACATTATAAAATGAATGAGAAACCTCACCACATGATCAACTATATTTGCTTTGAAAAGTTATAACATCACAATCAAAAAAAATTTTTCAAAGTTTTCTATCTATTAATCATTGTCCATAATATCACCATAATCAATCCCATCACAGATTGCCCAAAATTTGCACCAAGGCAGGGAGTAACTAAACCAGAGTTAGCCACAATATTTACTTGATTATTCATGAGATAGCAAATAGTGAGATAGGGGATAGTGGCTGGGAAAATAAAACATACCTCAGAAGCATCTTCAACTAGGATCTGCGTCTCATTGACAAACTTATGCGTCAAAAGGTCATTAGCATTATTTAGGAGTGGGCCGATTTCTCCCAACAATTCAGAAGTAAGAACAGGCGAGATCTCATCGATCAGGTCTCGCGTCTCGTTGACGAACTTTGGCGTTAATAACGTTGTTGCGTTTCCGACTAGAACGGCGACGTTTTCAAGTAGTCCGGGAGTAAGAGCTGGACCGACACTACTTATAAGATTTGAAGTTTCCTCAACAAACCTCGCCGTAAGGAGTTTATTGGCGTTGGAGAGCAAGGCACCCACTTGGACGAGAAGCTCGGGGGTAATGGCCGGGGAAAGCTCGCTGATCAAATCGGACGTCTCAGCGACAAACTTGGGCGTAAGGAGGTTATCGGCGTTGTTGAGGAGGCTTCCAACTTGTTTGAGGAGATCCGGCGTGAAGACCGGAGAGATGTCGCTGACTAAGCCGCGCGTGTCATCGACGAAGTCTGGGGTTAAAAGGGAGTTGGCGTTGGTGAGAAGACTGCTAATTTCCTTGAGGAGACTGGGTGTTAGAAGTGGCGCCACGGCGCCAACTAATCCTTGTGTATCATCCACAAACGCTGGTGTTAGGAGGTCGTTGGCATTATTTAGGATGCTGGCAACCTCTCGAAGGGCGGCAGGTGTTAGAACTGGGGAGACTGCCCCAATCAAACTTCGAGTTTCTTTCACGAAATCTTCGCTCAGAAGGTCGTTGGCGTTATTGAGAAGTGAGCTGAGCTGGTGGAACAACTGGGGTGTGATGAGGGGGCCAAGCGCTTCAATTAGCCCTGAGGTATTATCAACAAACTGAGGTGTTAGGAGGTCGGTCGCCTCTTTTAATAAAGAGGTGAGCTGCTGGGCTAGTTGGGGAGTTATGAGAGGACCAAGGGACTCAATTAGTCCAGAGGTATTCCTCACAAATGTTGGCGTCAACAAGTTGTTGGCGTTGTTCAATAAGGAGCTCAATTGTTTGAACAGTTGGGGGGTAATGAGAGGGCCCAAGGCTTCGACAAGCCCCGAAGTATTCTTCACGAATTGGGGCGTCAAAAGGTCAGTCGCCTCATTCAATAGCGAGCTCAGTTGGTGGAATAGCTGAGGTGTGACAAGAGGGCCGAGGGCTTCAACTAAGCCCGAGGTATTCTTCACGAATTGAGGCGTCAATAGGTCGGTTGCCTCCTTTAGGAGAGTGCTTAACTGGTGGAACAGTTGAGGAGTAATGAGAGGGCCCAGAGCTTCAACTAATCCAGCGGTATTATTGACAAATTCTGGTGTCAATAGGTCATTTGCGTTGTTCACAAGACCTCCAATTTCCCTCAGGAGCTCTGGAGTCAAAACAGGTGCCACCGCGCCAATCAATCCCTTGGTTTGCTTCACGAAATCCACAGTCAATAGAGTATCTGCACTACTCACAAGACTGCTGATATCCGCAAAAAGCCCTGGTGTCAGCAATGGGCCTAGGGCCTCGATCAACTGGCGCACCTCTCTCACGAAATCGGGTGTTAGTAAGTGGTTGGCATTACCGATTAGCGCATTGACCTCTCTAACAAAATCTGTGGTCAAAAGCTCGTTGCCATTGTCTAGCAGGGTAGATATCCTCTGAAACAGATCTGGCGTTAGGAGTGGACCAAGTGATTCAATCAATTGCCGAATCTCTTTCACAAATTCAGGTGTCAGTAGGGCCGTTCCATTGTCTAAGAGGGTTGTAAGCTGATTAACCAATTTTTGGGTCAGCAGGCCGGACGCGATATTTAGTAAGGATTTTGTTTGGATGGTGGTCTCATCGTCAAATATATATGCGAAATGGTGGAAAAAAGATTCGATATCATTTAAGAGGGTGGGTGAGAGCAGCCCGAGAACTCCACCCAGCCCATTTCCTAAATCCGTTAAGGGATTCCCAGTCACCCCTTCTGGGGTCAGACTTTCCTTGAGACTACCGGATGATGTTTTAGTTGAAGAGCTCTGAGCTGATGGTATGGTAGCGCTCGCCTGTGCGCTCACTATAGGCTCAGAAGGGCTGGTAAAATCCGTGTTGGAGAGGGGAAGATTTCCGGACAAGATACCGGTCAACCCGGTGGGCTGTTGTTCGCTGCTGTCTTGACTTGGCGAAGAGATAGTCGATTGAGGGCCGCTAATCGCCTGAGTGTCGGTCTGTTGCCGATCGGCAATGGTCTCTGTAGGTACTGCTGTTATTGTGGTCTGGGGCGGTTGTGATGCTGAGCGTTCCGCGGGTTGAACCGCCCCAGGTGCTGGGGATACCTGAGTGGGCGTTGCGAGCGATGCACCTGACAGCACAAGCGCTGAAATCAAGGCTGAAAAACGCATTCTGGGTCTTTATGAACACCCTTGACCAACAATTGGCTGCAGCCAGAGCTTAAATTTAACTGCAGGGTGGCTGCATGGGGCCTTTTATATCTATAATTGCGCCAAAAGTTCGTTCCACCATCTCCGCTGAGTGATAGTTACTATGGCAAGCCGAAATCCGGAGCCATTCCCCGCATGTGAAGTGGGCCGATTCGTTGTGGGGGTATCCCTGTATTTTTGGCTGTGTTTAGACTGTCTTTGTCTACTCAGCACCGGGGATGGGCTCTTTCTAGCGGGGATAGTGCCCTATTCGTCATGTTGGATTTTGACGACATGCTGATCTTCTCTCCGTCGGTTTGGAAAGCGCCCAGGCTTCCGATAGAGTGTAATTGTGCAGCCGGCAAGGGATGGTGGTCATCACTACGGAGTAGTCACCGAACCGATCGAGAGCAAAACGATCTAGAACAAGCCACAATAGTAGAAAAGTCCTGAAGGCTGACGAGGAACAGCATAGTTTAAGGGAGAGGGAAATTGGGAGTTGCAACATGCGCCATCTTTGGATCCCAAAAATATGCACCTTTTTCATTGCTTTTCCCCCCCCAACACCTAAATGGAGTATGAGGGTGGTCCTGGTGGGTCAATTGAGCAAAGGTCGTTTTTCCATGAACCAACTAGCTGATCTGTCAGAACTTAGACCCAAGGGGAAAAGAAAACGATTGGACGTATTGGTTGAGGTGGAAATAACTCTACTCCATCTCGTAGTGGCGGCTGTTAGTTTTCCTCTAGTTCTCACTATATCGATGAGGCGTCTTCGCCTTCGCCTTCACCTCGGGAGCTTGCCATTTATTCACCATATTCCCGCTATTGAATCCCCATCATTAGTACCTTTGTCGTGCCTGGAAGCTTGTCGCAGGGGTAATCTCCGGCCTGGTGGATTTTCGAAATGGTGACTATTGCAGGTGTGGCGGAGTGAGTTCAATGTTAATAATAATCTAACTCAGTTCATGCGGGCATGCAGAGCAGGCCTTTGAGTCTACATTGGAATGCAGGGAAGCTTGAGTCTTTGAACTCGGTAACATGTGATAGGAAGGAAGGAGAAAAACGTATACAAAGTGCTCCGAATGATGGATATGTGCAGTAGCTGTATGTGCATCATTGTTGTAACGTAGAGGATCATTACTAGATGCGATGTTGGTCGAGGGGAAAGGAGAGGAAAACTGAGCTTCAGATCGTGGGTCGGGTGAGACTAGTTGGATGATCGTCAGTCATCATTTAGTGGGGATTGGACACTTCCACGCCGCAACGCTTACTTTTTCTCCCTTTCTTGGAAACTTCATTTTCGGGACCACTTAAACTTTCATCATAGAGGACCACACGGGGTGTCTCTGTGGCCTATGTCAATCCTTTTGTCTGCTTTCAGTTCTTATCCCTTTCCTCTTCACCATATTTGACTACGAGTCAATTGGGGCGAAGAGCAACTATAACAATAACAACAACAATAAGAAGAAGAAAAGGGAATTGAAAAAATTGTCTAGATTTGAGGTGCGAGAGTCAACGGAGATAATCACGGAGAATTAAAAAACTTGATCCGATTCCTTTGTGCGACATGTACGCAGTTAGGCCCGGCGATGCATAAGCAGGGAGGTCGAATAATTAACAAACTACACATCACGAGTCGTTATTTGTTTGAAAGAGAAAAAAAACTGCCCACTTTCTCCATTCACTTACCCCATGGTCCTCGATTGAGAGTTGGCAGGACAAACTAATCTCCCCGCTGTTTCCTTTAGTGCGATAGTATGATCTCATCGTACTCCGGAGAAGGTCCAAGGTACATTACCCTAGGCAATCACTGTCACGATAATCGTAATTAGCAATACTAGTGAAACCCCATGTGGAGCCTTCATGACAGGTAGTCCCAAGTGAATTCCATTTCGCAGGTACCGAGGACTAAACAATCCACGAGCGAAAACCACCTGGTCATTAGCACATTGAGGTGGAGAGAGTTGGAATTAGGAAGAGTTACTCATCCCCCGAGTTAGACGTACTTGTGTAGAGAGGATAACACGAGTTTGAAATCTGGTTATGATGTCTTGCGGTCATGGAAAAAGAAAGCTTGAATGAAATTGCTTGCTAGTGCTGATTCTCAAAAACAGGCGAGCTCTGTAGCGATCATAGAAATCTTGTCCCTTCATGGTACACATCTAAAGCTAACAGGAAAATCGATCATTTTCAAAAGAGATCGATCTCATGAGAATAGCCACCTAATACTCGAATACATGCTTGCCTACCTATGCTATCAACTCTCCGAGCCCTGTGGTATAACGGGATACAAAAAATTATACCCTACCTCTTGGGTTGGTAATCTTATTCGTTTAAACTCATCTATTTAAGGAGCAATGACTTAGACACTTTTTATATCTTAATCCCTACCCCTTCGAATTCCCAAACCAACTCTTCTCTACTCTTGAGTCCCATCCAAGAAAGCATAGCCCGTACATGACTAGCGGGGAATGAATTAGGACACTGGTCTGGCTTGGGATAGACTGGTGATTTGAAGTAGATAAATTTAAATATGTGTTCATCTATATATCCACTAATTCTTAACCCCCCCCCCCCCCCCCTGGGTGGAGTGATGCCAAAGAGGCAGATTTCATCTCCATTTTTCACCAAGTAAGCTGAAGCAGTGATGATTCCTTGGGCTGGAAATTTAAAAATGACTTATTTAAGAGAGGAACATTCTTTCGTCTGAATTTGTATATCCTAACGTCTAGCTTCTATCGGTGTCCTGTATATCTACATCTTGCGTTTTAATTCATCATCACCATTATTATCGTATCTATCCTGTATCTTCCCTTATTCTTTGGTGCTTAGATACTCATGTACTGGTACTGGGCAGCATCTATAAAAGGCTCGACCAACCCGCGCCTCTTTGATACTCCCAGTCGTCCGAAAGACTCCAGTATGTCGATAACCACAGATGGAATGAATTCCAAGGGTATACAAACCAATTCTTATCGGTTTTTGAGTCGATAAAATACTGCGAGAAGAAATCAGAACTCAGCCAACATGGCGGAAGGGGGATGTGAGAAGGCAAGTCACCTACGCTTCCACAAAGATTATTGTGAACTGTTTTATTAATAGCCCGGTGAAGTCGCGCATCGAATTCCTGCTCGCTATTGGATTTGACCTCGACGGTGGATGCTTGCTGGTAGAGAATAGGTTTGATCGTTGAAATGACCATGTCTACTTGACTATTTCTGACGTGTTAGTTCTCAGCAGATGAATGTTAAATAGGAAAAAGCCTACCTCTCAATAATTTGTATAGTAGATGTATATAAACGTCCGGAATTAGGCCCGAGAATGTAGAAGAAATTAGGAAACCCATGCATGGCGATGGTTTTGAAGGTTGCCTTGTGACCATATTCCTCCCAGTGCTGCTGGCGCGTCTTACCGTGACGACCTTGGAGATGTACATCGTATTGAGTGAGAGAAAACCCATTGGCAAGGAGCTTGGATGCGTTAGTATCTCTTTCTTTATTTCTTTCTCGCTTGTTGCAAGGGGAAATCCTCTAGTGAATAGACGGATACGTACAATAGCATCAACAAACACCTTCTCACCAGACTGAGTAATAATGCTATCTGAGGTGATTTCGACAATGGGGTCATTCGTCAAACGCATCTTTTTTTCATGGAGGGTAGCGAGGTATGACCGGTCATAGACTCGCCTCTGCGGAGAGAGAAATTGAATGGACGATTAGCGTCGACATTGCTTTCTCGCCCTGACCTGTTTTTCTCCTTCATTTCTCACTCACCTTGCATCCAAACTCAAATGTGGGGATCAAGAGGTCCCAATAGGTTTCTATATCAGGACCGGGATAAGAAACTGAGTATACATAACTAGGCGCTAGGCACGCTTACCTGGAGCTGTATTCTGAACATAGTTACGGCTTTTCTTTTCAAACGACGCCCGAGCGAAGTTCCCGAATCTATTGTTCTGGAATCGGAACCAAGTGATTTCCATATATAAAAAGAGGACGAGGCGAACAAGGTATAGTAGAAGAGGAATGTGGCGGAATAGAGTCCTCCACAGGTGTGATATTTCATGATTCGATCCTCTGACTATGTGATGAGGTGACTATAAAAAAGAAAATATAGCTCATATCTAGCGATTAGCATGAGATGCTCCGTTGCTTTAGGGATAGCGCGATTATAGGGCCACTTACCCTCATAAACTGTGTCACTGATTTCGTTTGATTGATAATGGCTGGGACTAGTTGCGCTGCGGACGCTAGTTCTCTCTCCATTTTAGTATTCATTCGCCCTGACAAAAAGGAGTAGAAGAAAAGTGGGGGAGATGGGATGTTGTTCACCTCCATTACCAATAACAGCAACATGTTTATCTGTGAGATCAACCTCATGATTCCACTTTGCTGTGTGCAGAATATCCCCTTGAAAACGCTCAAAGCCCGACACTTTGAGATCCTGGGGGTTGACTAGACCTCCCACGGCAGAGATCAGAACCTGACACTCCTGGGTAAATAATTCCTTAGTTTGAATATTCTGCAGGGTGACCAGCCATGTTTGTGTTTTCTCCTGCCAAACAGCGCCTGTCCATTCTACCTCGCCTGTGAAGTGCTGGTTGATGCGGTACTGCTCGATCACCGTTGATAGGTACGTGAGGATCTCAGATTGTGGTGGGAATAACAGAGTGAAGTCCGGGTTGGGGGCAAAGGAAAAGCTGTAACAGAACCCCGGGATATCGACTGCACATCCAGGATCTAGAAAACAGAATAAAGTGTTAGGCCTTCAAAGGGAATTTGCTTTATCTCTTGCGGGGAACGGGGAGGGGTGGAATGAACATGTATTGGCCCACCAGGTTCCTCCCAGTCCTGCCTGTCGGTCATATATGCAATAGTCGACGAGGTTGAAGACGCGCTTGAGCTGACATGCCATCGCTATTCCGGAAACTCCGCCACCGATGATAATCACCCGGCATGGGGGACGAGATGAAAGGCCCATTGTGGCGTCAGAGCGTATGGAGGTATTTTGGTTCAATCTGGATCTCTTTCTCTTTTTCTCTCTCTCTCTGTGCTTGTAAGACAATAGTAAAAATTGTATGTAGAAATTTAGAGAGAGAAAACAACATTCTCAAATAGACTTTTTATATACATTCATATGGATTCAACCCGGCCTGAGAGGGGAAAAAAGGATCGCTCCCCCCTCCCCCGGCCATTTGAGCGTTTCATCACAGGTTTTCCATCTATTATCGAGTATTCTCTAGGTCCCTGACCAATGACGATGGAGTAGCGGAGCTGTCTTTAGGAGATATATTCATTGGGAACCCAACGAGTGGAAGAAAATTTCATGTTTCAGCGGTCTTGTTTTGTGTGCCCTGCATTTCCGTGATAACAAACATGTGTGGATTTCAGCCATGACCAGTGGCGTTCAATAGTTCTAGATTTTTCGGCCAATGGATGGAGATGGTTTCCGGCAACATGGCCTGCTTCTTCATTTATCTATCTCTAAGGACTTCTAGATCTAGACTTAATCTAGCTAGGTGTTCATGGCCACGCTGTCATCCACGAACTGGTTTGTCTCCACCTCAGCCAGCCCCGTACTGAATAGCTGCACTAAATCAGCCACATTGGGTCTCTACATCATCGCTTAACAGAGACGAAACGCACACCATAATTCTTCACTGGAGCCACGATGGTTGCCATGTTCACCATCTTCAGGCTGGAATCATTTGTTTTCACTAGCTCCCGACTTTCTTCAGCTCGGGTATCGCCGAGGGCGTGATGTGTGACTAGGCCTTAAAGGTGAATTGGGTTCACTGCAGAAGAGCCCAACACCATTATGTCCTTGAGATAAAAGCTAAGCGAATGAACACCTGCAGGAGACAACATAATTTCTCGCGACTCATCTCCTCACATGACGCCCAGCATGATGCTCAAAGATGCGGCACTTCTACTTTTGTATTTGGGCCGTCGGTCTTCGATCACCTCATTCTGGACTAAAGTTCTGGGATTTGGAGCAGGTCTAGCACTGTTGCTCACAATCCTGACTCTTCTCATACTCCTGGTGCAAGCTTTATTGGTTCCCCGCCAGTTAGTGTCCTTGTCAGGCCATAGCCAGACGGTGCTGGGAAAACCACTCCTATTCCCCGTGAAGTTCAATCATACGCGGCTCACGCCGGTGAAGGATCGATTTAGTAACCGGTTCCTCATGATCGGTGTTCCCGTGGGACTACAGTGTCGGGTAGGAAGCTTCCTAGCTGTGGATGATAAGTCTCTGGGTGTGTCTCGACATCCCCTTGAAGGGGATGCGGGTTTGTCCTGGCGTCGAATTCGTTCCAACCTCAACTGCTGGTTTAGCATTGATTCCGCACGGTTCTTGCACCGAGGAGATCATGGTGTGGATCTGCGGGAAAAGTTGGACAATTTTCTCCTCTCTCAGGTAATTTGAACAAAAGCCCCTCACTCCTCGGTATTCAACACTGACTGACGGTCTGAACAGGGCGAAGATCCCGCACAGTGGCCATACGCATATCTACTCGGTGTTCCACAGTTTCTGCGATGGTCTCGAAGCGTGGTGAGCTGGTGGTACCTCTATTCAGAAACAAGGGATCTTGATGCAACGATCATGGAAATCAACAATTCGTACGGGGAGAAGCGGAATGTGTTTCTACGTGTGACGCCAGCTTCTGATAAGCTAGTGAATCCACCAGAGGCTTCAGAGACTGTGAAATATCTTGATGATCGGCAGTTGGTACGATCCCTGCTTTCCGCACCGCAAGCCAGCTTTTACAAGGGGGTATGGCACAAGTATATCTTTGCGTCTCCCTTCGAGAAGGTTGACGGAGTGGTCTCAAATCGTCTGATGGATCCATTACAACCATGCGCCTGGAAGCCCAACGCACCGCTCTCTAATATGACGACCATGGAAGAGTCGGGTGAGGTCAGAATGGCCACTCGTCTAACCTGCGATGGGCCACCGATTGATCCCACCCAGATGAATGCTTTTGAAGTGGCAAAGTTCCTCTTTCGCTGGACGCTGCCAGGAATGCTAACTACCCCAGGGATCGTTTTCAAAGCCCTGAGTATTCGGTTCACAGGATCGATGAAAATGAACTCGAAGCCCCCCGTGCGTACTGGTAGTGTCGGCCGCCCGATGAAACAGTTAGAAATGTACTCTACTTCCCATCTGCTGTCTGTTCGGCTCTTGCTAATAATTTCCCTAGAGATCTCGAGCCCTTCTTTCGTGCATATCTCGCCAGCTGCGTCGAGGCTTACCCTCACCCCATCGAAGTCTCCTACCTTCCCTGCCGTTCATTCACTAATGACATTATCCGCATGCAATCCCCTTCATATCGAGCCAACCCCAAGTCTAGCTCTTCTTGTCTAACCGTTGAACCTGCCGATCCACAATTCTATACCCGATTCATCCAATATCCCAACGTGCAGACAGCCTTAACCCAAGAAACACAACCAACGGGACACACTGCCGATCCAACAGCTCGACGTCTCCTCGTCTCAAATCTTACGCTACTCCTCTCTATCCTCAAATCCGCGTCATCTCAGAAGACCGATTCATCAGGCTTCCTTCCCCCCAACGGGAGACAGCGTGGGCAGTTGCTACTCGCACTATGTCGATGGAAGTCCACTCCAACTTTCATGGATGACTTTGCTCTCTCTTCTACTTCAGAGCCATCATCGCGAGGTGTTTATTTGGCAGCGTGCCTCCGACTCGCAAACGCACGTACACTAGCATTTGGTTCCCAAGCCTTGCTTAATTTACAAATCTTCCTTGCGTCAGTTCTGCTAAGGTGGTTGGCCTTAGAGATCCTGTCTGTGTTGGAGGAAAAGTTCTCCTTCAATAGATTTGATCTACCGGGACAATTACATGGGCATAACTTTGAACGGATGGCCAGGGTCATTATCAGTCTTGTTGTACCATATTTTCTCGTGATTCAATTGTTGGCTCTGTCAAAAAAATGGCTTCTTCAGGGCTGAGAAGGATGGGGGAGGAAAAAGGAGCCAAATAGACAAACAGGATCCGACTAGAGTCGGATAGATAGTATTATTCAACGTCCACATACCGGCCCTATTTTGTTAGACTGGAGGCGAGTGGAGGTATCACTATAGATAATGAGATAATGACATTGAAAATCCCTCAATTGAGACTGACAAAGAAAAAACAATATGGTAGAGTCGAGTATTTTGTACTGCGTTTTTATTTACCTAAATTTTTCATGGCCCACTTAGACTACGCCACCAGCAATAGCTAGGGCAACTTTTGGCGATTGAGAAGATAAAAGAAAACTTATACGATAGTGGAGTTTTAGAATACGTAAAATGTTCAAAAGAAAAGACCGTCATGGCTCTGGAGCTTCATGAACTTTTTCCCCCCTTCACCTTCTTCTTTCTTCAGAGTATCCCCACCCTAGGTAGGCCGAAAGATATCTCTCCTAACCTTTGGTGACTATTGTCTTTCTGACTCCATGGTACAGTAGAAAATATCAAAGTATTATCCTTTCTTAGTTCAACCTTTCTATACTTTAAAGGAAGTCATGCGTGATGGACAACATAGTTGGGATTGTTTTGGTGGTGTGGGTTTAATTAGCGTTGATGTGATTTGGACTCAAATCATCCTTTCCAACGGATTCGACATTTCTCACTTTCTAGCTTGTGTCGCTTCATTTCTTTATGAACCTGGAGTGATTCGCTGCGCATCTGCTGTTGTCTCTGTTCTTCCAAGGAGTGAACTAATTGCATTCGTGTCGTAAGTATTTGCCAGTAAGTTCGAGTTAGGTTGATCCTAGGTTGGCTACAAAAGCTCCCTTATAGAGGCTCTTGTAAAGTCTATGGATCTCGCCTTTATGAAATTCTTTCCTCCCTCTTTTTCTTTCTGACTGGTCGTCAATTGAACTACGAATTCTCGAATCCAATACATATCCATCTTACCGTTAAGTGTTAATTTATTATATACATAGAGATTATAAGTTAGGTTGAAGGCCTGGATCACGACGCTCCCGGACTGGCAGAAGTATCTTGAATTCTTTTTATTCTGTCTCCAAGACACAAATTCTTGGTGCGAAATGTTCTCCAGAAATTTCTCGCTACATATAGAGAGAGAGCGCGCATTGGCGTTTCCCTTCCTACATACTCTCATCCCGATGCTGGTGCCGAATATATGTCTTAGAAAACCCAGTCCCTAGTAGGATACAGCTGACTGACTTCCTCCGAAAGGGCAGATATCACATATATAAAATACCATCATAGCCAATATGAGTCAAACCACAGTTCTTAGCAAATTCATTTTTGAAAAAGGGGATCCTCTAGAGAGGCACCAACTTCTTTTTTTCGGTATTTTCCAAGCAGATTCGAAGGTGGAAATGGGACAGAGAATCAAACGGACACCCCAGTTTACTAAGTACTCTACTGTATATTCATAGATGGCGAGCTCTTCTCGTTCACTTCCTACCTAAACCCTAAGCATCAGTCAGAGCCAAGATGAATTCTTGTGAATGTGATTCATCTAAAACTACAACAATTAAAGCTACTAAAGCAAGCGAAATTACCTATAGATTAATAAATTACTATAGGGTGTTAAAGTTATTGCTTCAGTCTGAAATGTCATGCAAGGGGTCAAATCTAGACACCTATATACATTCATTTTCTGCAAAGTATATGGATACCTAAGCACATGCACCTCCTACAAGACACGGAGAATACTCCAACCGTTACCTACGTACTGTGGTGACGTGCTTTCTCACCTGATGGAGCGGATTATTTCTGAATCGAACATATAATTGCCCGTGGGGCTTGGCAAGATGTGGACGGTTACTTGATCTGGTGGAATACATAAGACATACTAGGTAGGGCTCCTCTTGGAACGCTTTTACCTCCTGCGTGTGTGTGCATGTGGACAGATGAATATACATGCCCCCGACACCCACCATCACAACATCTCTCCCCAGACATTCTAGACCTATCTAAATCTACCGATTTAATGTAGGAAAGTGCCATACTGCTCTCTTTCTGTATGCTAGAGTAATTCAAATCTAACCGGAAGAAGGTCTGGCTAAGGGAGGGTATAAAATAGACTCTAAGGGATAAAAGACAGACGTATAATCGAAATCAGTTATGCAAAAAAAGAAAATTTAGGTTGATATGCATAGAAAGTATAATTAAAGTAGCATATCGTGATAAGAAATCTTGACTAAGGGTCAATTTAGAGGTATTATGTGGGTACTATAAAATTGAGCCCATCCCATGAACCATTTATATTCATTGAAAAGTATAAACATCGTGCGGAGAATTGACCTGTGAGTAAAATACAGGATTTACGTACCCCGAGTAAGAGATATGAGAAATTATTTTTCAAATTGAAAAATAACCCCAAGCCACACATTCCATGGAATGGTCTTTAATTTATCACAAGGGCGAGAAGGGGAGACGCGAAGGAGGGGGGAGGCGGGAATTGAAGTCAAGAAAAAGAAAGTAGCTGGGATGGGGGCCTGACTCTAGCATTTTTAGTGCATATCATCAACTTTTAATATAGATATTATATTTCATCCATTGGCCTTCACATAGGCAGTGAATGATTCTTACAAAAGGTACCTAGGTACTTCCTGTGAAATACATACACTCGGGCAGGTGGTTGGTTAAGAACTCCAGAATATGGGCTGCCTTCAGGGATCAAATTCCAACTCCAACTCTTGATTCAATCAATTCGCATTATTTTCAAGGAGGCGGGGAGAGGGTTCGTGCGTGAATATATGGACGTGCGCTGCTTTTTTTTTAAAAAAAAAAAATTACTTAGGACGGCACGTTAGTGGGTGATAGAATATAAATGTGAAATAGATAAGTAGGTACTTTTTTATTTGGATTCAAATTGAAGCAATCGGAAGCCATTCCCACCCCCTGTCCCTGTCAGTGACCTCCACATGCGTATCATCTTGATATTGATATGTCGGTAGAAGAGATGGGATAACAAAAGAAAATAGGGAGCGGAACCGAAGCAAAGCGCCTTCTCAAATCATGCAAGTCGAGGCCCTTCTATCAACAATCCAACAATGCCCCAAAAGAGATTAGCTGAACAGGTGACTGAAGGTGTATGCATTGTCAGCGCCACTAGTGGGTTCGAGCCCACGCCAGCAACGCCAATCCATTAATCATGTTCCCATCAAGGGTCAATGTTCGAGGGGTCCGTATGTAGGTGGTACTCCTGTTGTGCATCCTTCGGCTATATTAATCTATTTGAATTTTATTTCCTTGATCATGTTCGGTGGTTGATTGGAGCTCAGCTCTCGGGAACATGCATAAGTAGTACTCCAGTCTGGTTAGAGTCAAAAGAAGTAAAATGAGAAAATTAAGGCAAGGAAAGAGGGGAGCAGGAATTGAAGCAGATGCCGAGATCATCAACTGCATGCATGATACAGGACATACATAGGTACATTTAATGTACTTAACTGTCTTCCTCCTCACCAAGTCGATTGGTTCAATTATGCATCTTTTGCTCGGGTCTTCCAACCACGAGTAGAATGCTCAGGTACTAGGTAGTTGCGGGACAAGAGAAAGGGTGACTGGTTGAGAATGACTGCAGTTAGCAATTACGATAGATGTCAAAATCAAACTATTGGTATCCAATGCCCCCCATTGACGGTCGAATAGGGTGAACGAACGACAGAGCAGTTTCAAAGGTGCATGATGTATTGCCTTCACCCTATCCTCTTAATACCTCCATGATGAGGGGGGGCATCCCAAAATACTACGGCAACACAAACTTAGTTTTTTTTTTTTTTTTTTTTTTTTTTTGTTTTTCTTATTTTATAATAATAATATCATTATCATCATTGTTACTATATTGTACTTATCCTAGATCACATTCTTTTTAGTGGGTAGGTAACTGCAACAATTCCGTCAAGAAACCACATACAGTGAGAATCAAAACTGGATTGTAGGCGCTTAGAAAACAGGTCACATGAAGAAAGAGATGGGAACTCTTAGAATCCGGATGATCTTCGTCAAGCATCCTGCTCGCCCCGTCTTGGTCCAACCTTTGATAACTTCGTATAGGTGGGCATGAAGGAAGGCGTTGTATTACTTAGTTTTATTTTTTCTTTTCCCCTTGCGTGCCAAAAGACAGATTTGATAGATTTTTCCGAGTCGTCCGCCTACATTGGACCGACCCCGCTTTCAAGGGAGGTATCATTTGTTCTTCCAGAATCACATTCATAAGAACTTCTTCTTTAGCTTCTTTTTATCAGCACGTTCAGCCTTTTCTTTTTCTTTCTTCTCTAAAATGGAATAACTATTTCTGTTTATTATTTTTATTATTTTGCTTTTTTCTTCTTTTTCAAGCCTTTATCACTAAAAATGACATAATTGATTTGCAACGGAAACTCCACCTCAGCCTTGTCGCTGTGGCTGATGGCGTCTTAGAATGACAGCTATAGCAAAATGAGGCGCAGCAATTCGGGCATCACCGAAAAAGCAAATACCAGAAATAGGAGGTCACTGTTATGGACGCCTTTTCCGCGCAAATTACCTACTTTGTTTGTTTCATCCTGTTTTGGATTTTTGAGAATAGCTCTTCATCTAGCTTTCCCATTTTTTGAGGGAAAGGGGTCGATGAAGGGTCGAGATCTTCCCTCCCCCAAATTAGGACTCGGGATACTATCGTTAGTGGAGGGGTAGGCATAACGGTCATTTGAATATCCATTCTTATCCCGTTGTGATGTATCGCATGCCGAGTTTCAAGCTGACGACGCGGTCGCAACAATGGACGTTTCTACAAGAGCCAAAGGAATAAATAATATACCAGTAATAGAATCAAATTCGGGGAGGGGTTATAGATTAGATTAATAATAAAAATAATAAATAATAGATGAATTGATAATAATAAATCAAATAGAGGGATAGTAACCAAAAGCCAAAAAGGAAGAGGAATGAACGAGTGTATAAAAATGGGTTGATAAAGAAATTTATCAAAAAAACTTCCGACCTATCCTGATGATAACTAAGTAGGTACCTAGTGTAGTTGACTAGAACCCTTCTTCAGTTGAACTACAGTTGATAGAAGTAGAATGCCGCTGAATGCCGACTCAAACCGACCGACGACAATGATGCAGAGGCGCTTCTAAGCAGGATTCGATCATCACCTGTCACCACCATGGTTTGGCCTACTGTAGGGAATAGGGATCGATTCGCCATCCAAGGATTTCCCCGTGACTCATAAAATGCACTCCACAGACATCAAGGCGCGTGCTGAGACTGCAACGGCTTCATCCTCACTCTCAACCCTTCATCTGACCCTCACGCCCTCTGTTTTCCTTCCTCTCCCTCTCTTGGGTCGGTCCTCTGTCTAATAGCGCACGGCACAGGCTACCACTAAATACTAACCACTTTACCTAACCTCTACCTAACTTACTAGGTAGTGACTGAGTTACGTCGTATCTGATCCGGTGTTTTGTTTCCAATTCGTCGCTCAGTCAGTCTCCGGTTTCGCCGAAAATCAACCCGCTAAACTAAACCTCGCTCTCTCCCCGTGTTGGTTCCCAGTCGATCATGGGGCCGGTTGCCTGGAAGCAGGAGGATCTCCAGGATACATGCCTCCATTTTAATGTCAGCTTCTGCTTCAGCAGAGCAAGCAGTGTGGGACAACCTAGTGGACGGCTCCTTTGATGTACGTGCCTATCTTGGCAGACGGTGAGGTACCTACCAACTCCAGGTCGTTTATATTCGGTTAGCGAGCAAGCGCATTGCGATATCGTCCAGAGCAACCTACCAACGCCAAAGGCTTAAACAATGTAGATCCAAGGAAGGATTCAACAAAGAAACGAACCATTCTCTCGTCCTTCATTCCTAGAGTGGTGCAAACTAGTAGTAGTTGTATCTAGTTGTAATTTCTTTCCCTCTAAACAATTAATTATTATTATTATGAGTTAATTTTCAACTTTCCCATGTTTTTATTTTGATTTCTTTTTTCTTAGCCGCTTTGTTTGTAACACCTCAGTAATAAAGTTACAAGCGCACAATTTTCTCGATAGGCTTTTGACAGATATTCCACTTCCAGAAAGTCTGGAGATGACCATCGACGAGGCTTAGTCCAATGGTCAATCGTTGCAAGGATCTCAGCTACAATGTATCAGCCGGACTCTTTGCCTCGTTGACGAATCCCGATCCGGAGAGGCATCCTTTCCCTCTTCCAAGACCATTTAGCTTGCCCCACGCTGACCCCTCCATCACCCGCTGCTTTTTTTGATTCTCACTCTGTTTTTTTCTTCCTGTTTTTTTTTTTGTTTTTTTATCAGCTGAGCCGAATTTTATTTTTTTCTTTTGTTTTAATCCTTCGGTTCACTTTTTCCATCCCTTTTCTTTCTTCCTTTCTTTTTTTCTTTTTTTCCTTTTTGTTCGCTCTATTTCCATAATTTTCAAAATAGATCATGTGGGAGGAGAAAAAAACAAACCAACAGTGCATACATACATATTAGTAGCGACTAACCATGAACCTGAACAAATAATACTTAGTAATTTCAAATCCTTGTTTCACCTATTAAGTTGCAGAGGAAAAAGGGAAAAGAACATATCAAGACTACCGGAGATATATAGAAATTCCATTCCTTGCTCTTCCAGTGGGTTTCGGATGCGACACATGAGGCTATATGCAATACTTACTACCTGGGTAGGTAGGTCGGTGCACACTACCCAGCGCCTGCCTGCACCCACCTACGTAGGTACCGATGACTATTGACTTACTTCAAGCGCATAGAAAGGTAGATAAGAGAGAACGAAAGGGAAACCCTCCGAAGGGGGAAAAAAAGAATGCCATTATGATCATCTTCCCTAATGTAGTGCAGATACTCCGGACCTATTGACCTTGTAGGCTCGTACAGGCTCGTCGGATCGGACGCATATACAAATCTGGAGGAAGATTGACTCTGGAAGGTGCAGCTGGTCAGTGCTTTATAATTTTCCCTCCTTCCCTTTTTTTTTTTCCTTATATATTTTCTTTTTCGTTTCCTGCTTACGTCCTCGGTTGGCTTTTATGGGGGTGGTCTTCAATGTATATATGTCGTCTTAGGAAAATGAGCATACTTAATGTCTAATTATTATTAAGGTAGTTCTACTTTATGCAAATTAGGTAAAAATACCTGACATCGGAGGTTTATTTTATTGTTTGGGGTAGGGATTTTAGAATAGAGAAATGAACCATGGAACCGCCTAAGGTAGGTAAGGTATCGTCTAACTCCCTGCTGAGTAAGGTGCTCCAACTCCAAAAAATTAAAAAGTAATCGCATGTACTTATGATACATTTAAGGCTTTTGTTGCAAAATTTTGTTTTCATGCAGGTCAAATACAGACTAATTTTTTTTTTTTTTAAAATAGTGATTATGATGGTTTTCCAAATGTTAGATGTAGCAATATTTTTGTTTTTGGTTACAATTAGTATGGATAAGGCAACAGAGTTAGGTTCCCCAATAGATACATACATACATACATACGTACGCATGGGCTAAAATTAATAATTATGATAATAATATTGTTATTCAACTTGATATTCTCCAGCTGAATACTACTTTTCGGAGTGGCAAAAACAGTGTAAACCATCAATAAGATTTAGTGAAATTTCTAGGCTATAACTAACTCCCGACATGGCTTAGCTGCATTAGCATTTGTCTGTTAACAACAATCGGATGATCATCACAAGTGGGGTGAACATGAAGAGACTTTATTAATTCACCCGAAGAAAGGTATTTTTCAGGCACTTGCTTAAAGGAACGGAGAAGAGAGTAAAATGATGCAAAATGAATGACGGCCAATCTCTGGGATGAGAGGGGCACAGATAGAAAGGGAAAGGAGAAAAGGAAAGTAACTCTAACTGGCTAAAATTGATGATGATAATATCCTCTAACCATTTGGTACCGTACTCGGACCGTTACCTCAGCCGGAGATGTATCTATCAAGGGTGGATCGCCATGGGGGGCTTAGCCAGTCTGCATACAGTAAACCTCTGTCTCTTGGTCTTGCACTTGCAGACAATTCTGTATGGGTATGGAGGGGGGCTAGGACAAAGTCTGCATTGTCTGTCTATTTCAGGTTTGGCTGGTTACTTTTAGTTTCACAGCAACACCAAGAATAAGTCCCTTCTTTTACCCAAGAATTTGACTCTCTTTTCCCCCTTCCCCCCCTTTTTTTTTCTTTATTTTATTTTTAATATTCTGTGAGACGGATAGTTTTTCTTCCATCACCCCTTGAGCTAAACGTTTATTTGACCGGAAATTATCTATTATTTGAAGATAATTAAAAAAGAAAAGAAAAGAAAAGTCCACCTACACTAGTATTAAGTTATTAACTCCCATTTGTAGGTAGAACTTAACCTACCTTGTCATAGTAACGGTTCTCGACTCGAGAATCATCCGAAACCCTCCAAATCAAGTTGTAGGCCATTAGGAATTCTAGAGCGCTTGGTTGAACTCTCAACAAGGGCTCAATATTTGAGAAAAGAAGTAGAGTATAATCCAATCCAAGGATACAGACTCATCATGCAGCCTCTTCCTTCCCCCCCACAGAAACTCCATGTCTATTATCGTTGGAGGAAGATCATGGCGTCGTAGAAGTAGGTTTAAACGTCGGCAGTAGTTTTTCATTAATGAATGCAACAGGCTTAGATCTCTGGGGCTAATGTAGGTGTGGATGGATGGATGTATTTTTGATGTCAGGTATGGCGTCTGTATTCTAGATGGGGTATAGTAGGTCGCCATCCTGGAGGATGGATGGCAGTTGGAGGGTTATGGCTTGAAATTCTCTCTCAGTCTTTTTCTTCTTCCCTTTTAGTCTCCACCCTTTCCCGATGACGATTCTGGACACCTGCATACTGGCTAAGAACGCTTAAGCCAGGGAAAAGAACGAGAAATAAAGCGACAGAGATAGACTGAGAGGATGCAGCTGAGATCGGACGGCGAATCCGGACTGTGGCCAAAGAGACTCGTTCCATTCGATCGGAATTCCACATCTGCAGGAGTAAAGTCGCCGGATAGAGCCCACACAGCCTTTCAGGTGAAGGCAAAGTATGACGATAAAGTGTTCTTGATTGTGGAAGTAGTATTTATTTAATACATGTTACCAGATGGTTAGCTATTAGTATGTTCTTCACTGGATGCCTTTTTGACTTATTGTGTCTATCAGCATCAATCAAAGGTGCAGTCTCTAGTAATAATATATCTATTATTTCTCATCCTATTGTTATTATTTGATTATTATTTCTTTTTTTTTATTTTTTATTTTTTATTTTTACACTTATTTTATTTTTAATATTATTATTTCAGATCTGACCTTGAAACTCCCAACACTGTCATCCTCTCTACCTACTCTCCCTCTCGGGCCTTCCTTCACCCGCTGTCGCCCCTCCTCTCTCGTTTTCTCTCAGTCTCTTGGTGGCTTGTCTCTTTCTCATCATTTCTCTCTTTTCTTTTATTCCATCCTTGGACTTTTTTTTTTCAATTTTTTTTTTCTTTTCTTTTCTTTTCATTTTATTATTATTACTTTCCCTTCCTTCTTTTACATAGGACTCTTTTCTTTCTTGATATTCTCTTTATTTACTTTTCTTCTATTATTTTATATTCTTCAATACTCTCCTCCATCTTGCACTTTTGCCCTCGCACTAATTTTGACCCTTATATCACTACCTACGGCTCCCCTCAGGATTCTGATAACGGATAGTATTGAGTTCTGGTTTCCCAGCGTCACCTTCAATATATTTATTCCTCCTAAATCTGCAAAACCTTGCCGTCTTTGTGGCGTGGTTTGTTGGGATTGTTCCTGCTTTTACTATTACTACCTAAGAGGGAGAGGGAAAAAAAAATCGCCGGGGGCGAAAGTTGCCTTGATGATATTTATTTGTTCTTCTTATACCTTTCTTTTTTAAAGACTACTCGTCCCATCTTCACTCTTTCCTCCATATTAGTATCTTTTTATCATTCGCGCTGAATCAGAATGCCAACCGTCTTACTGCCTTCTTCGGCAGCCGCGTTTGCGCCACGCTCGTCACCTAACGTGGTCTTGAACACCAGGATTGAACCTTGGTTGACAGCTACATTGAAACGAGTCAACCGGGTCAAACGACCTTTGAATAACGTCACGCAGCACACAAGATGCCTCACAGAGACACTCTCTTCGCCGAACGCCATCTGGACCTTGTGCTCCATGATGTTTCCCAAGGCGCCCGACTCGGAGCTTAGGAAAGATGAAAATCCTCTTGTAGAGGCACTTTTCAATTATCAAATGATTCACATTGAAGCATATGTGGTACATGTCGATATGGTGTCTCAAAATGAAGTTGCATTTAAACTGACTCCTGAGACTATTGACGCTTTGGTGGAGTTTCACAAAGAGATATATTCAGTTGATACGGCAGCGAGCACCTGGGACTGGTCGGAAAAGGAAAATCAGTTAAAGAAGCTCCAAGATGAATTTGTTCAAGCGGCAAATAAATTTGTTTATCGCACGAGCGTACAAGCACTCGAGGGCCTAGAGGAGGATGGTGCGGGTGAGCTTCTGGGTGGCAGAAGTGATGATGCAAAGACAGCAATATCTGCCTTGTTCGTTCCTTTATTACCGCCACCGCCACGAGTGGTTGATGTTCTTCGCTCCACGCCTCTTCTCCCTAGTTCAACTATCCCAGAGACATGGTGGCAAGATCCGATGGCGCAAGCTGTAACGATGGATTCGTGGAAAGTTATCCCATCTGATCCAGTAATCGTCAGCACTGGTGACTCAAACCCGAATATGTGGGCGGGTGTTACCAGCATGCCTGAAGTGCATCTGGCATCCCCAACACCAACTTACAGTCAAACATACACTACCTCACCTTACAACGCAATCCAATTTTATAGTGCCGCTGCGACATCGGCTGCTCTCACATCACTCCCTCTTCCAAGTATGTTAGTTCAGCCTTGTAGCACCATGGCGAACGTGGGAGCATTTGGCTGGGAGAATCGATACCAAGATTTTGCCCTGCCATACGGTACAACGATGTAATAGATCCAGTCCATGGAACTAGACACTTGATGTTGACGGTCTCCCTGACTTCGCGTGTCTTTGGATTAGATCCCTGGGTACTTTTCGACAACCCGAGCATCACTCAC
Source organism: Aspergillus haitiensis (assembly GCA_027569155.1). NCBI lineage: Eukaryota > Fungi > Ascomycota > Eurotiomycetes > Eurotiales > Aspergillaceae > Aspergillus > Aspergillus haitiensis. The sequence continues at coordinate 159,302 of JAPDEO010000039.1, forward strand.
TTCCACTCCCCGGATCCGAGAACATTCCACCACGAGAACGACAGAGACAAATGCCCCACGGCTACAGACACCAGACTAATTGGCATCAGTGACGGCGTTATTCTTGATTCATTTGCGAGCCCATGATACTCCACTTCGTCTTTGCATACTTAAACCCAGAACATAATATGCCCTCTTGTGAGGTTTTCTTTTTTCTTTTTCCTTTTTCCTTTTTTTGTTTGATTCCATTTTGAGCCTGTTTAGCGTTCTGTTTTTTGCTCTGTTTTCTTTTTTTGTTTTCCCCCTCTTTTCTAGCATTAAGAGCGCGGGACGGCTATTTGTTGGTTCTTTTTGGGGATGTCCTAAATTTCAATCCCGCATTATATGTCATGAAGACCTGGTCAGCCTCGCGGCTTGGGATATGATTTGGATGAGGAATGTTCACCACACTCTTTTCTTTCCTTTCCTTTCGTCTCCATGACTACCAGTTGGTTTGGAAAATGATACGAGGGCTAGTACCTGTATCATTTTCCGCTACCTGCGCATCCTCCCTTATATCTGGTACAGGCTATCAGACTGATAACCCGCATTGTGGGTTAGGGGGAACCTGGTACGTCATGGGGCTGCGGGCCATAAAGCATCTGGTATGTGTTATGTACGCAGACTTTCAACATAGCACCTGAGGCGGGTCCAGATTGGCAGTTGTATCTCGATCTCATTGATCTTAGAATGTCTTACCTGTGGTAAGACACTAACTTAGGTTGAAGGGATCTTCCTGAAGTCCGTGACTTCCAGTTGACCCTGGCCTTGTGAGATCGAAATCCCTCTACCTTTCTTCCCAATCAGATGCTGTGTTCAATAGGGTCATCTCCTATAATCCAGGCTGGGTTATTTATATACCTGGATAAGCCCATTCATTCATCTTCCACTGGTTGGAGTGATGAATCATGGGAATCGGATGCTGGCGTGGGCAGGGCCCAAATTCCTTCACTTTATTTTGCCACTGTTTCTAATTACTTTATGCAACTTGAACTGTTACTTAGCTTGAATTTAATTTGAAATAAACATGAATGTGATTGCTGCTTCAAGCAAAAGGAAATATAAAAGGAAATAATTATGCTTTGTAGAGAAATGGATGATGGCGAGTAAAGGACAGTGGACGTGACGTCAGACACTACTTCCCCACGAACTCTATCTAATATTTCCTCGCATTTCCTTTCCCAGTCCCCATGCAATTTCTCAACTACAAAGTATCTTTCTTCGGACTTATTATCGACGGTATCTGTCTCTGTCATTTTCCATTCGCATTAAAAGAAACAAAATACAGAATAAATCTGATTTTCATTTCTCAGCTACATTTTTCACTTACATCCTCATCTACAAGCTGAGAAGAGAGAAAGAGTAAAAATTCCTAAGAGACAGGCTTACATTTTCTATGGCAGCCCTCCACGAGGCCTTAAAATGCCTACTTGCAACGTCCTGGGATAGTGTCCCCACGGCTCCCGATGAGACTCGGACATATATCAATAACATATCGACACAAGCTCGTCTAATAGTGGATTCCGTCCCAGAGCCACCTATCCTGAGTGAAGGTTATCAAAAACACTACCAAATAAATGGAACCAGGCCATGCACACAGATAATGTCCCCTTCCGCCGCCCGCCGCAACACTACCGACCCGGCAACCCTTGCTCTACAACGCGAATGGGGCAAGCCCATCAAGATTAGCAGTGCCAAAGATAACCCACTCGATATCCCCGTCTACAAGTTGCCCGGGGTTGATGGGCATGGCCATTGGTTTGCGCGGCGGAGTGTACATGAGGGGCTACCGTTTTCGGTATGGCAGGAGAAACTGTCAGGGGAGATAGCAACGACTTTAAGAGAGAATCAGGCGCGGACGAAAGATGGTAAACCGGCAGATATGTCAGTAAGGGGTATCGGGGCAGAGAAACAGGTGGAAGATATTGAGGTCTTTGAGAAAAAGATTTCGTCTAGGAATCCGAAGGTCATCGGAAAAGTGAGTGTCTTTCATGTTTCAGCACAGTTCCCGGGCCCAACGACGTCGAGAGATTTTGTTACTATGATTATTAGCTGGGAGACACAGACGGAGACGGAGATAGGGGCGGAAAAGGAGAATAATAGGGCTGAATGTGGTGGTGGGAGAAATTGGATGATGGTCTCAAGGCCGTGTCAACACCCTGACGTTCCACCTACTCAAGGGTACATCCGGGGTGAGTATGAATCGGTCGAGTTTATTCGGGAGATTCCCGTGAAGCCAAAAGGTGAGCACGGCGGCATTGATGGCGAAGAAGGGAAGTGGAATCCAGTTGAATGGATTATGGTTACTAGAAGTGATCCTGGGGGCAATATACCTCGATGGATGGTCGAGAAGGGAACACCTAGAAGTATCTGTTCGGATGCTGTGAAATTCCTAGACTGGGCTTGTCAGGATATCGCCGCTTCATCTTCAAACAAACATCATCGCAAGACGAGCGACAGATCGGAAAGTAGTCATCCTACCACTGCTATAGGGGACAGGTCAGGTGAAGATTCGAGTGACACAGACATCACGGAACCAGAGCGAGTGGAACACTATGGTCTAATTGCTAGTGTTGCGTACCTAATAAATGCTGGACTAGAGCGATATGCACCTCAGGCAGTATTGGACTACATACCACACCATTTGCGTCCAGCTCCATCAAAATTATCATCCTGGGGAGAACAGCAAAGCGGCGTCAATGGTCTACTAATAGATAGCCACAAAACATCCAGCAATGCCCCTGATGGCACAGCACTAGCCCAATCTCCCGTAGCGGGAGTCGAAAAGGATTCTGAAACACGATCTCAAACTTCCACAAACTCGTGCTTCAATGACGCCGGAGAAATAAATCTCGACATCTCACCAGCCGAGATGATTCGACGGAACAAGACGGGTAAATTATCGTCACACGATAAACAACTAGCGAAGCTAGCCCAACAGAAACGCAGTATAGAGGCTCAGTTAAACTTGATCCGAACAGATATTGAATCACTTCGTCTCAGGCCCACCGAGGAAGAAGCCAGGAGAGCGAAGGCCACAGCCTTGGCTTCTCTTGAAAGTCCTAGCCACGAGCAAACGACCAGCAGCGCTGCGAGCAGCATTGACGGTCGACCAAACTCCGTACGCCGCTCATCGAGTAACAGTGGCGACCCCCGCAATCGAAACCGGCCTAGGACACCCACACGAGAGACGGCCCGATTGCATAAGGTCGCGTCGAGTCTTTTCCATGAGGAGTCAAAGCTTCTTCGGCAACTTGGAAAGATTGAGAAACAGCAGGTCAAAGAGGCGTCAAAGATTGAGGCACACCAGCGGAAGAAGGCGGAGAAGAACGAAAAGAAGGGGAAATCCAACGCTCGAGCTGAAGCCGAGAATCTGCGCCGCGAGATAGACGACCTCAGGAAGGAGTGTGAAAAACTCAAAAATGAAAGACAGAAATGGCTTGACACGATTGAATCGCTGCACAATGAGAATAAGATGCTAACTAGAGCGCATTCTCCTGTACAGCATACCAGGTAGGCAAGACACTTTTCCAGGAATCAATTGACTGGGTGTATTAAACATGTGTTTATATTTTAATCCTTTTCATCAATGTATAATAAATTTCAAGCTCATTTATTGAGCACTAACGCATTGTCAAAGACAAAGGTTAGCATGATAATCACCCTAATCAGGGGGAATATGAAATGCACTATTTCAACATTCGTCTACAGCGCACTTGTTGGTGGGTAAAAAATAAAAGCAACATCATTCCAAACAACATCAACAAATACCTCCGCGGGGGCTCTTCTGGAACGATTTCAATAGCTTCCCCTTCCGTTTCCATTGTCAAATCCGTAGCCGCCCACTTCTCTCAAAACCGCCTAACACCAGAAGATCCATCAAAGGAGTCAATGCTACATATTCATCGTCATATACACCGCCGCATATAACGACGAGCTTGAAGTTTGTAGCTCAAACCATCCTTAGAAAATGCCAGCAGACAAATAAAGTATTTCATATCTGAAGTCGAGGCTAGCGACAGCTCATATTGATATAAAGGAACTGAATGGACATCAGGAGTTATTTCAGGTTAATGAGAACGTTTCTTGAGAACTGGGCAGACTTCATCTCCGCCCAGTACATAGTCGAGTGTTTAATCATTATTATTGTAGCGGTAATCGATATCATTATCATCGTTAAATCCAAAATGGGGGGATAGGGAGTGGGAGAGTCCGCCGCAAAACTCGGGATTATTCCTGTGTCTGCAGAAACAAAAGATCATAGCAATGGTTAGCAATCCCCTCTCAACAAATTCAAATTCCCCCCTTCACATCTCGCATTCATTGAGGGGGAGGAAAGGAAGATAAAAAAATTGAAAAGAAAAAAAGAAAGATAAGAATGGTCTCACCTCTGGCGGATTCCCAGCACCACGAACCATCTTCTCAATCATTGTGGCCCTGACTTTTTCCCGAGGTTCGCCCATTCCGACACTCATGTAGGAAAGAAGAGGTGGATGGCCGATATACGAGGCATAGCTGTCGCGAACGATATTGGAAACCCATTCGTATTTAGTTGTATCGGCATGACCAGTTCCGATATACCGGGCCTGCATGGCCTCGAGGTTTTGAAGAGTACGCAGTTTATCAGCCATTATGGAATATGTATTGACGTCGTAAGGAACCTTTTTTTTTTTAAATGGAATAGCTTGGTTTGTTGGCGGATATGGGAATGAAGAGTGGATGTAATGGGTATGTAGCACGAGGAACTACGAATATATCGCTCGAGTTTCTGCTTTGGTCACGTGAAGATAATGGAATAATATTTATGTACACAAAATGATATAGGGATAAGACTGCCGATTCTTTCTTTATCTGTAAAGAAAATACAACAAGCACAACCGAACCGCCACCAATCGCCGGTGATTTATTAAAGATTTGAAATAACCCAGACGGACATTTCTCATGGATGGTTTAAGACCGGATTCTCTACCATCCCGCATAGCATCTCTCGTGCATACACATTTTGATGGATTGCCCGCGCGCTGCAAGCCCGTCGTCCGAGATGACGGGACAGAGGAGTGGATTCCCATGACAGGCATTGTGGTTGTCAAAGGTGGGTATAGATTTGAAGTAGATTTGTTTTGCATTGCGTATATTGTTCCATCATTTCCCATATATGCTTTCTTTTTGATACATAGTTTCACATAATGCGAATATGTGGACTATCAATTTGGAGTGTGGGTAGTCGGGACCGTATATGATGATTTTTACAACAAATCTTATAGTTAAAAGCAGAAGAAGAAGCAGTCACAAATGACATTGAGCATCTAGACTGACTACTCTTGAAAAGGCGAAAATACCCCATCAGAGACATTAACCTGCGTAGCAGTCACGTACGTTTTTATTTATGCCTAACATGCATAATTTACTTTACCCTCGCTCACGATCCCAGAACCGGCGCAAAATGTCTCTCGTCGAGTCAAGTCCCCATGTGCAAAGGGCTTGTTCTGCATGACTCGCACGCAGAAATATTAGCTATTCGAGCATTCAATTTCTGGCTGCTTTCTGAGTGTCATAGTATCATTGCTCACGAGCGCCATTCATCTACTCCCAGCTCCATGACCTCACCTTACATTCGCCGTCATCGCCGTCATCGCCGTCCATCCACGAGTGATAATCAAGTCAGTCACTCAGACTCGCCATCACCATCACCAGGTCTGAAACGAACACTACCTCCATTTGAAATCCAGTCTGACATCAACATTTACATGTACTGCACCTGTGCCCCGTGCGGTGACGCAAGCATGGAACTATGCATAGCAGCGCAAGACGACCCGACCCCATGGACCATTCCACAATCTAGATCCGCTCCAAACCCAAATCAGCCTCTTGCACATAACAGCAATAACGACGACAATCCGCGAAGTGATCCAAGTACGATAGCAACAGACCTAGCCGGCCGCGCCGATTTCTCACGTTTAGGCATCGTCCGTCGCAAACCGGCCCGTGCAGACGCTGAATCCACCAAGAGTAAATCTTGCTCCGACAAACTCGCCCTCAGGCAGGTGTCATCATTGCTTAGCCACATAACAAGTCTCCTCGTGGTACCTACTAAACACGCATATCTTGCTGGCGTCATTCTCCCTGAGGAAGAGATCACCCGTGTGGGATGCGAGAGATCATTCGGCGAAAATGGGCGCATGAAAGCCCTGAAGGGACAAATATGGCCATCGCCATCTCCTTCGTCTTCAGCCACATCACCCGAGGCCACAGCCAGCACCGAAGCGATCCAATTCGCCTTTCATCCTTTCCAGGTCCTTTCTATTCCAACGAATCAACTCGAGGCACTCTGGCCGTTCCGAAAACCCAAACAGGATCATGATCGTCCTAAACGAACGAAACCAGGAACCAAGTCAGCCGTGTGGGTCAGAGCCCCAACGATTGAACCCCCCTGCTCCTGCTCCTCTCTTCTTCCTAGTTGGGACACCGGCTCAAAATCCTTACCGACCCTACGTGGTTCGAAAACAGGTCTCTTCGAAACCATCATCAACGGAGTCAAACAGGGACATCGTGCGTCATCTCCCGGGGTAAGAGGAGCCTCGGCGCTATCTCGAGCCAAGATGTGGGGTTTTCTAAATGATATAGGAGGCTCCATGCAAAGTGAATGCGGGTGTAACTTAGGGGATAGCCTCGGGGAGTCAGGGGATCCTACGCCATCGCAAGATCCAGAGCTTGATTACCCACTTACGCTCCTAGTCGATATCGCAAAGACGAATACATACGATGGGTTCAAGAAGCCTAGCAGCTCATCGATTGGTGTTGTTCAAGAGAGAAAATATGCGATTCAGGACGCAAAAAACGTCCTAGGTGGATGGGTTCCGAACCAGGGAGATGAGGATTGGGGCTTGGAGGTTCTCATAGACTCTAAAAAGCGGAAACGGTAATGCGAAATAGAATGAATAGATGTATCCAAAACTCAGGACTTGAGGGAAATTATTTAATTGACTAGTTATGGCAATACACTTAGTCAACATTTTTTTTAAAAAAAGAGAGAAATTATCATTGATTAGCTAAAAATTATTATTACAGGCGATATGACCGTTAATGAATACATGGGGGGGGCCTCTATAGAATAGAATAGAATAAAAATTAGTCATACACACTTGTTCTCTTTTTTACCCTTTCGTGCTTCTATAATTTTTTCAAGTTTGTGTTTTGAAGACAACCACCACTAGTAAATACCTGGAATAATCCGACTGCGCACAAGGGAGGTATATCGATCCCAATCCTTGCCATACTTCCTCTTGCACTTTTCCTCGTCACGGCGCTCGCGGTGGATTAGGAGTACGCCAAAATACAGCATAAAAAAGTACGTGAAGATCATACCCCAGCCACGAGATTCGGCGGTTTGAACAGCCTGTCTCTGCACCTCGCCTGTAGATGGACTCACGGTCTCGAGAATAGCGTATCCTGCAATTCCAGTGGGGAGACAGTACGACCACGACATAACCCAATCACCAAGGTAGTTAATGTGGCGGGCATATCCCCACCAACCGGAAATCATCAATTTCGATCCAGTGGCAGTCTCAATGTATTTGATGTGTTTGACACGGGGGTCATTAGGGTTGGTACGGAAACGATTCTTCTGGTTGTTGGCCCCACGGAAGATCGAGTAGCCCACAGCGGTGACAGTGAGGATGAGGGAAATACCGCGCAGGCCCAACTCTAATGGGAAGACAGCAAGGTACCGGGTCTGGAAATTGTAAACGAAAGGCACCCAGACGATGTCACCAAAAGAGAGCATAAAGCCAAATCCGTCCATAATTACATCCATTGTGGTCATGATCGCTGGTTCCATATAGAGCCCATCAAGGACATAAAAGGCCTGGAAGGCGGTAGACATGATGATAGAGTCTGTAACGTATCCATAAGTTCGATACTGGCGGGCGATGTTGGACAGGTTGAGGATAATCCAGCCCAGGAGTCCAGGTCGCATCTCACACCACACCTTAACGTCGATAGTCCGAGATTCTTCACTGACAAATGGGATTGGGAGCTGCACGCGAGGGTTCAGCTCCCGTCCAATAAAAAAATCATAGAGCGCATTTCCTGTGTGGCCGCCTGGGGCCAATTGGCGAAGCTCAGGGTTGGGTTCACCCGGTGCAGGGACTGTGAAGCTCTTCGCGTAAACGAACAAAGCGATTGTCGAGCTAATTATCAAATTGGCGGTAAGCACCTGCAGGTAGTTGTCCCAGAGGAACGTCCAGACGACAAAATCCGCACCATCCAAGTAGGTGCCCACTGCTAATCCCGAGAGAATCAAAACGGCGGTAGGGAACGCTATAAAAAATTAGTCAGGAGGGGAGAGTTCCATATAGCATCAATTGCCGCAAATCACGGGGTATTACCATTGAATTTATATCGCAGCTTTCCACCACAGGCCAATTCAGTTCCATTGGCCACTTGGCCTGGTAGAAACACGTACATCACCAGACTGAGGAGATAGTAACTCAGCACCCACAAGAAAACCTCCGTGTTGTAGAACGCTCGAATTCCCTCCTCGGGCCATCCAACTTCCTTTTTCAATTGATCTAGGGTGAGAGATGACGGGTTTGTATAGAGCGACGGCGCAGGACAACCGGTGACATCGTTGCACAAAAACGTAAAAGCGTAGACTAAAACTGGGAGACCGAAAACGATTGCGAAGGCACCAATTCTACCACACAGAATTAGAAATTAATTCCAAACACTTCATGAAACAATTTGTCTTGATAATATGTAAAACACATACGGGCCACAAAATTCATAACCTCGTTTCTCTGGAACAGGCTGAATGGGGATGGAGGACTTGGAGTCCTTTTTGGACGCCATCTCCAGCTGTTGTTGGGAATTCGGAATGGGGCGTTTTTGCTTGAATTTCTTTCCTCTGCTTTTGAAGAATGGAAACGAGGAGGAATCAAGCGACAGTTCTGGACGAAAATATAATAATAAATAGTTATCTTGAGGGAAACGTGGAGTGTTTAAATGAGGTCCGCAATCTTGGCAGAGACCGTATGAGGACGGATTATCAGGAGCCGAGCGACTTAAGTTAGTAGTATTCCGGCTGTTCCTGATCGATCGCTGATGAGGCTGGGCTTCTCCGCACTAAACTCAACCAATGCGACGTTTCATCTCCTCCTGACCTGAGCTTCACCAGCGTCATCGCTCTCTCTCTCTTTCTTTCTCCTCATCTTTCCTTTCTCTTATTTTCTTATTTTCTTGTAATTTCCATCTTTTCTCTCCTTCATTTTTTCTGTGTCTATTCTTCCAACTACGTCTTTTCTACTTCAACCCTCCCTCCCCTTCCGCTCGCCCTATTTTGCCATCATCATCATCGATCTGGGGGTAAATCATGAAGTCATTATCCTCCTCATTACTAAACTTCCTCCTCCTCGCCTCCCCATCCATCACATCCGCCTATGCAGCCCCTAGCTCCTCCGGTTCTTCAGAGACCTTATCACCATGTTCCGCACGCTCCCCCACAACTGGTTTATATTATGACCTGAGCAGCCTCTCCATCTTACCCCCACAAGACAAGGATAGTGACAAGTCGCGAAAAAGCACGCGGGAGGAGAGTTGGCATGTGAAGGGCCATGACTACGGTGCCAACTTTACACTTAATATATGTGCTCCGGTAGTTGAGAGCATCACCGATGTTGTTGGAGTCGATGAGCAAAGATGGCGGAATATCAGTGCATACTATGAGAAGGACGACAAGATCTTCTCAATAGGGTATGTCTTCCCTGCTCTTTCTCCCTCATCCTCATTTGCCCGGTCCTTGTTCCAATTTGGCAACCATTTACCTAGGTAGTCAAATACGAAATACTCACCAATCGTTTAGTCAAGAAGCATCGGAGCCCTTCTTTCGTGGCCGCAAGCTTGTGATGAACTACACAAACGGCTCCCCATGTCCTGATAACGATTCCGAAAGCTCCTCGCGCACAAAATCGACCATTCTATCTTTCCTATGTGATCGCGACGTCTCCTTATCTCAGCCAACAATCTCATTTGTTGGGACCATGGATCAATGCACATATTTCTTCGAGGTTCGAAGCTCAGCCGCGTGTGGTGGTTACGCTCCTGGACCTGAAGGCCAAGGCCTTTCCCCAGGGGCCATATTTGGCGTGATGTAGGATCGCTAGTTCCCTTAAATGGAAGACCAACATGCTAATAGTGGTTTGCTTTCCCGTCTAGTGTCCTAGTTGCCGTCGCTGTATATCTAATTGGTGGTTGTGCCTACCAACGAACCGTCCTACACCAGCGTGGCTGGAGGCAGTGTCCAAACTTCGGTCTTTGGGCTGGAATTATCGACTTTGTGAAAGTAAGTATACTAGCATTAATACCATTCCATCGATCTCGAGGGCGTCGTCCACTATCTTCCCATAAAAATGCAAAATTACCAATCTCGAGATTGGATTAAATCTTGCTTTAGCTGGTCTAAAGCACAGATTTTCATCGGGGAGCAGTCATTCTTTAGCACTACTTTTATAAAAATCCGTACAGCAAACCAAAAAGAAAAAAAAAGAAAAAGAAAAAAGAAAAGTCAACCCCGCTAATGTTGATCATTGGATACCTATATTCCCTTTTAATATGAAAATAAGAGCAAGAAAATCATGGCTTTCATTCTGGTGGCTAGATTTACTATCTTTGATCCCCTTGCCGAAACACCTTTTGCTTTTATCCTGTGTTTTAACAAAAGAAACCTCCATTTCTCCTCCCCAGATTCACTAACCCCACTTAATTTCAATCGTGTATCCCCAATAGAAAACCAAATTGATGGCTCTACTCTTTACTTGCTTTGCCTTGGGATAATTCAGCTAACATACTTCCCCTCTTTCCGATCCGCAACAAAAACAGGACATGATTGTCATCCTCTTTTTCTCTATTGGGCGCCTCTTCCGTTTTAAACGCTCCTCCCAGAATTACGGACACACGCGTGGTGGAAGCACACGAGGAAGCTTCGTCAATGCCATTGGTGGTCGACAGCCTTCTGCGCCTGATCTTGAAGCAGAAAACCGACTAATTGATCAGCTAGATGAAGAATGGGATGATTAAAAACCACAGTTTCAAAAATGTCCTTGTATATCTCCGTGATAGACGAATTTGGTCGTTATCTGTCTTATTGAGGCTATATATTATGAATATGAAGCATGACAAACCTCTTTTTTAACACGTACTTATCTACTGTGCTAGGGTGTTACCAAGCCTTTTTTTGGAGAAAAGCTAGTTTGAATAAATAGCCTTGGTACCTATTCAAGGTCATCCAATATAAATATAACACGTATGCTTAGAATATACAGATTGCCGCTACTGCAAGCCATAGTTGATGGAGTATAATTCACATGCCGAGTAACTAAGATCTTTATTAAGTGGGCGACGTTGCAAACTGGTAGGTAAATTTTCACTAGTTATATTTACTAAGTTTTAAAGAAGAAACATAGTCCACAAGCATCATTGGTCTAGTGGTAGAATTCATCGTTGCCATCGATGAGGCCCGTGTTCGATTCACGGATGATGCACTTTTTTTAAGTTGATCTGTCTTCATCTTTCTTATGTCATCTTTTTCTATAAGAATGCCATACGAATACCTTTTATTGTTATTATTATTTTTTTTACTATATATATTTTTTACTATATTATCCCTGGAGTCTGGTAATCCTTGGTAAATGTGTTTCTTCAATGCACATATTTAATACCTAAATTGGTACATTCTTTTTATATGCGTTCATGTGCTGATGCCGGCAGTATATATCATATTCTTGCCTAGCACCAATACTGCTGTACTATCGCACCGTGTAACCATTGCATTGGCTATGCATGCTCTCTGAGTAGGTAGGATAGGTACGCACTATTATTTCTCCTCCTCTTATGCTACTAGGAAGAGGTTACGCTCTAGGTATATATCGTACCCATGTGCACCATGATTATTTTGATTATTTCCACCATTTAATACAAAATAAATTTGCTCCCTCATGTCCAATGCAAATCAATAACTTCTGCACTACCCAAAGGAACCTGTAATTATGAAGATTTATATATGACCTGCACAATACATGTGCATGCTCAAGCTATCATACCCAAGAAGAGGGAAATTTGAAATAATTGTCTTGAATTGTTATTTTATTTTATTCTTTTTTTTCTCCACTCGATATGGTGTGGTAAAAATATGTATAGAGAGAGGTAGGTAAAAATAGAGAGGGTTACATTAATAGTGACACAAACTCCAATCATTTTCCAACAAGATAAAAACACATGGAGAAAGTAAAAGTCCAACAGGGGAAAAAAAAAAAAAAAGAAAGAAAGAAAGATTAAGAAGTCCTCCCATCCATCCAACCCAAGTAAACCATCGCCAGAACGTACCGGAAATTGAGGTGGAAAAAAAAAAAAAAGAAAAAAAAACTAAGAAAATAGCAGAATATAGATTCCAGATGAATCAATAACCCCAAAATAAAATGCAGGATATAGTACCCAGCTAGTCAAGCATCAAGATTTGAGGAAGAGGTGTGTCCAATAAAACAAGTATTGTACTGTTCAGAAAAAATAGGCTTGTGCAAATTCACCGCTCACAAGCTTTCATTTTTGTCTTATTTCCATTTTTCCTCCTCCTGCTAGTGTTTACATTATTGTTATGTGTGTGGTCCAGGGTTCACACCCGTCATCCCTAGGTCATATGCACCGATAGGCATGTTTCCAGGGTTACCAAAGGCGGACATGTCGGGTGTATTTCCATCAGGGCCAGATTGGGAAGTTGGATCGAGACTGGCGCCTGCGCCGATAGGGTCGAGGTTAAACGGTAGGAACCAGGCACTCGGCTGGTAAAACTCTCCAGTGCCCGAAGGAGCATTAGGATCTAGTTGCCCTGTGAAGATGTTGCCGTTATCCTGACTAGGGGTCATCTCCGGGCGGTTGATGGTCGAGAGAGGGGTATCCGGAGGCACAAATGAAGGGGTAGGGGGTTTGAAACCTGCGAAGGAGTCGTAGACGAACTGTCGATCTAGCTGTGGTAGCTGATCGGTTGCGGGGACAGGGAAGTCGAAAGGTGGTTGTCCGAAAGCCTGTTGTTGTCCCCGATTCTGATTGAACATGGCTGGTTGGGGGAAACCAGTGCCCGAAGTGCCCAACATCCCAGGAGCGTTGTCCATGTTGGTATCGACAATTCCTTGGGAGGCTGGTGTGGACGTTGGCGGGTCTAAGAGCGGCATACTGTCAATTTTGCTATCGGCTCTGGAGTGTCTTCGACGGTGCGCAGGAGGGGGATGTGGCTGTGCGGTCGGCGAGAGGCTGGCGAAGAAGTCCTCAACACTTTGGAGATCAGGTTTTTGGCTCATTACCGCGTCGTCATTTTTCTTTTTGGGGTGGCTATCGGGATCTTCCCAATGAAGTTTTGACACGCCATGAGGGTACTTATCAAACCAATCGCCATACTGGAACATTGGTGCAACCTGTCCATTCTGAGTAGCTACGGAGCCCTTGATGGCGGCATCGGCAAATTGACGGTACCGATCTTTGGCACTTTCTACCATATAATGGAACATTCCCCAGTACTTTTTCATCTTGTTGAGATACCGATAGGTATGTCGCAGGTTCTCCTTGGATCGAGCCTCGAGCTGTGCATTCTTGGAGAAAATTCCCCAAATATGAACAGTGCTGGCAGAATATGCACAATACCCGGCAAAGGGAACTGTTAGAGGATAGGCAGACGCATGGTCGATAAGCATGGAGATATGATGAGCAGCTTCAACAGCAGCTCGCCCGGCGTTACTAAGAAACGATCGGGGCATGTCTCGCGGAGGGCGACCGCCTGGCGAGAGAGGAATGGCAAATTGGTTTAGGAAGAGTGTGTTTTGATGAATAATGATGTGAAGGAAGAGAAATTGGTTGGCAACTCGATCGGCTGCGTGGACCTGGAGATTTTCGTAGGTGAACGCGAGATGACTAGGAAGCGAAGCAGAAAAGTCTTCGATCTGTTTCTTGAGACGTGTGTATCCAGATTCGGGTGACCAGAGGGGATGGTTATCGCGTCGTTTCCCGCCGAGATTCAGGTAGTCGACAATTCGCCCCCAGATGACGATCGCACGGATGATGTAGGCCAGAACACCCATGTTAGCTCGGGCATTGGACAACTGGCCCACATCGTCGGGCACGGGATTTAGGATATTGCCCTCTAAATCCTCCGTTGGGCCCGGGATTTCCATCTGAAAATGAGACTCCTTGATGGGGAGCTGTATGTGTAAGAACTTCTCGTTCCCAATGGGCGGCCGTTGGCTGCCAGACGAGTTATACCGGTCCATCAAGAAACAGGCCCACATGGTGCGCCTTCGGATTTCCCGGTCAGTAAAGCTGAGCTGGGCACTGCCGCCGCTCTGGCTCAGTAGCGGATCGTGATCGAGTTCGCGATGTAGCTGAAGTGCGTAGGCCATGCGCATCGCTTGTCCACCGAAGGACCAACTCCGTCCTCCATGGCACGTGCCGAATTCATGTAGACCTAAAAGCAGAAATACCGTCAAGATCGTAATGTTTGGCTCGTCGTGTCGACTTAACGCAATGGCCGCAGCGGGATTGGCCCAGTTCTCGCCTCGTAGGAAGGGAGGATCGGAGTTGATCTGGGGATGCGTTGAAAACCGTGCAGATACGGCACAGACGGCGAGGATGAGCACCGGGGGCACTGTGCGTGCTTTGAGCCGGCGCATGAAACTAGGCTTGTGCAAGAGAAGGTAGGATTGGCCGTAGACGCAATCGAAGAAAACCTCTGCGAGGTGCTCCTGGATTTCCAGGGAAGGAAGGAACTCCGCCCCCTCTGTAAGAAGATTGGTACTATCGACCGACTTGCTTTCGCGACGCATAGGAAATGTATCTTGGGGCCCATTACGGCTTCCGCGGCCCCACTCTTGCATCTCAGCTGCAAAGGCCTCGTCTGCCGACCGCTTCTTCTGGGATTTGGAGACCTGACCGGGTAGCGGGGGGCGAACAACCGATCGCCCAATTGCAGCCATGTCCCTGGCCTCATCCTTGGGGATGGTCTTGATGACACGATCCTCCATCCGCTTTAATCGTTTGTCCAGCATCGCCATGTAGTCTGTCCGCGGGGCAGCTTTGCGAGTGGTCACTTTGTATACACAGGGAATCCGAGACCGCGAGCAGTGCTTGCAGGCAGGCTTCTCTCCCGAACAGCGAATCTTTTTCCGTCTACACGCGATACATGCCAATGGCAATCGCTTTCGCTCCTTCCCAGCTTTGGTTTTCAGCTCAGTCCACGCGGGCTTTTCACTGTTCTGGTCGAGATTTTGCGAGGGGTCATCTCGGCCGTCATCTCGCTGCTGCTCATGTGTCGCATCTTGAGAGGGAGCAAGATCACCCAGGGTTTGGACACTTCCTGGGTCGCGTGAGCTGGCTCGGCTTCGAGTATCGAAATCGTCGGGAATAATAGCTTCATCGTGCCCCAGGGCCAGGCCGGAAGAGGAGGCGGCCAAGGGGGAATCATCGGACTCGGGAGGGATCATGATGGGCGCAGGTACCCCGAGAGCAAGGTCGAGCTCATTGTTCGGGGGAAAAGCGATGGACGAAGAAGGGGAGGGAGGGGGCCACAGAGAGAGGTGGTTATGCTGTGATGGAACGAAATAATTGCGGGATGAGGCGGTCTCAAGTGCTGGAGGCGGAGATGGGGAAAGTTGAGGAGAGTCGGTAACTGGCGGCTTGGCGTTGGCGCTGCCCACCGTCATCTGCTCCATTAATAATGTTTAGAGGCAGTCGGTCGCGCGATCCTGGTTGCTTCTAATACCTAAGTATTCGTGCATTAGTTAGGCTGGAAACTAACGCAGCAAGTCCCATGCATGTTGTGGCTTAGTCGTTTTCTCAAGGTTCAAAGGGCCCTTCTTGTCACACGCTTCAAGTCTGTAAGTTATCGTCTTTTGAAGCCGATGTCATCGAGGAGAGAAAGCGACGATGACTATTGGACGAACCATAGATTGGTTCCCTTGGAGAGCAGAAAAATTCGGTTGTACCATCAAACGTTTAGTGGACAAAAAAAAGAAAAAAAAAGGAACTAAAATTTTAGGGGCTACTTAATGATCATTTCTTGCCTAGTCTTACTACCAGTTTCCACGATCTCTCGACAATACTTCAGAATATTATTTCGGGATCTTCGGTTAGAATTCAACGTTGTTCTTACTGAAGAAATTCATATGGGGCAGGGTAGAAGGTTACTCAATGGCCTTCTCCTCTGACCGATGTGTTGCACTCATCTGGAATATTCATACACGATCGTCACCATGGTGGGCTGTACTGCAAAATGTTAGCTGGAGATCGGCCATGTTTGTTGTCCAATTGATTTCCGAGTCCCGACATCTCCCTAGACTGAATTTTAACCTTCTCTCTGGTAACCTTCTACTATATCCTTCCTTTCTCCTCTCTTTCGTGAATAAGATGTTCCCATTCAAATACTATGTCTCTTATACTACAGACGATAGCGAAAGCCTCTCGTATTCCAATCCGTAACATCCTCGTAGTCCTGAGGCAGTAGATTAACCGACCTGACTAGTTCGGACATATTCTGCTCGCTAATTCTCTCTGGCGGATGATCATCGACCCGCCCGCCCACCATGCCAGACAAACCGGCCGGTCGGTGTATTCCTTCGTCGTGATCTCTCTTCGCATTGAGGTAACGCAGATATGCATTCAAGGAAAGGGCTAGCGCCCCCGCAGTGGCGTAGCAGACTATAATGGCTAAGAAGGAGTTCTGGTAGGTCGGAGCTTCATTCGACTTGAACAGCTGAGGGCCGATAATATTACCCATACAGTACGCAACAAACATGAGCGCTGTCATAGTCATTTTCTTCGTGACGCCCTTGTAATTGGCTTGAACGAGGGACATCGCCAAGGGCAAGGCTCCTGGGCCAATCGCTAGCAGGAAGTAGCCTAGAAGCTGCACACCCTGGGAAACGTTACGGGAGCTCGCATAAATTAGTGCGCTTCCTATCCCGGACAGCATGAGTATTCCTGTAATCAAGATACAATTCAACCTCCGCGACCGACTCGCTAGCCAGCCCGTGGTCCAGATCGTGATAGCGCTGATAATGCTGAACGGAATATTAATGAGCGTGGATTGAAGGGAAGTAAATCCAAACGACTTAATCACGAGATTTGCAAAGTTCTGTGTGCCTCCGTTGGGAATCTGTGTAAGGACGGCAATTCCAAGAAGGTGCCATGTTTTTGGATCCTGCAAACATTCGATGATTTGGTCTCTTCGCCAACGAGCGCTCTCAGTCGGACCAGTCCCCGCGATGACCACGCGCTGCGCCAAAAACTCTTTTTCCTTGAGCGTTACGAATGTCGCCGCCGAGATGCCATCGGGGAGGAAAGCCCACAGCACAAAACCCCAAAGAAATGTTATGATTCCGAGGATGATGAACATCCACCTCCAGGGTTGGAAGGGGTGCTCGATATGTCCAATACCGTAGGCAAGGAGGCTCGCTAGAAGACCTCCAATAGAATTCCCAGAAAACCATAGGCCTGTTCGAAAAGGAACCTCGTCGCGAGTGTACCAAGTGGTAGTAATGAACATGAATGCAGGCGTGATGGTTGCTTCTGCAACTCCTAGGAAGAAGCGGGCTACCAGCAGTCCACCATAGTTGGAACATGCAGCGGTTAGGGCAACCACAGTACCCCAGAGAAGGGTGTTGACAGCGAGGTATTTAGCCACGGGTAGCTTCGTGATTAAGAAATTGGTGGGCTGGACCTGGTTAGTTCTCTTGCACATCTCGTCATCATAGCTTCAAATAGGGAATTATAGATATACCCATTGCCACAGAAAAAATCCAAAATAAAATATACTAGATACCCAGCTATATTGCTGTCCCACGAGGTGCTAAAAATCGCACTCCTTTAGTAGCTGACCTTTTGTAACTACCTGAGGATTTGGCCAACCAACCGTATCATCTATTAACCCAAACACTGATGCACTCGATAGGATGGTTTTATCCATGAAACTTAACATGTAAGTTGTAAATAATAGGGGAATCAAACGTATATCGATTTTGCGCAATAGCTTGGATAATATAATTTGATTTCCGTGGCGCGAATCTCTCCACTCCGTTAGGAGGGGAGTTGAGGAGCTAGTCATGCCCGCGCACTATTATTTACTGGATTTCACGTTCTTAAAAAAAAAAAAAAAGGTACATTTGGGGCAATGAGATAGTAATGATAGGACCTGAAAGTAAATCATTCCACTCAGATATACTCCCTAGGGATTTTTCAGGGGTTTAACTTTGAAGACAAAATAAAGTGTGAGTGGGAGGAAGACAACAAAAAGTGGGCGGTGGGAGCTTTTCAATGCATGCTCCGCACCTTATCTTATCATGCATGGATCGACTAGTGATAGGTCAGGATTACATCGGGCGTCCATGTTTAATTGCCATATTTACTTGAGAAGTTATAGAAAAAGGTAAATGTAATTGCTCTATCTTACCTTATATTTCTTGCTTGAATTGGTTAGGGTAGGGTGTTCGAGCAAGTTGGTTACGACAATTTGGTTCGGCCACGTTGACGAGAACTAGAATTTCCGAGTGAAGAAATGATCTCGTCTCCTAGAATATAGATGTTGTAGGTGGGGAAGATTATCCAGAGACCACTAAGTATACGTGTTAGAGAAACCGAGAATCGAAAAGGGTAGACTGAATAAGACGAACTTGGGTATGATCCAAAGGACAATCAATGACCAGAGATCATTATGTCCGATATTGTGGAAATCTGAGAATGCTTCGTTTAACCCTGGAGAGTTGTCAGCTTCATGTTGCGCGCCGCGACATGCCCTCGTTAACTTACAATATAGAATCGTTTTGGACAGGGTCATCACGGAGGCACTAAATGCAACTACGAGCGCGGTGGCCCCAATGCGACCAGAAACTACTATGTCTCCGTGTAGTATGCCCATCAGTCCCTTGTGAGCCTTGCGTGCTCCGCGACTTGTGGTTGTCATTCCATGCTTCCACACAACCCAGAGGTAGTATATATAGCCCATAGTCTCTATTAGGTTTAACACCGTCTGTGCTGCAGTGAAGCCGTTCTTGTTGTTGAAAGCGGGCCAACCGTAAATATAGTCGACTGTACCGTATAGCGCATAGGGGGTCCAGATCGGAGAGTGCCATTTACCACCTGGCATGGAATGTGGGCGCAACAAGACGTATCCCGCATCCCAAAGAACTAAGGGGACAGAGACAATGAGCCATAGTGTAACAGCCGCGGCTGGGGTGTGAATCCATTTTTTGCTGGAGCCATTGCTCGTGGGGGAGGGTGTTGATGGTGTTGACGCTCTGGGAGCGGGCGGGAAATCGCGGGGATGATGTCGCGTTGAAACCATGGCGGATAAACTGCCTTTCTTTTTTCAGCAAAAGATAAATTCGAAGGTGACCGATAGGAGAGGATAGACGCTCATAAATGTGAAAATGGTTGAAGGTTGAAATGAAATTCAGGGGTTGAGGGGGTTTTGCGAGGCTAGGGAGGGTTTAATCTTTAATCAATTTTAATCCCTGGTAGAACCGCGGCTATGATTTGTGATGTCACGGCCGCATTCTTGGGTGCCACTAATTTGTTATCGCTCATAGATAACTCCACATTAAGGGTTTTTTTGGTAAGGGTATCGTTAGAGGATTTCATAAGTTGAGGATTTCTATTATCTAACTATAAATTAACCGACTAGCTCTGAAATGGTGTTATTTGAAAACATAGTGAGTGGGCGGATGAGTCCACATAGTAAAATATTGTAGTTAAAAGTAAAATTGTATTCTTGACATTTCCCCCTAGATTTTACGGCATTTCTATCTGTATAATGCGTGACACTCCAGTTTTAACAGACTTGAATAACTAGGATTCTCATGGTTTCATTCTACCTGATAGATTTGTGTCTGTTTCCGCCATCTTTTGCAGTCACCCTCTGAAGGCCTCCCTCTAGTTGACACCATTGATCAAGTTTTAGACTCTCGTTGACTCATTTATCCTACTTCAAACCTAACATCTTACGTCTTAACGGTATTCCCAAGGCAAACAAAATGTTGTCTTCCAGATATAATATCTGTTTGCCTCCTTTTGCCCTCTGTAGAATCAAGGATTATCTATTCTCAATATATAATAAAAAAATTTACTAATTCATAATAATCTATCAAACCCTTATTTCCTTTTGTACTGGGGTTGTTGGTTTTTGTGAATGTCATACTTTATTCCTATTCACTTCATAAAGAAGGATAACTTAGAACAATAAGTTCAGTTTCAATTACTATTAACCAGTAAAAATATTCACTT
The DNA here is from genome assembly GCA_027569155.1 of Aspergillus haitiensis. Lineage (NCBI taxonomy): Eukaryota > Fungi > Ascomycota > Eurotiomycetes > Eurotiales > Aspergillaceae > Aspergillus > Aspergillus haitiensis. The sequence goes on from JAPDEO010000039.1 coordinate 179,630, forward strand.
ACAACACGGAGAGGGGCTGCTTCCACAATCTCTATATCTTCTATCCTCTTTGCTTATCATCCACTGTCCCCCATCCTTTCAAACATCATCCTCTTCCTCTTCAAGCGTCGTTTCACACTCACATTTCCTTCGTCTTTAATAAGTCTAACAAATTTCTGATAAGTTATGAATTCAGGTTGACCAGGCTTTTGTCTAGTCTCTAGGATGACGGACTCGGAGATTCCGTGTGCAGACCTAGACTTTGTCACCTCCAGGCCTCCTAATATTCCTTTAAGAAACAGGATAGTCTCAGTCCGTGGTATTTTTGATTACAAAGGTGCTGCTTCCCCAGAAAAGGACGGTTTCTTTGCTAACGATTTTTATCTATTTTACCAGTTATTTCATCCAGTTTGTACGTGAAACAAAAACCCCTTACTCTCCCTTTGGGGCAATAGATTCTATGCTGATGTTTTCCTCGATTCAAGGTACACATAGTGCAAACCAAATATGGTTAACTGCTAAATCTCCTGAGTACCTGGTACACAGATGCAAAGAAAATGCGCATGGAAGTTCGAGAGGAGAGCGAAGAGTAGTTATGAAAAGGTCCCATCTCCAGGAAATCAAGAATGCCGGTAACATCCGAGTTGTACCGTGTGATATGCTTCTTGACGGATTTGTGAAGACCATGCAGGAGCAAGTACAGCTTGCAAAAACGTGCTCGGATACCCTGATAATTCTTATCTTTGGTCATGGTGAATTTGGTAGCCACTCGATATTCCTCGGGGGTAAGAAAAATACTGGTGATACGTTTCCTCTGTCGATACAACTAATTAAGCGCATGATTCCCCAGGACGTTAATGTTACTTTGTTCGTGACGTCTTGCAGTGCCAGTGTCTGGCTAGTTCAGCCAGAATTCAACAGAACAACACATTTTAACTTACTGGTATCGCTGCTTCGGTGCCTGACCAAGAAACTCGGTCCTGGTCTATGAGCAAGAGCCTTTGAAGGGCATGTGGCACCTCCGCGGCAACTGCTATACTCTAGCAGTTAATTGGGGTATAGAAAAAAAAGGATGCTGAGGATGGCGCTTACGACCATCCCACTTATATTGGACTTGCCACCGCGATCTATGATAAGGCAGGAAGCCTAGATTCATTTATAGATCAACAGAAGATTTACTTCTCCGCACAGGATAACTAATGGGAAAGCTAGTGATAGAAGCGTCTGGGAACCCCGTTAGTAAAATTTAGGGATTGTTTGTGTACACTAAGAGAAATCCCACCAGTGGGTCGAAAGATGTTGGCCAGTGGGCATCCCCGCAGAAAAACAGGCGTGTGGCATCGGTCTATCGTGAACTTGAACTTCGCGCTGGAGGGTATATGGGCGCGAAACCAGGGAGAAGCTCTTGGATATTGTCAGCCTGGAAAATGACCAAATATCAACCAACGGCGGAAGTTGATGTCTAGATATCTCTTTTAGCTCAATGGTTAAAAATTCCGGTATGTTTCACGGCCAACAGATATCTGACACTGCTTTGCACAGTAGATTAGACCAAGTCATGACAGGAAAGCTCAACTACGAAAAGAACCAAGAGACTCTTCTTTATACCCTGGAAATAATTATGTGCCGCATAACGCAGATGGAAGAGGCGGATGACCTGCCCGAATCAATGGGAAATAAATTCCCAAGCTGCCTCGAGCATTGTACCGAGAAAAACTTCTATCCTATTCTGCTGTGAAGGAGAGACAGCAATATGCATTTAATCTGATAGCCCAATCCGGGCTCATCAAAGATCCCTTTGTCCCATCCTTCCCTAAACCAGTGAGATTCCTGCCAATAGCCATGGCCAAGAATTGTGAAACAGAGACTCTTACAAAAGAGAAATTTGAGCAAGCTTGGAAGTGTACGTACAGTTTAACTCCAGATCTTCTCCCCCTCATTACCCTTAGTATTTGGCTACTTTTTATATTACTCTTTCGCAGACTAACGTTTTTCTTGTTAAATACCCTAGAGATATGGTAATTCTTCTCCGCCTTGGGACAAATTTTGTCCTTAGGGACACCGAGGTACAAAAGCAGGCGAATGTTTTTTTGGACGCTATGAAGGGCCTCGGACAAAAATTTCACTTGAAAGGCTTCCTCTGTGACTCCTGGCCACAAGAGCTACCAACAAGTATGAGCAGCATCGAGTGCCCAAGCCTGAATAGGGCAATTTGGGAATTTGAGAATCGTCACATTTACCTGTTAACTTGCTTTTCTCTCTTCGTTCCTTCTTTCATACATATTTAATTTCCATTCACTTTTCCATAATTTCTCGAGGTTTTAAAATGCTAATACCACGAGGCTCGGTTTTCACATAACATATCATATTGCTACTTTTATCCTCTACTGAAAATTAGTTTCTAAACTTGAAAGGGTTTCTTTGATGGCTTTTGTTATCGGTACGGTGTTTTGAGCTAGGAGAGAAGACTTTACTGTCGTTAAAGTCAACTATCTGAAGCGGAAGTCTTCATTTGTAATAAGTGATAGCTAAGAACTGCACTGACGTATGACAGACAGTAAGTTAAGCAGCTGAGGATGTCGAGGAATATAACTCGATCCTGGATAGTTACAAGACATTTGAGGCGTATAGGGACAATACCACTTCGAATCCTATCCCGGCCGCCCTGAGGTTTCATGTGTTGCGAAGTAGCATAAGAGGAGGAAGATATGGAAGATGGTTAGGGGTTGGATAAATGGTGGCTGGTATGCGATGATGTCGATTTTGATACGTATTCGACAATATATCGTAGGCAAATCTGACCTTGAAACCTCGTGTGCATCCATACATAGTACGGCCATTCGACCTCATGTGGAATGTCAAAAGTAGGTGGCAGTTTATGAGGTAATTAAATATATTTTTTTTTCTCTGCAAATTATCATAGGCGCATGAGGCCGGGCACAGTTCCATCCCCCCCCGCCTTCTTCCGTTTTTCTAAGCGTCATTGGCGTCATTGTGTCTCGATTTAGGACTATGATGACAATCTTGACTTGGCTTGGCCTGGGAAGATCTATTCTCAACCACTGTTTGCCTGGCATGTTGGCGTAGCTTGTGTAAAAACTCAGATACACCAGTCTCTATTACTATTGTAGCGGCACAATTGCTAAATATTACATGAAACTTCCTGTTTTTAAAGCTAATCGGGTGCTGTATCGCTGAAATGTTTCCTGCCAAAGAGCCACGCCAGTTTTTTAAACCGCGGAAGCCAGCCTGGAACATCTGCCGCCCGTCTCCTCTATGTGCAAAATCGAATGGTGCTTGATTCTTTGGCGTTGAGGTGAGCCATTAATGTATGTACTGTACATACGAGAAACGAGGGACTGATAGGTTTGCTGTCTGGGAATGCGGATCTCGCTTCCCTCCACTGTTCGATAATGTTAGAAGAGGTGTAGTTTGCGAAATAAAGAAACGGCACTACCTGCCTCTTTTCCCAAGATAGACTTTAGATTTTAAAACAGACTTGATTTGAATGGTCTGGCCATAAGTACGCATTTCTATGCGCGTGCGGGGTTGTCTGAGCTTGGATCGAAGAGACAGAAATCTAGACCCCTCCTCGTTCTAGCCAACCAGTCTTGGCCTTATAGTCGTTATGTATATCTCACTGCCTCCAACCGTTCTCTAGCTTAACTAGAAAGGATGTGGAAACGAAGTTCAATCTCCTTGCATCAGCGCGTGCGTGCACGAGCCCACATCTGAATATGTTAGATAACTTGAATTTACCACCTTGATGCCTCCCCGCGGACACCGGTGTCTCGATTGTTCAACATCTTAGCCACATTTCGTGACCGAGAAGCGACCCTAAGTCTATGTGCAACGCATGAATAGATTGGTAATATGGGTTATCCTCCTTGTCTACAATCTCACCGTGACCTCAATCGGCAAGCATATCAGGGTACAATTGTGGGTAGACATTCTCTTTCGGGCGTCGCGGGCAAGTAGTAGCACGGAGGTGAAAACGGGAAATTTTAGGTACAGTGAAGAGTGCTGGGATGGTATTAAATCATGAGAGGGAGCGAGAGTACATAGAGTGAATAAGATAGCATGCACCCCGAGAGGAGTGGGTATCATGAAAGGTGCTGCGCAATTGAAGATCTAACACCATTTTTCAACTAAGTCATGAGATGCAATGCCACATTTTTACCCCAAGTTGCTGCATAATTTACCTCGAATCAAGCTTTAGCCATTGGTTGGTTGTTTAGGTTAAGTTTGGCGCACTTTATTTAAGCTGGAGCTTTAACTCTTATGTTGTCCAGCCAACCCCTCGAATCTCACCGTGCTTGAAAACTTAAAAAGCTATCCCTAGGTAGATTATCTCTATTCAATCTGTATTTTTATTCACTCTATAAGAAGAACATATAAGATACCCTGCTTTAGTATGGCTAATGGTCATAAAATGTGCTATGTGGAGGAGGGGACCTGTACTCTGGCTTTGATGGTCCTTTTTCTCGCTCCTTGAAAAATTGGCCGATGGAGTGGAGTAGAAGGAGATGCGGGAGAACTTCGGGTGCAACAGTAGCATTGGGATGGCGGAGACTAACTAGTTTTCACCAGTAGCTGGATAGCTTGTAGTGAGGATCTAGGTAGGTTGGTGGCCAGTGATTTAATTAGAGTCGATTAAAGCAGAGGAGAAGCTTTCCTCTCTTCCACTTAGTTGTGGATCCTTACTCAGAGAAAAGTTTCCGTCACCTATCCGTTGTTGTGGCCTGAGGATTCTAGCAAAGAACGCCCATCAAGGGTATTAAATTATCAGGTAGGTACCTACCTACCTTACTCTTGAGGTTCCAAATGTCGTAGAGATATTTAGGCAGGTCAACGGGATACTTTCCTAGGTATATTATAAGCTCGCCCCTCCCGGTTTGCCCCTTTAGGCTTCCCAGAAATAGAATATTATTGATTTTCGGGATTGTTGAATTGTATGGACCATACGACGGGAATACGCACTACGTCAACACTGGCCCCTGACCCACACTAGTGAAAAAGCGGAGGAACCTTGGTTTGCTTGAATTGCTTCGACAGGGACGCTTCCCCATGAAAAGAGAGGGAGGGGTGGACGGACGATGATTGCGGGGCAAGTAAGCCGCGAAGAACAATACTAACCTCCATTGCTATCTCTTGCCCTTTGAGTTTTGACCTTTACACAATAAGAATGCTTCGCAAATCCTTCATTGCCCATGAATTTTCCGATCGGTCATCTGGTGGGTCAACCCCTGCTGCGCGAATCACACCCTGTTGACGTGTTTGTCTGTGCAACACCTGCCTGCCTCAGGGATAAATCGCTAGTCTGGATTCTGGATTCTGGGTTCGTGACCGCGTTTTCATTTTTGGGCTTTGGGCTCGACTCTCTAGCGATTTTCCATCTGAATCATCAATGTCGATCAGTCCACTCCTTCCCGAGCAAGTTTCTCTCGAGTCGAGTCACTAAGCGGCTGGGATACCAGGATAAACATACATCATCATTCTCCACATCTCTTGGCCCTTCCTGGAGTGAATGGTGGTATTTGAAGGCTGGGAGATTATTAATCTCCTCGCTCCCTTCGTCCTCTGGCTATTTTCTCCCACCCAATTTCTCTCGACATTCGTTCAATTAACTCTGGGTGGTGGGCTTACCTCGTTCGTCTTGCCAATAACAATGAGGTTCGGTTGGCTTGAGGCTACTGCCCTGACGGCTGCTTCGGTAGCTAGTGCTGCTCAGGTTTGTTACTATCCCGCTTGCACAACAACTATTCTGTCGCTGTTGCATGCTAATTAGCTGGCTGGGTTTACAATAGGATGGCCTAGCTTACTCTCCTCCCTATTATCCTTCTCCTTGGGCCACTGGCCAGGGTGAATGGGCGGAGGCATATGAGCGCGCTGTCGAGATCGTGTCGCAGATGACATTGGCGGAGAAGGTTAATTTATCGACTGGTACTGGGTATGTTCAGGGACTCTACATCCTGGGTCTGTTTGGCCAAAGGGCAATTGCTGAATTATGTTTTAGGTGGATGATGGATAGATGCGTCGGCCAGACAGGTAGCGTGCCTAGGTATAGTAACCCTTCATTAATACTGGACTACTCTGTGTGCAACTAATGTCCTGACTCTAGATTGGGGATACCTGCCTTGTGCTCGCAGGACGGACCCCTAGGTATTCGTTTTAGTATGTTTTCCCCAAACCTCCCTCGGACGAGCTTCCGGCACTGACCCTGGTCACCTGTAGCGGACTATAATTCGGCCTTTCCCGCGGGAGTTAATGTTGCTGCAACCTGGGACAAACATCTCGCATATCTGCGTGGACGAGCGATGGGCGAGGAATTTAGCGCGAAGGGTATTGATATTCAGTTGGGACCCGCTGCTGGCCCGCTCGGTAGACACCCAGATGGCGGCCGTATATGGGAAGGGTTTTCTCCCGACCCCGTCCTAACCGGTGCACTATTTGCGGAAACTATTAAGGGCATTCAGGATGCTGGTGTTATTGCCACGGCCAAGCATTACATCGTCAACGAGCAGGAGCATTTTCGACAAGCTGGAGAGGCGATTGGGTACGGAGATGACATTACTGAAAGTCTCAGCTCAAATGTTGATGATAAAACCATGCATGAACTGTACCTGTGGCCCTTCGCAGATGCAGTCCGTGCTGGTGTCGGTTCAATCATGTGCTCCTACAACCAAATCAATAACAGTTATGGTTGCCAAAACAGCCACCTCCTGAACAAGCTTCTAAAATCCGAATTAGGATTCCAGGGGTTTGTCATGAGCGATTGGAGTGCACACCATAGCGGTGTTGGTGCTGCTCTTGCAGGCATGGACATGTCAATGCCAGGAGATGTTTCATTCGATAGTGGAACTTCCTTCTCTGGAGCTAACCTGACGATTGGTGTTCTAAATGGCACTATTCCTCAGTGGCGAATCGATGACATGGCTGTCCGGATAATGGCTGCCTATTATAAGGTCGGTCGGGATCGTTACTATACTCCTCCTAATTTTAGCTCGTGGACCGATGATGAATATGGCTTTGCTCATGCTGCTGTCTCGGAGGGCGCCTATGAGAGAGTCAATGAATTTGTGGATGTACAGGATGACCACGCCGTGATTGCTCACCGGGTCGCTACTGATAGTGTAGTTCTGTTGAAGAATGAAGGCTCTCTTCCTCTTTCTGGACGGGAGAGAAAAGTGGCTATCTTGGGCGAGGATGCTGGATCAAATCCATGGGGTGCTAATGGTTGCGCCGATCGTGGCTGTGATAAGGGAACCCTCGCCATGGGCTGGGGTAGTGGGACTTCCAACTTTCCTTATTTAGTCACGCCTGAACAGGCTATCCAGAGCGACGTGATTAGAGGACGAGGCAATGTGTTCTCTGTCACTGATAATTGGGCGCTAGATCAGATGGCAGCGGTAGCCGCCCAGTCTAGGTGAGATGATTTTCGTCCCGTCTTTAATTGCCACAAGCATGTGCTGACAGAAGTCATTGACTAGTGTGTCTCTTGTTTTCGTAAACGCCGATTCGGGAGAAGGGTTCATTTCTGTCGATGGAAACGAGGGTGACCGCAAGAATATCACCCTTTGGAAGAATGGAGAGAATGTAGTGAAGACTGCAGCAAGTAACTGCAACAATACCATTGTTGTCATCCACTCTGTTGGTCCCGTTTTGGTAGATAAGTTCCACGACCACCCGAATGTGACAGCTATCCTCTGGGCTGGCTTGCCTGGTCAGGAATCTGGCAATGCCATTGCCGATGTGCTTTACGGTCGCGTTAACCCTGGTGGCAAGTCTCCTTTCACATGGGGCCGAACTAGAAAGCAATATGGTGCCCCTCTACTGACGGAACCAAACAACGGCAAGGATGCACCTCAGAGCGATTTTACGGAAGGGGTCTTCATTGATTACCGGCATTTTGATAAGGCCAATGAAACTCCCATCTATGAATTTGGCCACGGATTGAGCTATACGACTTTTGCTTACTCGAACCTTGAGATCGAGTCCTTACACGCACCTAAATATGTCCCTACGTCTGGTAAGAGCAAGGAAGCACCAACGTTCGGCGCGATTGAGGACGCCGCCGCTTATCTGTTCCCTGAGGGACTAAAGAAGATTACCAAATATATTTACCCTTGGATTACGTCCACTGATCTAAAGATAGCCTCCGGGGATCCCCATTATGGCATGGAAGATTCGGAATACATCCCTGAAGGCGCTAGGGATGGGAGTTCACAGAATCTTCTCCCGGCTGGTGGAGGCCAAGGAGGCAATCCCGGTTTATATGATGATATGTTCCGAATTTCAGCGACCATTACCAACACAGGTGATGTAGTCGGCAGTGAAATCCCACAATTGGTATGTGTTACTCTGTCTTCGGTTGAACTGTTAGAAGGGTACTCAATGCTAACCGCCTTCCTTAGTATGTTTCTCTTGGTGGGCCTAATGAGCCTAAGGTGGTTCTGCGCCAGTTTGAGCGACTAAATCTACGACCTGGAGAGGAATTTGTGTGGTCTACCACACTAACCCGTCGTGATCTTGCCAACTGGGATGTGAAGCGGCAAGACTGGAGGATTACTGCTCACCATAAGAAGGTGTTTGTGGGAAGCTCCTCTCGCAACCTGCTCCTGGAAGCATCGCTGCCTTTGGTCTGAGCAGAAGGAATATTTGCAAGAATTTCACGGCCCTGCTTTTTTTTTTTTTTTTTTTTTTTCTTTTCAAGCCACTGCTGGCTTCCGAATAGAGAGGGCTACGGTTTCATGGATATTCTTCTTCACGTATATTAATATTGCATAGTGACTCATAATATCTCGAGTGATTTTCGTCTTGTGCTGTTGCGTTTGAAGGCTAGCGTTCAGCTAGCTATTTCCCTCGCCACCCAATGATCGTAGATACTTTGGAATTGTCCACATTCCGAGTTCGATTCTAGCCACCCTAGAGGTACGGGTTTTCCGTAATAGCTCTGTAGTAGCATCATGCTCGCGGGTGTGGGGCCGGTGTCGAACGTGGAGCCGAGAGTTACTTGGAATTTCCGAGCCCAATCTGTGTAGACTTGGCTGTGATTATTATTCTGATTCGTCATATTATCACAAAGGAAGTCTGGGGACTGGGGAAGAGGATCCTATCTCGTGGAGAAAACCAATAATCATTTGGGAAATGAAGTTTGCGTCGAGCTTGGGGATGGCCCATTTCCGGGGTATATCCACCTGACAGCACAGAACCTGCTATATTATCGCTATTTCCTCTGTCTTAACCCTTATTTCCCCTCCCATTCTCCTTCTCCCTTTACTGACAAATCTCCTCACCCCTTTGCCTTATCGCCACAATGTCAGGGTTTCGATATGCTTTCTCCCTGTCCAAGCAAGAGGTCCAAGATGCAGTGCCACCCGGAACGCTCTCTCTTTCAGGTGAGTAGTTCTCTCTATCTTATTTTTTTTTCCCCTTCCACTTTTCATTCAAATTCTAATTCAACTTTTCTTCAGTTCATACCCACGAGCAAGAGGCCAGACACGCGAAACATGATGGAGAAGTTGTATTATCGCCTCAACCATCGGCAGATCCCTGTGACCCATTGAACTGGCCCACATGGCGTAAACTTGCTGCCTTGCTGTGTGTGTCCCTTTATGCTTGCATTGGAAACTTTACATCTGCTTCAATTGCAAGTGCGTTTCCACTGTATGCAACGCCTTTGGCTTTCAACCCGCCTGTGTCAATGGGAAAGCTGGGCCATCTCATTGCGGTTTGTCCCCCAAAATATTCTTCCAGATTAAGAGCTATCCAAGCTTAAATTGCTGACTTAATTAACACAGGTGAATGTTTTGATGATGGGTGCAGCAAACATCTGGTGGGTGCCATTGGCAAACACCTTTGGACGCCGGCCCGTCACTTTATTCAATATTCTGCTGCTGTTATTTTGCTCCTTGTGGGCCGGAAAGGCGAAGACTTTCAATAGCCTTCTCGCTGCTCGGTTCTTTATGGGTGTGGCAGTTGGTCCTGCAGATACTAGTGAGTATCCCGGAATGTATTTCCTCATCGCGTTGCTGATCTAACGAAACTATAGTTGCGCCCAATATTGTGGGGGAAATTTACTTTACGCACCAGAGGGGTAAAGCAATGGTAGGGCTATATTATGCTACTATGACAAGGAGATCAATGGTCTAATTCATGCATTAGGGATTATACACCGTCTTCCTCTGCCAAGGCTCATTACTTGGAGGAATAACAGGAGGATACATTGCCGGACAGAAGGGAATACCGTGGCTCCACTGGGTCAATGTGATTCTCTGCAGTGTCCTTTTTGTTGCCTGCTTCTTCCTCGTACCCGAGACCCTCTACAAACGGGAAGAACAACCGTCCCCGACCGATTTAGGCGGCGAGAAGCCCTTGAAGGATGAGGAAGAAGACACGAGATCCCAGATGATTGAAGATGCTACCCGAGCTCCTCAATCTCAGTCTGAATACCACGAATTCACGTTCCTTCGCTCATTGAAGATCGGAACATACCACGGGAACCTGGCGAATAACTTTATCGCTCCATGGCTGACGATGCGCCTACCTGGCGTTTGGCTTGTCATGCTTTGGTATGCCGGTCTGGTTGGTGGCGTAGTAACACTAACTACTGTCGGGCCCACGATAGTCAGTTACCCGCCGTACAGCTGGGGCAACAATGCAGGTCTCATCGTTGTGGGTGGAGTTATCGGGGCTGCTCTGGGTGGGATCTTCACTGGACCCCTGGCAGATCGAGTAATCACCACAAAGAAAGACTTGGATACGGGTAAATACATGGAGCCTGAGAGGCGTTTGCCAGTTGCACTTCCGGGACTCATCCTTGCAACGCTGGGTCTCTGGACATTCGGATTCTGTGCGCAGTACCCGAAGCCGCATATGTGGATTGGAATGCAATTTGGGGTGGGGATGCTGTCCTTTGGGCTTATGCAGGCTCCGTCTGTTGGATTCAACTACGTATGTTAAAAGTCCCCCTAATGAACTTTGAGAGAGCATTGCTAACGCATCCGGAACAGATTATTGACTCCTACCGGGATTTATCGACTGATTGCTTTGTCGCGATTACTTGCATGCGAGCAATTGTCAGTTTTGCCTGGACATTTTTTGTTGGCACATGGGTTGGAAGTGCAGGTCCAGCTGTTCCCTTCGGAGTGTTTGGTGGTTTAATGGGATTCTTTACACTCCTGTTGATTCCACAATGGCTTTGGGGGAAGCGGACACGCATTGCGACGGCGAAGTGGGTGGCGTAGATGAATTTGCACTACATGGGCCAGCTTTCAAGATTAATGTAGAATTCATTGCCAATGAAAATATAAAGATAACCTAATAAGTAAATGGATGAGGTCGTTAAATAAGATGAGAGATGAATTTCTAGCTAGACAAGTTTTGTCACAAGGAAACATTGGTTTCATCCATTATTAATGAACTCGTGTTTTCCCGAGGTTCTCACGACGTCATGAAATCCTCGCCGCCTTAATTCCTGATTTCCTTTCCTTTTTCAGTTCTCTCTTCAGTCTCTTCTTTCATTCCCATTCATCAACCCTCATTAATCTAGTTGCCGCTCTTTTCGGACCAATAAGCCAGTGAGCAATTCCAGTCCCTTTATTATAAAATAAAAAATTAGCCACCAACGCTCAAGAAAAAGGAGGGACCAAGGAGGGAAAATCCAAACCCATGGCTTCTTCCCACGACACTGCTACATCAACCTCTCCAACAATTCTTCGAGCACCCTACCCACCAGCGTCAGCTCTCTTAATTTACCCAGCGACCCTTATTTTCGGTTCTCTATTTTCTGTGCTCTCCCCAACAGCGCAACCCCCTTCCGCTTCTCCCGCCACACAAGCACAGCAAAAACATGTCCCGATAAACTACTTCGCCCGAAAAGATAACATTTTCAATCTCTACTTTGTGAAGATTGGCTGGATATGGATGACCCTTGCCTTTGGGTCGATCATACTCTGCCATCTAATCACAACCGCAAGATCCGGAGTCAACTCCCAACGAAGAATCGCTCAAGCCTCCCTCCGGTATGTCCTCGTTACGTTGGTGTGGTATTTCACAACACAGTGGTTCTTTGGCCCCGCGATTATCGATCGGAGCTTTGTCTGGACAGGGGGACGGTGTGAGCAGATTCTTGAGCGGGTTCAGTCTGACCTTGGTGTCGGAGATATGGAAGGGGGTGATGGAAGGAAGAATCTAGCCATGGCTTTCAGCGCGGCAGCTTGCAAGACGGCGGGTGGTGCCTGGACTGGAGGACACGATGTCAGTGGACATGTCTTTATGTTGGTGCTTGTGACGGCGGCTTTGGGGTTGGAAGCTTGGGGCATTATGAGTGGCTTGCAGTCTGCGGATAGAAAGGATGAACAGGAGAATGAGGGAGAGGATTTCCGGGCCTGGCTGTTGAAGTTTGTCGGAATTGTTATCGCGTTGAGTTGGTGGATGTTGTTGATGACCGCCATTTGGTTTCATACATGGTTGGAAAAGGTACCCGTGTCCCCTTTCCTCTACCCTTTTGAATGACAAATAGTGGTGATGACATGGCAGAGTAACTAACATTGATTTTAAATAGCTCAACGGACTGCTCATCGCACTGACAACTATTTATACGATTTATATTCTTCCTCGGCGGGTCATCCCATGGAGGAATATCGTGGGAATTCCCGGCGTTTGACGGGATAAACATCCAGGTTTTCATCTTGTTTCTTTTTTTTTTTTTTTCAAGTTATGTTGTTTTGGCGTTATGTTTATTTATAGACGAATGGGCACCATACTACTACATACACGGACCCTGCATACATGTTGGATGATATCGAATGTATACTGTAACAGATATTGCATGAATTGCTGGCCATTTCATTTGGTAAAGGACTTCCCTCGTTGCAATACAATCAAGTGTGATCGTCATTCGATTTTCTTACTCGATGGGTTTTCTTTTTCATCCTGCAGGCTCAGAACCGAAGTAACCGCGTCGAAATGCTTTGAATGACGACGATGATGTATAATATTAGCACTGTAATAAGCCTTTTCTGATATGAACCCTTGGAAGAAACTACGTGATAAGTGTGAAGACGTTTAAACTTACCCCCAGGAATCATCGCGGCTGCATACATCACCCGCGTGATTGGTCGCAAATCCTGTGGAGTTACGTCCAAGCTCAACGAGCGCTCCATATACGGCACCCATGACTCTAGAATACGATCTGCATATTCTTTCAGATCAACCGATTGCTCCTTATCAGAGATCTGCTCCGCCATACACCGAAGGCCTAGACATGTGCCAAACTCACGAAACGCAAGTCGGCGTCTTATATCGCGCTCTAAGAGCCGTTCGGTATTAAAGAGGGTATCTTCAATCCGTTAGTAGATAGATATATACTTTTCATCATTCTCACCCTGATAGCATTTTTCGAGGATGGAAATTTACACTATATTCACAGAAGGCAGCAGAACAAACTCGGGGTTGAAAACCTACAAATTTGCTCAAAGCACATCTCTGCCAGAGTCGCGGCCCATTCCTGTTTCTCAGCAAACCAATGAGCCGTCCATAGTGACATACCTAGATCTAGTGGATCACTGGTGACAAAACGCCCATCCTTTCTTCGGATCACTCGTAAATAATCCCCGATCTCATCTTCGAGGACCCCGCCATCGCTATGATCCTCTTCCTGCTTTGCAGCCGCCTGAAGTAGCTGAAACACCACATATCCGTCCAAAGGATCTAAATTCCCCTCCGAGGCCACCAGCGGCTTCTGCAAATTGACATCCATCTTCCACACCATCCTCGGACGAGTCGATGACCGATTCACGAAGAATGGCCGATGGATTGCCTTTGCTAGCGCCACCGCCTGCTTGTTGTATTCGTAGTCACCGCTCGCCACGTACATCCTGTTCAGCGCAAACATCCACAATGTCAGGTAGTGATGGTACTGTCCATCTCCATCCGGCCCGTGCTCGTCTATCTTACCAATGCGAAGGCCACCACCTAGGGGATTTGTGTCCGAAGCGCCCGGTAGACGGCTGCGACCGTCCCGGGTGCGTCCTAGGACATCGTGGACGGTGGCTACTAAACGACGAGCAAGGATGAGAAAGCGGTCGTCATAAGGGGGACTACTGCAGATGCGTCTGAGTTCCGTGTGGAGGGTGAGGAGGTTTAGGACGCCAAAGGCATCGGTCCAGAGGTAACGTCCCCGATGACCGCCAGACCGTGGAGGTGGAATCCACTCTTGCGGTGTGGAAATCCTGGCGAAATCTCCGTAGAGGGATTCAAGGGCTTTTTGGAAGGTTTTTAAATGTGATGGAGCGGTTAATGGGATGTTTGTGGCTGTCGCCATCTTGATGTACCGTACCGTGCTGTACTTTTGTGAATTAAATTGTTGATATTTTCGTATTCTGGTTTATTTACGAACACAGCTTTCGATGAAAATTAATTGTAGATTGGAGTCCAATATGGGGCATTTATTTTATTATTATTATGATTTTTATCATGATTGTCTTCTTGTAATATGGGTGGTTTGTCTTGGGGATGAAGTCATCGTGATGGATCGGGTAGTTCGCCCCCGATGGAGAAACTTTAAAGTAACTCATCCTGGCCACAATTTAGTCAGATGTTCGAGAAGTACCTTGGCTCAAAGATAGAATCCATGGAGCATTTATTCGTTCCAATACTTTGAGGAGCATTTGGATGATAGGGCAAATGTCTGATATTGCACACTTTCCCAGGCGGTTTTACAAGGGGAATGGCCCACGAAATACAAATTATTATATACAAATGATGTTGTATGTTGAAAATAGCTCATTTATCACCAGAGTTTAAAACTTAATTAAAAACAAACAAACACAATTCATATATCAAAGTTTTAAGGAAAACATAAATTGGATAGTTAACAAGTATATTACTAAGCTCAAATAGTTTATGTAAGGAGGGTCTGAAAAGGGAATGATGTAAACATACGCTAACTAAGTTGGGCCAATGACGTCAGCTCACCGCCTGCCGTGTTAGTCCTTTTATTTATGTTGCCAGGCGAGTATTTGCGACGCAACGATCTTCCGATTTCTCTTCCCACAAATGATCTTGCCTCCATCCAACATCCAACCTCCCACTGTCGTCTCTGTTTCGGTCTTCTCATATCCCAATCGATATTTGCGTACTAGGCTCTTTTTGCCCTACCTCTAATATCCATCATTCACCATGCCGGTTCGCCGGTCTGCTCGCCTCAGAGGCCTTCAGAAACCCACCGAGGTAAGATTCTCTCAAAAACGCCCTTGCTTGAGCTCGGTCGCTGACCCTGGCTTCGCACCACTAGGACGCTCCCACGAGCCCTGCCACTGCTATCAACAATAACAATGACCATAACAAAACAAACAACCATAAATTGCTGGATCCAGTCATGGAAAGCGAAGAATCCTCTGTGATGAACACGCCCGCGAAACCCCAAGCCGACCCCGCCACAGCAACTGTCACTCACACACCTAAGACGACGTCAAACCAGCAAAAATCTCCTGCTAAAACACCAACGAGCGTGTTTACGCGTCCAACTCATCAAGAAATGCACCCTAGCAAATTTTACCAAAGCACCACTAAACAGGCGGATTCAGGCTTGATATTGGGTTTTAATCCCATTAAAAAGGATGCCCAGGGCAATGTTGTGAAAGAGAACCCAGTGCAGGACACTCCAACCAAAGTCAAGGCTTCTTCTCCTGCATCAACTTGCTATGGCACTCCGGGGTTCGAATTCAAGTTTTCATGTCACGAATCACAACTGAGTGAGGAGGCTAAGAAGCTCATGGAGAGTGTCCGTGAGGATGTTGCTCGTATCAAGGCTCAACTGGTCCATGATAAAGAGACCAACCCTGAATATAGTGCCACGCAGAACGGGGACCGCAAGATCGCACAACCAAGAGGCAAGGCACGTCGATTTTCCGACGCTCATATGGCTGAATTCAAGAAAATGGACTCTATTGCTGGTCATGCATCCGCTTTCCGCGCTAACCCTGAACGCTTTCAACCTACTCAGAAGACTCTCAAGCGAACAAAGTCGAAGGCCAATCTAGATGAGCCGGAAAGCAGTAAATCACCGGCGAAAGAAGATACAATTGTGTCCCCAGCGTCTTGCATCCCTAGCGCAAAGCGCGTGAAGCATGACGCGCAAAACAATATCTTTTCTGGTAGCTCGGTTGCCACGAAGCTGACCCAGCCACGTCCCCGCCCTGCTTATCGCAGCTCGCTAATGACTCCTACTCGGGCGTCGTCGGCACGCGCCTCTTCTGTGAGCCTAAAACCACCCCGAAGCACTATGATCCCTTCGCTGGCACGGTCTCCGGTCACGCAATCAGTTGACGCTCCACGTACTCCCCGGACTGATTTCAACCCACGACTGAAGAGTAACATTCCTACTCTTGGTAATCTGAAATCTATCTTGCGCCGTCACCAGCCCCTTTTCTCTATGAATCCATCGAAGATCGCTGCTGGAACTCACCTCGCCGCCCCAGATTTTACCTCGGACTTGCTCCTAGGAGGCAGTCGTGAGACTTCTCAGGAGCCCGCCCCAACTCCCTCACCAAAGAAGCGTGTGGAGTTTACCCCTATCGCTGGGCTTCGTGATTCCGAGGGACTGGCTTCACCCTCGCCTTCAAAGGTGCCTCGAGCTGCCTCTCTCCTTACTACATCTGATGTGGTCTATCCAACACTACCTTCTTTGACACCTGAAAAGGGTCACCTCTCAAAGCTTATTGGCAATGAGGCTGCTACTCCTTCAACTATTCGCCAGATTCGCCCATCTGAAGCTGCTGCTACTGTACCCGAAATTCCCGGAGCCCTCCATGGTATCAGCCATAAGAAGAGACATCGTGCCACCGATGATGAAACGGATGTTGAGAATATGCCTCCAACTAAAAATGTTTCAGATGAGCGTAGTGCAAAGCGACTCAAATTAAGCTCCCAGGCGGATCCCAAGGTTACTAATGCGAGCCCTCTCAAAGCTCGCCTCCATACCCCCGGTCGAGCCACCAGTGGACCAGGGCGCCTTGGGACGCCAGCGAGTGCACGTTCGAAGGCTCGCGGCGCGCTCAGCATCAGTCGCCTGAACATGTTGGCCCAGCCGAAACGTCGTGCCTAGATTGCTAGACTGTTCCGGCTGAAGAATTATTTTTCATTATGAGCGTTCAAGTCGATCAACATTCTGAGTGTTTTGTATTTGGCATCACAGATTCCCATTTCCTTTCTGAAACATTTCATATTTGCGTAAATCCACCTCCATCCCAAGCTGTCGTGTAATTATTGTTTATTGGATTTGATATCTTTGGATTGCCCCCTCTGGGGACCTTGTTTCTTGTGGAATTTTCTTTTCGGCGCTTGGATGCATCTGGTATGCAGGATATGGACGGCGTTGTGTATTGGCCTTTCTTTTATCTTTTTTTTTTTTTCTCTTTGTGTTAATATTACTGTGAGATTGGAAGTGTTTTGAGGACTTGTTTGCTAGGCAGTTGCATGTTTTCGCAATATGAAACCTTCTCAGCTTTAACCTTTTCCTGAATTAACCCCCCACATTTGCTTAGGGGACGAAGCCTTTTTGTTCCAAGTACCAGGTTCAATTGGCTGGATCACATGATTTATTTCCAGAGTGCGAGGCGATGGATCTGGAGTTCTGGACCCAGCATCAGAGAGAGTTCCGTGGTTGGGGTTCGTATCGCATGTCGAGTGGTCGTGCCACTGACACGGAGCGTTCTAGAAGCTAAACTTTGACCGCGGGGATTACGCCGATACACGATTAATTGGGAAATACTTCCGGAATACTCCACCCAGATACCTATTATGCTGAGGGGATAATTAATGGTAATAATTCGACAGCTCCTTAAAATCTCCGAAATTAATCATCACTACGCATATAAATTGGACTGCGGAGCTGACTTTCCCCATCCGGTGTAGAGTGTGACACCCAAGCCCTACACAGGATACTAGTTTAGCTCTTGGCAAATCCCCGGACCCTCACATTTGCGAGCGGGGATCTGGGGAAGTAGGAAGGTTCGCCACCTCTGGTTTGGCTGTTATGTTCTCAAGAGGAGGGAATTGAAGAAAGGAATTGAAGAAACAGAGGGGAGGAGGAAGACTGGTGGCTCTTGTGACATCTTCCTGTCAGTCCCCTGGACTTCATGCCGGCAATTCAAACAATCCTTGTGAGAAAATAACGGGAAAGGCCGCTCTGCGCACTCACCAATCATGATTTTCGGTGTCTCAGATTCCATTTTCCTGCGATAAATTGGTGGCCAGTCTATTGTGAACTGGGCAAACCTTGTTATTTCCACACGTTGCCCCCCTCCTTCTTCCTAGGCTTGGGACTCAGAATTAAACGAGGATTTCCCTCATTGGATCGCGTGGCATAATAACGGCGATCAGATCCCCGCGCCAACATTTCGCTACGATAATAGCGTCCGTGAGATGGAAAGTATATTATTTGAAAGTTGCTGTTTGGGTGATACGCTAGGTGTACCTTCGGGGACTCCACGTTCTGGTGGCTTGATCCTTTTGAGCTGTTATTCAATCGGAACCTAGGGTACCTGAGAGTCATTATTCCTGGAAGAACTCCCCCCACAATATCCTTCATATCATAAATCTACTCTGGATTCCTCTCCCCTGTGCTGGTTTCTTTGGTGACTGTAAGCTTTGCTCAAAAGGGGGACCTTGCAGTCATATTATATTTCATTCTTCTATTTTCTTTTCTCCTTTCCTCGTTCCCATTCGTGACATGCTATAATATTATATTCGACCTCCTCTCCCACATGTGCAGCCCCCACCAATCACTTCTCCAGTAGAGTCAAGATGAGGACACTGTTCCTCTATTCTTTTGTCTCATTCTTGGGGCTGGCTGCGGCCGAACTGAATGCGACATGTGAGCTCATTCCGAATTTGCCACAATGTGCTGTACGTGGTACTTGAAGAAGCCTGATGATAAAATGATCTAATTAAAGGGGAGCAAAGAGCCTGACCGTATATGTAACACTGCTAGGAAAATTGCCTAACCCGCGTCACGGCTCACGAGAGCGATTGTTCGAGTGCGTTGCATAATGTATGTCATAGTCAACACTCGAGCGTCTCATCCTGCTATCAAGATGACTGCCATCTAATCGACTATCTACGTGAGACCTCCTTCTTGCTTGTCTTTTTTCCCCTTTATCTTCCAATTTCAGTCATTGTAATAATGCTTTGTGTCTAGGTTCCATGAATATAACAAATACCGTGTGCGAAATTCCTCCGCGCAACCGTGAGACAGTTCAGGTAGCAGTGGGATCAGTATTTATTGCCCTTACATCTATCACCGTCATTCTCAGGCTTTTTGGTCGACCGCCTTTCTCGGAGGCGTTTTGGATTGACGATGTATTTGCGCTGCTTGGATTTGTAAGACACAAACTACGCTATGTGAAAAAGAAAAAAAAAAAATAAAAAATTGAACGAGTCATCATTCTGACTGGCCTCCTAGTTTGCTTCAATGGGCGATACGGTCATAATGATTGTTGGTATGCATAACTATTTCACCCGAATGAGTGACGTTTGAATCTCTGCTAAGAGTACGTGAATTAGGCGCCAAAGTCGGCTGGGGAACCGATATGTGGGCGCTGACCTCGGCTGAGATGATGGTACAGATGAGGGTCTGTCTGCCTACAACGTTTTATTACCTTTTATCTTTTGTTGGAAATGAAGCTTACCTGCTTTGACCAGTATTTCTACATTGGGATTATTCTCTTCTATTTCTCCGTCAGCGTTACGAAACTGGCCATTCTGTTCTTCTACCTTCGGATTTTTACCTCCCAAAGCTTCAAAAGACAGACCTACGTCGTGATCGGCCTAAGTGTCTCATTTGGACTGGCAGCGGTGTTTCAGAGTGCTTTTGACTGTACGCCCGCATCGTATTTCTGGACTCGTTTCGATCCCACCTACGTGGGCACTTGCCTCAGTGAATCTGCATTCAAAGCGATAGCGCCCATCAACATTGTTCTCGACGTCATTATCCTTGTCTTGCCACTACCCTCGATTTTCCGGCTAAACCTGCCATTTGCTAAGAAAATTCGCGTTACGCTGATGTTTTGCGTTGGTATCCTGTGCGTCCTCCACCCCTCACTTTGATAGCGTTCGATCTAGAGCTAACGAGCTTAGAATTCTAATCGCCGGAACCCTCCGTCTTACACATCTCTTTGATTCTATCACTACCTACAACATCACCTGTAAGTCGGAGTCCTCTCCCATCTCCATCATCTCCATCATCACCATAATATAAGCATGAAGGAAGCAAACAGCTCTTTCTAACGAGACCAGACAACGGCGGTCAAATATCCTATTTTGGAGTCATCGAGTCCGATGTCAGTGTAATATGCACTTGCATGCCCCCGCTAGCAATCCTGCTCAAACGGATTTTTCCAAAATGGTTCGGCTCCACTGTCGATCGTGGCTACCACACCTTCAAGTCAACCGATACCTTCCGTACACGACACACATCAACCCTAAACCCCCAGAAACAAGCATCTATTGTGTCGCCGACATTTTACAATCCATCCTCCAGTGTGGTCTCAACCCACGTGACATCAGGTCCAGCCAGCACGGACTCGGACGATATCAAACTCATTGATATGCGAGTTGAGGACGATGACTCGTATATACAGCGACCGGAGCGAACGTTGACCTACAAATAAATACGTGCAGCACCTGTGTGAAAGTTTGGGAAATGTTTATTAATGTATATATTGTATATAATGAAAATATGAAACTATGAATATCAATGGTACTGAATCCATGGGATGTCCTGTCGTATGTATGTATGTACTGTACTATGGATGTGAACAAAAAGTACGGACTCCATTTGTCTCCGATGATGAAAATGAAGATAAGAAATTATTATCATTTATTCCATAATGCTCGGTTCCAGCCAGGAGTTCAAGAACCAACTGGGCATCTCTTAACTTCGTAAAGGTAATATTAAACGATAAAAACGAAAGCCAAAAAAAAAAAAAATAAAATAAAATAAAAAACTTGCCTCGGCCATTCTATATACGCCAGACACGCCATTGGCTGGTATGCGGAGACGCACCCCTGCACTTTAGCACAAATGCCGAAGGAGGGAGTCTAATATCTTACTTTGTTAACACTACTCGATGTTTTTGGTTAGTATAATGACCTGAACACGAGTACAAGGAATCCTCTTTCGCCCCCTTCCCCCACCCCCCCTTTTTTTTTTTTCCCCTCTGTTTCTCTCTTGAAGTCTCTTTCTCCTCCCCCCACCCCTTCCTCCTGACCTGCATTAGGAGGGGGACCGAGCTTGGTAGTGCCCTAATTATTGCATGGATGTGAGTGGATGATTAAATCTTATTTATCAATACCTAGTAGATAACACCCATTCACAGACTCAGTTACCTAGGAAAGGGATCAAGTCGGTTATTTTTACTTTATACCTATTTGCTTCAAAGCTCGCTTCGAGTTCTTACCAAAACGGAAAAGGAAGCCGATATGCATTTCCTCAGTATTAGGTACCTAGTTAGTTAATAAATAAATAATACCTCATTTGAGATGTCGCCTCTTACTTATTTTTTGCTGTGCGCGTAAGGAGGAGAAGGAGAAAGGAGAAGGCGGCCGATTATAGAGTCAGGAAAATATGACCGCTGATTGAGAGGATAAGAATCTCGAATACCCAGTTTACCCAGCATACCTAGGTATAGAGGAAGCAAGGTACTTGTGACTTCATTTATCTGGATTAAGCTTGAATTGCCCCCCCCCCCCGGGGAAAATCGCCACAACACAGTTGCTTATAGTCATGAAACCCCACACCCGAGCTATTTTGAACACACCCCATCTATAATAAATAGCTTGATCTTGAACCGCATATAATAATAAAATCAAAAGAAAAGGAGAGAGAAAAAATTCTATTGACAATGAAACCCGCCGTGGGCTTTATAAAATGGAGGTTTGCAGAGACAACCCACCAAACCTATCTCGACACAGATCTCCGTAGGGATCCTGTTCGTGGCGCAGGTGGGATCACATGCGGAGCTACACTTATTGTAAAACTCCTAAGTTTGTGCGTGATTTTTTTTTTATTCTAAATATATATTGTGCGTGCGTGCATGGGTTCAGGCGTAGATACATGGGTTGGTCTAGGGCTATCTTGTCTATGGGAGGGAGAGAGAGGTTCACACCTATAGCCCACAGGGGGCCTGCTTGCAGCGTCAAGGCTAGAATGGCAATGCCTATAAACGGGACGAATATGAAGAAGGGTTTCATGGTTGGTTGCTTCCAGGTTGGGCGAACGGAATAGATAGAGGAAGAAATGAAGTGATTAAAATTTAACCATCGCGAAGGTGTCATGTACTTATAAGTAGAAAGATGTTCTTTTTTTTTTTTTTTTTTTTTGGTTCTAGAAGAGGTTACCTGCAGGATTACCCTCGCTATTCTGAGGAAATTCGCTGCTTAGCTAGCATCAATGCATCCCTTAGTTTCATACAGGTCCCAAAGGTCACCTTCTGGTTGCCGAGAAATAAGGGGGTCTCAACCGGGACCATTTGGATGAACGGAGATCCAGGAGAGGATTCAATTGGTGACGATCGACAGCAAACATCGATTAGGGATGACGAACAATGACGTGGAGCTGGGATGTTTGTCGAAGATGGTGATAGGGCCGCGAACATTGGTGGGGGTAGGGGCGGAGTGACCCGGAGCGGAGCTGATTTGGGCGATGAGGGTGGGGCGGAAAGTGATAAACATGAAGCTGTGCGGGGGGAACTAGGCGAATGTAGAGAGAGAGGCAACCGCTTTCTACTGGAGGGGATGACCACTGCGATCATCCTTTGTGTCGGGCGGCTCTCGGGAGTATAGCTTCGCTTTTGCTTCTTGGGTGTTCCTTGGCGCTTTTGTTGCTGTGGTGAAGGCGTCACAACCATGCGCTTGGGGGGCGGCAGTTGTCCCAATATGGAACATTTGACTTTGCCTCGACGACAAAAATAACAGGCCATGTACCCTTGCGCACGCTGACAATGGTGCTGAGGGTCTCTCTCTAGTTGACGAATGCATTTAACACACCATTCTTGGGTGGAGGGGACTGGTGTCCAGTGAATTGTTGAATTAGAATTAGGGCATTCCTCCACCATGTGTTGGACAAGTGACATTTTATTGCAAGAGGCTGTTTAAGTTACCCATGTGCCAATATCTCTAAAAGGAATCAAAGGGAATTTCAAGACACATTAAAAAGAAAAAAAAAAGCAAAAGAAAAGAATAGAAAGAAAGAAAGGAAAAAATCCAGCTTCCAATATACCCTTGCTTATAGAGGGAAAATTGAAAAAGAGAAAGATAGTGTGGTTGCAAGTTGTTTGAACACAACTGGTGAGTTCTGTTGGGGTTAAAGATTTTCACAATTGTTTTGTGGGAATAGTAGAACACCAATTCAGGCCCAGGGTCTAAACCTAGATGATTTGCATTTCCTCGATGCTAGGTGTATAGCATTTGCATCTTTGTGATCTATCACTTGCTGCTGAGGTGCTGAAAGCTATGTGGGTCCTTACATTGTGAGTTGCATGTAAAAAGAGAAGAACAGAATATTATTAATTGAAACAATATATAATGAAATGGAGGAGAAAGACAGATATATACCAATCACCTAAAGAGCATTATTGAATTAAAGTAAGGGTTTTGCACAACAGGCGCCTTCAGCATCTGTAACTAGCACGCTTCGATTATCAGCTTGGCTTGACATTGGAACATCCAAAGCTGGATTCCTGGTAAAGAAGTTGATTGGTTTCAGCGTAACCATCATCTTCTCTACTGGCATCACAGGCCAATCTTCGACCCGGGGGTTATGCGTCGTGCCGAATGTATGCCAGACCACAATATCCTCATTTCGGACACTATATGGCCCACCTATCCTGGACTTGATCCACGTCGCCAACCCGGATCCAGTCTCGGACTGCACCGTGTAATCACCAGCCGCGAAGAGCTCGTTATCCGCGTGCTTTGTCACCCAGACTGGATAATCGCCAAACTCCGACCGGAGGGAGTGATATGAGCTCGGATGGGCAAGGAGCATTTGGGAATAGTGCGGCACGAGTTTGTAACCGACTGGTGTGCCAGTGACCGGGTTGAGGACGTTCTCATTGACAATTTTGAAAACGCGACCAGATCGGTTGTCAGTGTCAAGGGGTGTTTCATGCTCAACGTATTCTCCGTTGGTGACATACCCGACACGCACCGGATTTTTAGGATCATCGGGAGCCATAGGCACCGACTCTTCGACTAGGAGAGAGTTCTTGTGTCCGTCAACCGCAGGGTCAATGCGCAGGGAGAAAAGGTGTTGGTGGTAGGGAGCCATCACGCCAGGGGCAACGATTGTACCATATGGGACACTGTCATTGATATCAATTGGGTTGGTGCTGAGGATTCCCGTAGCACGGACTTCATAGCTGATTTCTGCAGCTTGGTTGAAGTAGAAGGCAAAGATATATTCATAATTGCTGACAGTGATGATGCTCTGGAGGACGAGCATGCGGGACCGAGCAACCACAGCATTGTTGGTGCGGTAGTTGGTGTGTTTCCATAAGATTCCATCATCAATTTCATGACAACAGATGACTCGGGGAAGCTTGACAGGATCGCCGTCATTGGTGTGATGGAAGGCATCAAAATATTTGATATGGCCGAGACAGTCACATCCTAATAACGTTTATACTTGAATTTAGCTCTAAAGAAGAGAAAGGGATGAAGAGAAAAAGAGAAAGAAAGATTACCCAAGGCAAGGTTATTTGCATTAACCCCTGCTCCATTGTTTCCAAAATCGAACGCTGCTTTTCGAGGATATGGAGCACGCGGATCTCCGTACGGGACAAACATCTCAGAGCATGAGAGTCGATAGAAAACCTGTCTTCCATCGTAAGAAACGTCATGGATGGTTAGCCCCTCCCTGTAGTTGAAGCCGACGCGCAATCTCCATTTTTCCCAGGCGATGAGGTTTCCCTCTGAATGAAAGGAAGGACCTTGAGGTTGAACAACCTGATAAGGTTTGGTAGTAGTTCGACGTTCTGGCACAAGTTCAGGATGATATTCGCTAGTAGTATGAAGTTTTCTCCGGTCGAAAGGCTTCACATTTCCATCTGCAGGGCACATTACGTCGCTAGCACCAGATGGGAGGCTGAGAATTTTCATGACCTTCTGTTCATCGTCCAGCTCGACAACGATATCTAGAGGGAAAGCGTAGTGGTTGGCATCATCATGATCTTGAAGTTTCATATACATAAAACACTAGAAAAGCGGGCGTAAGGGAAAGGGAGAAATTTAGCACGGTGAACGTAGCAAACTCTAGATACGGCTTCTCCATACCATGACGACCCTGCGACTCATGTCATTCATGCCATCCGGCGAGTAAGTCCATGGGTCGCAGACAACAACCGCACCATCTGGTAGATCTAGCTGGCTGATGGCCTTTTGCACTCCGGGGTCGTTGAGGCAGGCCTTTTCGCATTTTCTCATCTCTCCTGCATCGACAAAGGCATGTTTGCCTTCTAATGGCCTCTGTGCGAAGATGGAATTACTTGAGAGATCCACCTTCAGTTCGCAAAATTGTGTCGGCTTGTCGAGATAGTACAAGACGTAGGCAACTCGGGGAGGTGGAGGTGGAGAGGCAATTCCTTGTCTCTCAGCATCAAGATAAGGAATTAGTGTCCTTTTTTCCGGTTCAACAAGTGTAATTGCGCGAAAAATGAGTTTATTATCTGGGAACTTATTGCGCACAGCTGTGGCAGCCTTTATTTGTGTTTTGACAGGGAGTTAATTGAGAATAATGCGTGGCGATGGGAAGGTATTCTTTCTTACCTTTCGTATTTCCACCGGGGATAATGGGTCGAGGGGATGAGGAATCACAGAGGGCATTTTGACTGAATGGATTTTTACCTCAATTTGATGAATCTAGTGATGTTAATTGGGGACTTGGGAGGGGAGGCAGTCAGTTGGGGAGTATTTATGAATTCGGTCGGTATGACTCCAACTCTCCAGCTATCTTTCTCACATCAAAGTGGGGGGTGTTCCCTGCCCCAACTTTGATTCCTGTAACCTAGTCATAGAAAATCCCTGTTCTTATCTGCACCTCCATTGAACTACGGCGCAGGTGGCCAATTAGAATTTCTGCTATAATATCAAACCTCCAATATAAAACGCCGAATTCGATTATATCATCAGGCCAAAACCCCTTGCTGTCGGGTATTGATGCTAAAAGAGGTAAAACAATGGCAACCGGCAATGTCTGCATTGCGGTTCGAAATGATAAACATAAAATAAAAGGTCCCAATGAAGAAGAGATCAAAGATTACTGCCGAAAGGTAGAAGAGCCAACAAGATAAAATGAAACTATTGGTTCCTTAACAAAGACGTCTTAAAACTAAGTCCCGTGTAACAGCAAATTCCTCGCCGTATAACTGGCTCGTTTGAAGCGACCACTCGTCAATAACGGACTGCTTGTCGGTCAACTCGACCATCGCCTGCAATATGGTAATGAGAAAGAAGACATTTGATGACAGGGCGGGAGTTGATTGACTAGGAGTGTTGGAAAGACCTAGCATCGAGGGGATGAGGGCATAAATCTCGCTGGACATTTGCGATATCAAAGCAGAAGATTCGTCACGTCGCACCCAGGAGATGCCCCCTGTGGCTGAGTATATTGACTGAAGCGGATGGGCAAGGGAACTCAAAATGATGGAGTGAGCTAAAACACGACAGAGTCTGTAGTAAACCCAAACTCTAGCTACCAAGCACTCATCCATTTCTTGTGATGATATCTTACGCTCGAGGGGATCAACCCAACATGAGGGGAGATGAGAAGCCCAGGAAAGCAAGGATTGATCAATCTTTATAGCAGTAGAGATAGTTTGGCTCCGCTTTTGATTCTCTTTCTGGTATGTTTGGACATAAAGATCCACTAAAGCACAAAGAATGGGAAAGAGTTTCACAGGTGAGCGCAAGTAGGACACTGAATCTGATCCAGCGATAGACTCTACTAAGGCGATGGTAAATGCAGGACATGTTTGTTTACTAATTATACAAGCGACAACCTAGGACTTTATTAGCCTGTCCGGAATTGGACAAGTCCAGTGTAAACTGAAACTTACTATTGTATAGCAGACCTGTAGGACTGATGCCATCTGACTAGCACCTGCATCCAAGACGGTCCGAGACTGCAGAACTACCATCGTACCATTGATATGCTTGACCCAGTCATGGGAGCTCGAACGGGTATCATAAACAATCATCTAAATCTCATTTAGTGAAGGATGACGAAAAAGAGAGAAGTGGGTATAAGCGGCTGAATAACGAGGGACGGCGAAAAAAGGAAAAGAAAAAATCCTACCTCAAACATCGAAAGATTGAAGCAAGAAATGGCTGTTGATGTCTCAGATACTTGCGCCGGGTCCTGAAGGGCATGGGCGAGAAGACGAAGAGTGAGCGCATACTTGTGCCTAGCCAAGTGCATCAGGTGAGGATCACGATGTGTAGCCGCCAATGCAGCCAAGCCAACCGAAGCAACACTCATGATTGCTGTCGATGACGCATTTGGGAGTGATTGGTGTTTCAGTGAGTGAGCAGCACGGGCAATATTGAAATGCTCAAAGTAATATTGCCATGCGATCTTTTCTACTGGCGTCCGAGGTACGAATGAGGTCACACTAGTGTGGTACTCTTTAGGTAACGTTAAGTCTGTGTTTGGTTTACGGTACTTCCGAGTTATAGTCATAGTCTGATCCTGGAACAGAAGATCCAGTGGAGTCCGGTAGCCAGAGCATTGTAAGCCAGCCCGGGCACATTGAGAGCACCTCGGTCGAAGCTGGTTGCACTACCGATATTGTTAGTAAAGAAGACGATATTAAACTGCAAGGGAGATATACTTTGATCCTTCGAGACCGACAATTCTCGCAACCTAGTTTGCCTTTACTTATGGATGACATGATGAGCTGAGGAAAGGAAGTCGTCGTTAGGTATGATTAAGGCCGGAAGCCAAAAACGGAGACCGACAAACTCTCCGGGAAATACTGAAATAAGTTAGTTATTAGTTGCTTTGTAGGAGGAGGCGGTATAACGTGAAGTGGTCGGTAGTCGGCGGGGGGAGTGTCATATTTGAGATGTCACTGGGGTTCGAGGATGGTATACGAGGAGCAAGGACTTATAACATTCGTATTATAGGTTGACGCTATTTCACGACTGGATTTCCCGTTTGGGACCTAGCGCATCCACAGGCCAATGATCTGTCGATGACCAGATTGGCAATAGAAGGCACCAATTGGCAGATGGTCAAGGAAACCATCCTAGCAAAAGCCTGCGGATAAGGATGGGTCAAGTCAAGGGATCACATATCTGAGCTAGACAAAGAGAACGATGACTAGGCCGATATGTTTAACCTCTAACTGATGAATGAGGGGATGTAGAGAGGAAAGACAGGACGGAAATAAGTGGCTGTCTTATTACCGACCGGTCGGTCCGATGCAGGCCGATTATACGAAGAAAAGTGCGATTTTAGATTTCCATCGGATCTTTAGATTTCTTTTTGCCTTTTCACTGTGTCATTGTAGAAGGGATCAAAAAAACATTCTCATATTGTGCTGCTATACAAATATGGGTCAGTGGCCCCAAACAGACCGATGTTGCTCATCGAAAAAAAAAAAAAAAAAGGTCGGCTCATAGATATTATCATTGACTTTTTCTAAACTATACCGACATTTCCCTCAAAATGAGTGCCATCCGAAAAGTCGCTCTGTTGGGCGTAAGTTTCATCTATTGCCAAATTACCTTCTTATTACTAATGCCATATTCCAGAATGGATTCTTGGGATCTGCCGTCCTTGATCAACTGGTAAATGCAGGCTTTACCATGACTGTTCTTACTCGATCCCGCAACTCCATTCAAAGTGTTCCAGACGGGGTCAAAGTGACTGAAGTTGACGATCTGTCACTTGACGGGCTCGAGAACGCACTTCAAGAGCAGGACGCTGTTGTGTCTACCGTAAGCTCAGCCGCACACGAGGTGCAGATACCGACCATAGACGCAAGTATCCGGGCAGGAGTCAAACGCTTTATACCAGCAGACTTTGGATCTCTGACTACCGATCCGGAAGCGCAGAAACTCCCTGTGCATTCTCGTGCCGTGGAGATCCAAAACTATCTCAAAGAAAAAGCCCAGCTAGGTGAGATAGAGTATACGATATTTGCGGTTGGACTGTTTCTGGACTTGGTGCTTTCTCAGCCCGCTGTGGTCAATTATGAAAAGCGTACCGCAGTTCTTTATGACAACGGGGTGCACCCATTCAGCACGACCAGTAGGGTAACTATTGGAAAGGCGGTTGCTGGAGCCTTGAAGAACCCTGATGCATCGAAAAACCGTGTGCTTTATGTTCATGACATGGTCCTCACACAAGCCAAAGTGTTGGCCTTGGCAAAGAAGTATACTCCGCCTGCCGAGGCCTGGACTGAATCGAATGTTGACGCCCAGGCCGAGATGAATAATGCACTTGATCGGATTTCAAAAAAGGGAATGGAGTTTCCTTTATTCATCACTGTTCTCAAAGCTGCGATTTTCAGCGGTAAGTACGGTTCTGAGTACAAGAATGTGGACAATGAACTATTGGGAATCGAGATCATGAGCGACAAAGATCTGGAAGCCATGTTTGCTAAGAAGAAATGAGTAGCGTATTTTCTTTCTCTTATACTATGTTTCCTTTTCTTTCAATTATTTTGTTTAGTATTGACGGGCCTCGATTATGGTATCTGTCTAGGGAGGTTGTGATAAAGTAGATAGTTGCTTTTATTGAACAACCACAGTTAACCATGATTATGAGCCACTCTACAGTTATCGAAGTTACTTACAGGATTAATATGATTCTATCTACCCTTTATGCACAAAAGTGTAGTGAAATATGCTACCTAGGTATGCATATGTGTTTGATCGGGTAACTCGGATGTGCAGCGAGAATCAAGGGATTGATTGCTCTAATAATTACCTAGAATCGACACGTACATATATTTAACTAGTTTGTTTGTAGAGCAAATCAGATGAGATATCTAGTATAACGTTGCTTATCTCTGATCAACCTGGATCGCTATTAATGTGTGTAGCCAATCCGTGCATAGCCAATGGTGAAACAAACGCTCGACAGAATGGAGACGGATTGCGAGATCGCGGGAGAATATTTATCTAAAATTGCGTATTCCCCCACAAATTGGAGTCATACTTGACATAGATTGTCTAATAGTCTCTTGAAATTGTTAATATAGATTACAAAGATGATGTACGAGTATAGCGATCGAGATTACGTGCTATGGTTCCCCGCTGTCAGGGGATGTATATAAGGCAGATATATGTGTAAGGAAGGAGATACCTTACTACTGATCAATTCATTCAAGATATCTCATTACAACAGCCTCTATTCTTCATTCTCTTCTCCAAAAAATAAAAGATAAATTATCGCAGAAAACCAACGAACGATAGGCACAATGACTGTTGCACCAGTTGACAAAGCCTCGGAATCACATCCCCGAATCCACTCAACTGGTTCGCTGGATAGTTTTTCTCCAGTCCTCTTGACCCCCGTAATTGGAAATGAATTTACTAAGGGTTCAATCAACATTGTGGATGACATCCTCCGGGCCCCAAATGCCGATCAGCGTATTCGCGATCTAGCTGTGATGAGTGTGTCTTAAGCCTAGCTTCCGCTGTATTATTTCATTCTGAAATTAGAGCACTAATCTGGCTACCTAGTTGCTGAACGCGGTGTCGTTTTCTTCCGGGCACAGGACAATCTCACCAATGACCTCCAAAAGGAGCTCATCCTTCGTCTTGGTGAACTCACCACACGTCCCTCTGGCCATGGCCTACATATTCACCCGGTTGTCAACGATGCACGAGAATTTGGTGACCCAGATCCTCAAATTAGCACGATAAACTCGCTCGAGCGCAAGAAGCTTTACAAGGGTCCTAAAGGAATAGGTCAACTAGCCGCCATTTGGCACAGTGATATCTCTTTTGAGCCTGCACCAGCTGATTTCTCTGCTCTTCGACTTACCCTTCTGCCAAAGACAGGAGGTGATACTCTCTGGGCGTCTGGTTATGAATTGTACGATCGGATTAGCAAGCCTTATCGCGAATTTCTCGAGACCTTGACTGCGTCGCATATTGGTGATGGGTTCCATCGTGTTGCTGAAAGCACCGGGATTCAACTCTATACAAAGCCAAGAGGGTCGCCACTCAACGCAGGGTCGGACCTGTTGGCGGAACATCCGGTTGTGAGGACGAATCCAATTACTGGATGGAAGTCAATCTTTCCTGTTGGTAAGTTGACTGCTTTGGAGTTTCATTTGAGAATGATTGCTGGATATTTGCATTATATCCGAAGTGTTGTTTGAGGGTATTTTGTTCTAACATCAATCAATGAACAGGCACGTTTCCAAAGAAGATCAACGGACTCACGACTCGCGAGAGTGAGAATCTTCTTAAGTATTTCCATGATCTTGTGACATACGGACATGATCTCCAAGTTCGTTTCAAGTGGAATCAGCCTAACGATATCGGTGAGCCTTGTTCCTTTTACTTTACTTTTTAACTCTCCCCCCACCTTAGTGGCTGGTAATGCCACTTAATGATTAAAATTCTAACCGCTCCTCTAGCAATCTGGGATAATCGCAGTGTTTTCCACAGTGCCACATTCGACTATGATGGACTAGGTGAGCGCAGTGGCAACCGTGCTGTCGGAATTGGAGAGGTTCCCTACTTTGATCCTAAGAGCAAGTCTCGTCGACAGGATTTGGGATTAGAAGATACAATTCCACCGGTTCATCTGTAGGCTTTTATTTCTAGGATTGCTCTATGGAGATTATTTGTACAAGCAAACTTGTCATGGGATCCTATTCATTTAGGGATACATATGAGCTAGCGCATGAAATATGAATCTTTTAATCATAACATATTATTTTTATCTTAATCGTTCGTGCCTATGTGTAGATTTGTAATGTTTTTACATTAGGTGACCTAGACGTTGGTTTTTGGGAAAACTGGAGGAAATGCTGCACTACAATAATTAGTTTGAGCCGACACATTGATTATTCACATACCTAGGTACTAGGCAGACATATTGTCACATACCTACTAGGCAGGCATATTATTCACATACTTACTAAGCAGGCATCTAGGCAGCTGTCGTTTAACCAATCGCTTTACGTTTCTCTCGGAGAGCGTTGTGGAGGGCGGAGGGGTTTCTTGGCCGGGCACGGTCAGCCCCAAGCCTTCCTAATCCCAAATGACTTGGGAGGGATGGATTTGAAAATTGTGAAGTGTTCGGGAGATAATCTGTATAAAACCTAGATAACAACCATCTATCTTCTCATGGACGAAACTTATCTGAAGCATAGCCACCTATGACGTGTAGCGGGTTTGGTCTTGTATCCAAAGTGTACTTGGTGTAGTGCTGGTGATGAGCCACACAAGTAAGCACTAACCTATCTGTTAAAGCATATAAAAAAAAGAAATGAGAGAAGGAAAGAGGAATATGCAATGCCCATTTCCCAAGGCTGAACGCGAACCCAGAGCCGCATCCCCAGCCTTTGTCGCTTGGTATTACAAATGGTGGGCATGGCCTCCTCAGTGCCCCTTCTCTCATCTCCTCTCCCATTTATTTGAGGAAAGTACTGATGGTGTGAAACTATACTTGAAAGAAAAATAGCATAAAATGAAAGTGTTGCCTCTTTCAGATAAACCCTCTAAGCAGAGCTAGGTAACAACTTGGTTCAGCCATCATGTCTGAAGTGCGTCCCAACGCAACCACGCCAACGACTTCAGTAGCAACAGCTTCGACCCGTAAAATTCGCTGGCATTTCGACTATATGCCATTCTCCAAGCCATGGCAAAACCTTGCAGCTCTGGTGGCAACGGTGGTTGGTGTCATGACGGTTTATTATCAAGTCAAGTCCTTCAGTCTCACAGCCTGGACAGCTCAGAAAGACTATCGCGAGTTCTGCCGTAACTTTAGGGTATATATAATTCCTTCGTCTTTATTTTCTGCTACGATCAATTTCTCATAGATTTGTACTGTCTAGGGCAACAAAACAGACACCTTCGATTGTCCGATCGAGTCCCCCCCTGTCCTGAAGCTTAAGCGTTGGTGGCAACAAGCAGGCCATCCCTTCTGGAGTCACTCGAACATGCATCCTGATGAAATATATTTGCAGGGACCCATGCTGTTGCTACTTCTCATGACCTTCGCAGTGTCAGTGTTCATGCTTTGGGACCTGTTACAACGTAAACAGTTTGCAAAGGACACTTTCCAGCCCGATGAGTATGCAGTCCAAAGAGCTCGGTTTATCGCAGGACAGCTTCTCAGTACAGCATCCATACCATCGTGTGCAACTAGCCCAATTGAGAACGAGCCGACTTCCATTCGCAGGCGTTCATTTCCTCCTGCTGACGGATCTGACCTTCTTCATGCTAGCAAGACCTCGTACAAACTTTCCATTAAGCGTCCAATACCACCTGGTCCAGTGACGATGCTCCTTGAACGTTTAATAAATGACCCCTTCGTGAAGGAACTTTGTAGTGTTGGAAACCCCATAGCTATCGCGGAAAGGTTTGACATGTGTTTTAGCAAGCTCATCCAGGCTTATATTGATGACCTGGCTCTTGACGCTCGAACTAGCGCAGAAAAAGCGGCTGTGGCTTTGGTTAACAGCATAATATCAGACCAAATCCATACTGAAATACGCCAACGGATCACCACACTTGACCCGCCCACTTCGGGCAGCTCTACAGTTTTGCAGAGGGTGCGATTGGCGGACTTTCTACTCCACAGCTGGTGCGAAAGCCATGAGCTTTCCCGAAGAAGACCACAGTGGGATTCCGTCACCCAGTTCCTGACAGAGAGTCGTGCATTCTGGCGCTTGCGAGATGATTTTCGTCGTTCGCTGTTCCCCACTGCGTGGACTGTGTACCGGGAGGCCTTAGGAGATATTATTTTCTACAACCGACAGAAGACTATTGCAGCTGGAACCCCCTTGAACGAGGTCTTTGATCGCAGCTTGTCATCCTTCCCATTGGAAATTCCTATTTAAGGCGAAGACTGTTATGTATATATGCGATTAAGTCTATGGGATTTTTTTTATGGTTTAATTTCAGTTTATTATATCCGGTATATACATGGCAAGAGAAGATATGGTTCTAATGGACGAGTACTCATGTTTTCCTTTTTGGTTATTTCTTTTTTTCTCTTTTGGTTTTAATTCCTACTAACCTAACTAAGAGTTGATTCTAAAATTATAATTCATGACATGCTTAGAATATCCTTGAAGTATATGGTAGAAATTTGAGTCTAATAAGAAAGTTGTGAAGCTTTCCGGTTATTCTAAATCTATAACCAATCTATTACACGATCATCAATCAGAACTGACAGCCCCTTACTCAGTACCCTTTCCCAAGATAAACGTTCTCGCCATCCCCATACCAGAGGCGTCCCCGCTGAATCACTAAGCCTTTCTCCTGTCCCACAAACCATTCACCACCAGCTGGTATGGTGCCATCTTCCCGGGGCCAATACCCACTCTGTAGTTTCCGATTAATATCCTCGATCTTCTCTATCAAAGCCTTCACTTTAGACCGGTCAACCTGCGTTTGGCCACCATCCCCTTGCCTCACCTCAAATCCATCTTGCGTGATAAACCGGGCGATGGTTAAATGCGCTGATGGAACGCTATACCGTGAAGCAACAGGGATACCCGCCGATCGCACCATGTCAAAGACATCGCGGCGGAGATGGTGATAGGAGTAGGCATCCTCATTTGCAGTTCGTCCTGCGTCTGAGCTTTCTCCGGCTGCGGGAACAAAACTCAGTGCCATTGCCGCGGCATCAAAGCTGACCATGGGCTTTACGAGACGCGTGCGGTGCGTGAGAGTATAATCTGCGATCTCGGAAGGAGAAATTTTCTCCGATGATTGAAGTGTCGCAACGAGGTCAGCGATTTGCGCCTCGGTTTGTGAATGAGCAGCTTCCAGAACCGTCGTGTGTAGATTGTCGGTCGGCATGAACCAGAGGGCTTTATCCAATGGAGGTTGATTATTGGTGATCAGAGTTGAAAGGGCCACAGATATATGTAGATAGAGATAGATATACGTATGGATGAACATCTGACTTACTTGGAGCAACTTTTTTCAATTCCTTTTGCACAAAGCTGATGAGGTCGCGAATCTCGGACGGGGGCTTCGCCCAGATGACGAGACAGTTTCGAGGATCGACATAGCCGTCTTCCTTGGCGGGGCCATCCAACCGTCTCAGAATCTCATCGATAGTCCAGCCTGGGAAGTCCTCTGCCAGGATTTTGGCAGTCTGCTGGGCGTTGCGGTTCACTCGGTGATTCTCATACCGGGCTTGCAATTGAGTCTATTGGTTTGTTGTTTTTTGATGAGCACGAATGGATCATTACATGATATGAGTTCTCTGATTAAGTACGGGGGTCACTTACGATATCATTGTTTGATTCGGTGATGAGGACCTGGTAAGGGTTGTCGTTGGAGACTGGTAAAACAGGAGCCATTGTTGGAGACAGGAGAAATCTTTTTGCTTGAATGATTCAATTCAACCTGGAGATGGACAGGAGCCGAGGGATTCTTCTGATAAATATACTAGATAGGGGACACGCAACCCTTTTTTAAGAGTCATTCTTCAGGCATCTTGCTGGACAGATCTCATCGAGGACACTGTCTTTTCTTAGCAACGTCCCTGGATTTTAACGGGTCCGGACCCCACTTTGGCGTGGATACAGGATATCATTGGATCGGACTGACTTGGCGCTGCGAATCCTGAGGGACAATTGGTAAGCCAGCCGAATTTCCTTCACTTTTGTGTCCAGAATCTATTGAGCCAAAACCGGCTAATAAGGCTCATATCGGGGTTTGACTCATGGAAGGATATTTCCGGGGATTGATTAATAATTGTTCCACAGTCTGGTACCTTAAAAAAGCATTCTCTTGTTCCCTTACCTTTGAAGTTAATTTCCGATCTGCTTGGAGCTGAGCTTAAATATACCGATCTAGCTAGTGTGCTAATATTCCCTGCAATAAAGAAAAATCGATTATATCTGAGCCGAAGGTTTCAAAACTTCAATATTGGCCGTAAAGGTATGAGACTAATGGAGAAGAGGCTTCGCGGGTTGAATATCCTTTAGAAAAAAACCATTGGAAGAGAACTAAATGAATCAGTGGGATATTAAACAGGACAAGAATTACTCTATTTGGAGGATCGGAAAGGACGAGCAAATTCTTATCGCAGCCTGAGGCACCTACCTAAATAATTGTAGTTGACTTTTTTTTTTGGTCCTATTGTTTTCCTTCCATTCTACGCCAGCCATAAAGGCAACTGGATTGCTATTATCAACCCTTCCAGGACAAGATGTAATGTTCGCTGCATCTCGTTTGATGATGATGATGGTGGTGGCCAAACAGCTATGCTCTATTTGAAGTGTATGATCACTAACAAATTAATAGGATCGGATTTGAATCCCTCCACGTATTATGGGGGGAGGTGCTGGAGAAGACCCCAAGGTAAAAATAGCCACTACCTACCTGTCGTCTGATTGCCCCTACTTTTAGAGACCGTCAAGTTTCATGCATGGGAATGCCAAATATAATTTAACTGAAAAGTCTGGTGAAAGATCCCGATGAAACACTTGCCTCTGAAGCTCAAAAACATCGATACGGTCGGCTCGTGAGAAAAATGGCTCTCCAACCGTCCTTCTAGAATTACTTTTCGACTAACTTAATACGAATCCTTCCCCAGACATGGCCGATAACACAATGATGGGGATGATTGCGCATAATTGGATCCAGAGCGTAAATTGTATGGTGCACTGTTAACTTCGACATGACCTGACCTGGGGATGCTCTCCTTGGCAGAAAACCGGGCCAAGCCCCGCTCTGACACAAAAGGATTTTCCTATTCCAATCGACTAAATGAGCCCAAAACAACATGAAATGTGAAGGAATGAGAGCTTTCACAAACGTGGTAGCCAAGGGGGTCAGGCGAACCATGGCTAGGCCTTTCTCCAGCACCGTGGTATGTCCTCTGTTGGATAGATAGATAGGCCTTTGGAGGATCCGGTTCACCCCAAATACCTCTGATTCCCTTGTCATCTTAATATCCTAAGGTTTGTGACCTTTGACTGGAGCTTCCTTAATTCGTTTCGCTCAGGATCCTTCGAGCTAAAGGCACAAAAAAGGGTGGCCAGACTGTCTCAGCTTCGCTGGGCATTGAACGTTAAACTTTAAGTTTCTCTGGCTACCCACCATTTGAGGTGATATCCTTGGAAAACGTGGCTGAACATTTTCCATTTCTATCCGAGAGTTGTGGAACATAAAATGCTTGGCCGCCGTCGGACCGAAATCCCTCGGCTACAGGGATCCTGCGCGCGTGAGGAGAAGTTAGGCAGGGAGGAGATTTGACGGAGTATGTCTTGCGGAGTGTCTGCCTGAACTGGCTATTGCTCTTCGGTGGCAACAACTGGAATGCCACTTTGGGAATCCATTGCTATTGCCCCCCGCTTGGTACTGCTAAATTATGAATCGTACTACTTAGGGAAGCAATTAAACCACAGCAAAGCTTCCTCATGATAGATAAAACAACATGATCCACGGGAAGTTACATCAGTGAGTGTCAGTAAATTAAAGGGTCCCGTTCCTATATCAACTTGGTGATAAGATTTACCCTGGTCAGGAGCGAGACGCCACCGCTACGGGCATAATAGTAGCACTTTCCATGTCAATACCAGGAGCTGCATATTGACAATAGTAGTAGCGACGATCTCGGACCGAGGAGGGCATATTACTGGTCAGTTCTGAAAAGCTATCTCACTTCAGATACAGTAACCAGTCAGATAAGCATAAATCGACTCTCTACCCCGCAGGAGGGTATTACTTCCTCACCCGTACTCCCATGGCTGTCGACAAACTTTCACAGCACTAGAAGCTGCCAAGGTCGCTAACGAAGAATGGCTTTAGGAGCGAGACCAATCCCACTATCGAATGGAGGCAAAAACAATGGTCGGCTAGCTTGGATGTGTCCTAGCCAAAAGTATAGAATCCATAGGCCCTTTTTCCCCGCACCACCTGACACCCCGGACTCTTCACATACGTGCCTTAAGCTGGCTTCGACTTGTTTATACGAGTGAGGGAATCGCCAAGAGTTGTCTCCTATAGTCAAGCGGAGAGATGAAGTAAGAGCCCTCCAAATTTAAATTCTTTCCTTAAATAGGTCAGCATAGACGGCTTCTGCTGGCCACATTCTCGTTCTAAATAACCCATCTCATTATCTACTATCGGAGATTCTCCACTTGTTAAAATAACTTCTCTTATTTCCCTGCACAATGGGTGTCGAGGAAGCGGTGGAAAAGCCTAGTATGGCATCTGAGCACATGGAGAACTACGAGAAGGGTGCCTTGGCGAATTCGTCGGGAACTCCTATTGAGTACGATGAGGCAACAGTTAAACGAATCAAGCGCAAGGTTGATATACGGCTATGTTGTGTTGTTGCAGTTATGTATACTGTCTGCCAGATTGACCGTACCAATTTGGCAAACGCGTACGCTCCTATCCCTTGCTCCTAAACCCCTATGCTGAATTGAGATGTCAATGCTAATATCGACTCATAAACCTAAAGTGTCATTGCTGGTATGGGCCTGGATATTGACCTAACTGGAAATCACTACGTAAGCTTAGCTCGTGTTCTGCCCCAAGACTTCCTACTAACAACATTATCCTTGTACAACTCTAGTCAACAATGGTTGTCGTTTTCTTCCCCTTCTATGTGCTCTTCCAACCACCAATGACCGTTATCGCCCGAAAGATTGGCCCTCGGCTCTTTTTGGGATCAATTACTGTTGCTTGGGGAATAGTAATGGTTGGTTTCGGACTGGTCAATGACTGGAAAGCATTAGTGGGATTGCGCTGCGTCTTGGGATTGCTAGAGGC
Source organism: Aspergillus haitiensis (assembly GCA_027569155.1). Lineage (NCBI taxonomy): Eukaryota > Fungi > Ascomycota > Eurotiomycetes > Eurotiales > Aspergillaceae > Aspergillus > Aspergillus haitiensis. The sequence goes on from JAPDEO010000039.1 coordinate 218,606, forward strand.
TGGGTTCTTCCCTAGCTGTGTCTTCCTAATCAGCAGTTGGTATGTCCGACATGAAACGGCCAAACGAATTGCATTGTTTTATCTTCTTGGAAGTGCGATAAGTGGTTTTGGAGGAATCTTAGCTTACGGGGTTCGTCACATCTTCATACTTTTGATATCTGGCTAGAGGACCAGGCTCTGATTAACCTCTCCTCTTATTCATACAGTTACAACAAATGCATGGCGTCGCTGGAAAGGCTGGGTGGAGGTGGATCTTCATCATGGAAGGTGTCATAACCATCGCCGTTGGGCTAATTGGATGGATTCTCATCATCGACTTCCCTGAGGATGCACGCCGAACACGTTGGTTCTTATCGCACGATGAGATAGATATCATGATCGACCGTGTTGATAAAGATCGAGGAGATGCCCATGTCACGCCATTCGTCTTGAAGGAGTATCTGCAGAATGCACTGGACTGGAAAGGCTGGTTTTTCGCCATCAACTTTTGCATGTCCGCAGTTGTTATGTGAGCCAAATGTTCCCCAGCTTGAAGCTTATGCCAAAACGTCGCATCGGACAAAAAGCCAAAATAGGCACAGGCTTAGATATCGAAACTGACCTACCTTCACCAATCACTAGTTATGCTGTTGCATATTTCCTCCCCATTGTCCTCAACGAGGGCCTTGGATTCTCTGTGGCCGAAGCTCAAACGCTAACAGCCCCTGTAAGTCTTGCCTCTATCGCTTCTAAGTCCCTGTTATATCATCCCCTTGAACTAACTCTGCAAGTAGTGCTATCTCTTTGGGAGTATCCTTGGTGCCGTTCAAAGTTGGTTGTCTGATAAATACAAGACGCGCGGCGTCTTCGTCGTGTTCAATGCTCTCGTCCAAATTATCGGAATCGCAGTGCTGGGATACGCAAAACAAAACCCCGTTCGCTATTTTGGTGCCTTCCTCCTGGTAGGCAGCTGTAATGCAAACATCCCTGCCAGTCTAACATACCAGGCCAATAATATTGTGGGTCAGTGGCGCCGCGCTTTTGGCTCTGCACTTATTGTAGGTGCTGGTGGTGTTGGGGGTGTGGTTGGGAGTTTGGTTTTTAGGAACGAAGATAAGCCTGCGTATAGGTTAGTACTACCCCTGGTCTCCATGCGAGTGACGCATATTGAATCGTATGAAACTTTGCTTGTGGCTGTACTAAAATGAATTCCCTTTTGTGCTAGGCCGGGTCTCTACACTTGCTTTACCGCGGCAGCGATTGCGATTGTTTCAGTCGGGATCACCTCTGTTGCGATGGCCAGGAAAAATAAAAAGCAAATGCGGGGTGAAGCGGTTATTTTGGATACTCCTGGGTTTAGATACACCCTGTGAGGAGCCAGTTGTGGCGAGGTTGGCCTCACTCCGACCTCTTATATTTTCCGTAGGTGCCATATAATGAGATGTCAAGTTTATGCATGGGCACTCAATGGGAATATTTAGAAGAGCGACAATTTAAATTAAGCTTTATAGTACTCTCAAATATTAATATATCCATTCTTCCCAATCTTATAGTCTGCTGCATATCTAAGGCCATCCTCAGCTTTTAGTGAGCCTATCATAGCCCACAGCTCATATCTCTTCTTTTTTTTTTTTTAAGAAATGATATCTGGCAATGCGGGACTAACTCTAGTATACGAAAATTTCCATAAATAGTACTATATATACAATAGCTTTCAGGCTTTGCGCTTGTAAATTGGAGACAAGTTGGCTAACCGCCCCCTCTGGTGAAAGGCATCAATCATGTGTGGTATAACACCTTTGTATGAAAGAGTTGAGTAGTTAGCCGGTGGATGGGTTTTCATATCTATGTTGAGATACCCGAAGTCTAACTCAAGATTAGAAATGATTATGGAGGCTTGTGTCGATTTCCAGGACACCCCATTTGATCCTATCCATAAGACGATATCAGGTCATCCGCACCACATCGCACAAAATAAGCCCCGATGAGATCCGCCTCTCTTCTAAAGTGACGATCCCAAGGCGCACGAACTTGTTCTGATGTATTACCCTTTTTCAGAGCATCAGACTCAACTGCATAGTACAAAACCGCCGGGACCGCAATCTCGACCGTGACACTTCTTGCTTTGGCGCTAACCATACTGTCGACACGGTTAAGTACTTTCTCCAGTGCCTCTAGCATCGCATCTGCAGACCCGAAGCTATCCTCATACCCACCGCCATGGTTGAGACACAGGTTCAGATTTCGTAACCTTGGGAACACGTCGGGGAGTTTCGACAGAATGCCGTCGAACTGAGCCCATTCCCACTCCTCATCAGCCCGCATCATAGTACCCCGAAGTATCGCCAGACGGCAGACCAGCTCCAGTGAAGTAATCCTTGCGAGATGACTGGCGGGTAAAATCACGTCCATGTTGCTAATTACCTCCATTGAGCCGAGATGGATTGTATTACTTGAGTACAGAACCTCTACGCCTTCGAGATAACTTTTCCATCCCATCTTCCACTTAGCCTCATGAACAGTCCTAATGATAAGAGAGTATCGAGTTTGTTTCCAACTCACCCCATTCGACAACTCAGGAACCATCCCAGGGCTCCCACGTTGATCTCGTCCGGTCTGGATGTGAAGACCCTCGATGGCAGTCCCCATCGGGTTCGACACCAATCCAATGCTGGGTTATCGCCCCTGTCCCGGGGACAGACGCAACCCCACCATCTTAACTGATGCGGCTCGAAGTTACAGAGAGGAGGCTCCTCGAGCCCGTCACCGTCCGCTTCCCAGGTGCTGGGTGGGAGGAGATCGAGATGTAGGATTCGATCCCCGAAAGTGAGACGGAGAATCCCGGACCGGAGCTCGGGCGGCAGACGGTAGAAATGGCTATTCGTGACGGCCTTCTGAATGTCGGGTGGAGGCAGATTTCTCCTTCTACAAGACTCTGGACATGTCGTTCGAAGTCTGCTTTCAAGCCACCCTCGTAGTCGAGACATGGATGAGTTTCAACTCTGTTGTTGTTTGTTGAAGCTTCAATGATAACCCGGTGAGACAGAGACACGGGGAGGGTTTGCTTTGATATAATCGCGATGCCGAGTTATCTTGGCGACAGCGATCCCCTGCTTTTTAAAACAGCCAATGATGTGTCTAAGCTTCCCTATCGCTATCCAGTCTTGTCGCTGGCTCTCTCAGATATAAGCACTAGTAAGACAATCAATTCCCAACAAACCGGATTCAAAGCAGATCATGTCCTAGTCGGAGTATTTCGCTCCCATTTCGGCCGAAGTGAACCTTATTTCCGAGTTACATCCAGGCGTTACAATTTACCAACTGCGAATCGTAATATACGATAACCTGGCTGCCATCATCCGAAATTTGAGAGTTTTGGCTGATTTTTGTGGCGAAAAAGCCTTACTGCTTTTGAAAGGGAACACGCCAGAAAAATGATTGGGAAGGATGTCGCGTCGACATTGCATACAACCGACAATTTTTAATGGACTAACTGGAGCAAATAGCGATAGCTAACAGATCGCGTGACACATGGATATCGTATAGGTGTCTCTGGATATTTTACTTGTTTTGCGTACTAGGATATATACCATTTCGGGCACTAGTTATGTTATTCGGGAGGAGTATGGCCAAAAGTAGGTAGTGTATCATTATTGTTGTGTTCAAAGTCTCTAATAATGTTAGTTTCACTAGATTCGTTATTGAGTCGGACAAGCTAGGCGTGGCCAAGCGTTGTGGGTTGAATCTAGGCACATACTGATAACTGAGAGCCCAAAGGAGGTAAGGATCTCCTCTAATTCTTCATATGACATTTCAATAAAGGCCTAAAGAAAAATTGACGCAAGTAAAAGATACTAGAAAAGAAGATAGAATTAAAGAGAATATGCCTGTGTCTGGGTAGAAGGGCCACTGGTATTGCGTCTTCGTAGTGTCCAACACAGACAGGAACGACGAACCTACGATTAAGGCTATTGTGTCTGTCTGTGTCGACACAGCGTAGAATCGAGGGATTGCCAGGAGCTTTAGAAGCTGCAGATTGACAACTACATGCTTTTATAATCTTGCCTGGGGTAGGTGTTGGATCTGCAACAGAGGTGTTTTCATCATTAGTCCAGTTACCAGGTCGATCAATGTCTTTTTGCTTCGCGCTAGGGTAGATACTGGGTTCAGGTTATCTTGTTGGGGTGGGATATCGTCCGCTTTTACTATTAGAACCATCCTTTGTTAGTGAGAAGTGGGTGGCTAAATCAAAGTCATTTCACAAACCATCAAGATATGATCTCAGCCATGAAACTTGGGTTTATAAAAGGCGTGAGGATATATATTTTGTCGTTTAATTCAGGGTCGGCTATGATAGATAGCATTTAAATTCGATGATTGTAGAATTTATGATGCTTTTTAGCTCAATTTGTAATCTCTGTTGGTTTTGTATATATAAAAAGCTTGATTATTTTAGCCTTTGATAGCCCAACTTGACTATAGAGGCGATAGTCGGTAGGAATGAATCAAACAGTACATTCTTACAGGGGACAGAGGTATTAATAGACGAACTCCTTGCGCCGCCTTCCTGCTTTGGATTAGTCTCGTCCACAAGAGGAGGTAATTACCTCGATATATGGTTAATACATAATATTAAGCGATTGTTAGCATTAAGGTAGAATTGATTCCACCTGGTCCAGTAATGTGCTCGTACTAAACTTCTTTAGACCCTCTAAATCCCCGGGCCGTACCAAAGTATACGAATATGTTTTGGCGTCCTTGGGGCCGAAACACTCCAACACCCAGGTTAACCACTTCTCCATCAAGAATTATCTCTTTGAAAGGCGCCAGAAATTTCCAAAATCTGAAATGCTTTTTCACACTCCTCTAGGAGGTCATGCCCGAGCGTCTGCCTTTGTCGGAATGAGGAAAGCCAAGTCCAGTCACTTTTGCGAGTAACCCCAGCACGGCCTAAAAAGAAATCTCTAATGATCTGCAAAAGTCCATCTTCAATATGGAAGAGTTTACGATTCATCATAGCTCCACGCACACTTCGTGTTGTGCGTGGCTTACGAATCTGTTCATATAGAGAGAGCACAGCGGTGATACTCTCTCTAGTAGGAGTACCCGTACCAACAGATGAGTCGGTACTGGTTTGAGGACCTTTTTGGTACTGAGCGTTGAGTAGACCAAGGAGTTTCCCTATTGCTGCACCATCTTCTACAGCCATTGCCGCACCCTGTGCTTGATATGGTAGCGTTGGATGGCATGCGTCACCAAGTAGGGTGACTGAGCCCTAGATATGGCAGATTAGCACTTGAACTACTGTGCTCGGTTTGGAGGTGTCAACGCTAGCCTCCTTACCTTTGTCCATGTCGGTAGCTCAGAGAGCTGTGTTAGCTTCCACTTGTAAACAGCTGGGGCACACGATATCACCTTCCGTAAACTAGACTTGTTAACAAGAAGAGGTTAATTGGTATAGGGTGTTACTCTTACGTCTCATCCCAATCAGCGTAGCCTTCGCGCATTTCTTCAATATCGGCCCTCTCTCTTCGACGGCCTCGTGCCAGGCTGTCCGGATGCATCAGAACCAAGTTGAGTTCTTTTCCTCCGCGAACGGGATAAAAGATGGCGTGTTTCTCGGGACCTAGCCAACTTGTCACCGCAACTTTACTACAGAGTTCATTGACTTTGTCATCTGCGAGCGCCTCAAGCTGTTCTCGAGAGAATGTGACTCTGTATGCTAGGTCTCCTGTTTCCTCTGGAGAAATACTTTCCCCCAAAACAATATCTCTAATATTTGACCACAAACCTAATATTAAGCGATTAGATAAAGCACATATAATAACCGTGGAGACTCAAAGTACAAGCTCACCATCAGCTCCAATAACGAGATCCCCTATGATACTCTCACCTCCTTGGATAATGACCTCTGGACCGTCGATCAACACATCTTCTACAACAGTCCCCAACTTCAATTCCGCTCCTAACCTCGTAGCTTCGTCTAGTAAAATCCGATGGTAGTCAACTCGGTGAATGATTCTAAATTTATATGGGTATTTTAGATTCTCTCTTTTTTCTTATATTGACACAGATTTATAATTTTATAATATTTGTTGTAGTCAGAAAAGACAAAACTTACATCCAGGGAACACCAAACTCCTCTGAAATATCTCCACCAAATGGCATCGAACGCAACAGCTGTCCATCTTTGTAGCGTCTGAAATCGACATGCTGTACGATACTCCCACGCTTGATTATCTCAGGGAGCAATCCAAAATCGCGCATAATCCGTCCTCCATTCGGAGGGATCTGAATGCCAGCCCCAACCTCCCGGATTTCAGCCACCTTCTCCACCACAACAACATGGATATTTTCATGGCGACAGGCAATTGCACAGGCCAATCCTCCAAGACCTGCTCCCACGATGATAACCTTCATTCAACTTTTCTTGTTCGTTATCTTATATATGTTGTCTTTTGTAGAGATTTGCTTCTTTAACTCCCTTTTCGAATTGTTTCTCTTTTTTTTTTTTTTTTTTCTTTTTTCTTCCTTTGCCTTCGTCCTCCCTCTCCTTTGCTGTCCTTAGATTGCGTAGGGTCGGGTTGTTGCTATGACATGTAGATGATGATAGCGATGAGGATGGCGATGGCGATGATAATGAAAGTCAAATATGCCAATCTAAACGCAAGACTATCCCAGTAATCGGAAAGCTAGTGAACCCAGGAGGACCAGCTAGTCAGCCCCTTGCGGCGGGGAACTAGGAGTTCCAACCTATCAGATGGATGACACGTCAGAAGCCAACACTTTGCGGTTCCTCAGGCTAGCTACTAGTAGGTATACCATAGTTACTACTAACCTACTCACCGTCAATTTGGCAGAATGTTTTGCCTAATCTAGGTATCTTCAGGAAGGAAAAAGAAATTCACAATCCCGACAGGACTGGTCGCTGCGAAGCTACTGTTCGGCCTAATAAAAATTTTGACGATTTTCTTCTTCTCATTAATCAGCCTCTCATGACTTGCGAGGGGACTTGCAAGCATCGAGATTTTATTTGTTATTAAATGACTATGGAAATGAATAAGATTAAACTCTATGACAATCTAAGGAAGAGTTTTCGAATTAATCCCAGATCTGTCAATCACAAGCCATAATGCGGGGAACGTTGCCAAAGACGTATAACTCATGAAGCCACATCACTGTTTAATTCAACTGAGAATTCTACTCGGCCTTTACCCCCACATAGTAATAAAGACTGATGAATGGCCACTGGACCACTCTCTCCCCACTGGTAAATTTCCATCCACTCAAGTCAAGCTCCGGCTGGTCTAATAGGGCGCGAATTTCAGGATTTGTGCGAGTGCGCAAGCAGGATATAAACCCATCTATTGTAATCGCTAGAGGGGTGATAGGGACTACAAAGGTAAAGAAAAGATTGAGGGGGGAGGTTAAGAACCAGAGTAGAGCAGTATAGCATGACCAGGGGATCATTAGGAGAGAGTATAAACAAGTGCGGACATCTCGCTTCGTGACTTCAAAAATGCTATAAATGTGTTATTAGACCTAGCTTAGACAATCTTTAAAGCGGGAAGAAAAACAAAAAAACAAAATGTGAGAGAGAGAGAGAGAGAGCCCGAGAGTGAAAAAGTGACTCACACGAATGAATCAGCCGACTTCACGGCGCTCCTCAGAATAGCCGCTGCATCCTTATCATCGAAATGATGGAAACTGATGTTGAAGATGCGACACTCCTTCCTACCAGATGCGACGGGGGTAAATCGTCGAGTGACACGCGCGTCAACAGGCTCCTTGATATACGAAATGTTTGCGTATCTCTTCGAAATACACTCCCACTGCTCAAGATACGGACAGAGATCCGTTAGAATAAAGGACGCGGGCTCTTTACCCTGGGCCTGCAGTGTGGAATTCAGCACTGATTCCAACATGGGAGTAGGACCGCCAGCGCCAGCGCAGACATCGACAATTGTGTATGAGGATAAACTCGTCAAATGGCTCCGGAGAACCTCACAGGCCTGCTTAGCTAGCGTTTGGCGACTCCAACCGGGGATATGGAAATTCCAAAGTTGGGTAAGGGCAGCCATTTCATGTTTATGAAGCCATGAGGGGCACCACAATTCGTCCCCAATCTCGCGGAGCTGTAAGCGTGGCCAGGACATGCTAACTGTATTACCTGGCTTGCGTAAGCGTGGCAAAGGGAAGTGAAGAATGTTCTGACACGACCAAGGCTAAATGAAGTGTGAATCCTCCATGTACGTACTACTTAAGGAGTCAAGCAGGTAGATGCATCGGGTGGTAGTACTTAAGCTAAAGGGGAGAGATTCCGAGTAGTCTCCTCTAATAAATGGGCTTGTTTTTCAGGTTGATACCACGACTATCACATGTATTGATTCCATGCAAATTGTTTGTTTTTTAAACGTAAGGAGCGAAAAGTGGTTCTCATCAAATGGTGAACATTCGAAAAAGCAAAGGTCAATTATAGTCCCAAATGGTACTAGCGTATTTTGACCGGTATGTCCAAATTAGGAAGGATCACCTAAAAAAAAGAAAACAAGGGCGAGGTTTAGCCGTGCAGATAAATGGATCGGAACCGACGTCAGTAACAGTTGTACAGTAATAGGGGAAAAAAAAAAAAAAAAAAAAAAATACCGAGCAGGCAAGCTCATCATAACAATAAGATAAGAATCGATCTTAAGTGTGGATGTTTGGTTGCCTTGGGTTTCTACCTATGTAAGTAATATTCTCACGGGACTCTTGCATAATGCTCACGGAGGGTGAAAAGTGTGATGTACCTAGTATACCTGGATCCTCATTTGATTTACTTGGACATGTCTGATGGTTTGAATTAGGACATGCTTCTTATGCTATTTTTAAATTAGTTTATATGAAATTCCCTCTGCACTCGTATTCCATCTGGCGGTGCCCCATTCACAGCCAGCTGTGTTTCAGATCGGCCATCACTAACATCGCTCCACCTGTCTGGGAAGAGCACATGATCGGTTGGGTTTGATTTCCTTGATATCTTACTCCTATTAGTACCCACGTCCATGCGAGTCAGGCTAAACTTCTGCCCCCGTCCATTACTGCCGCTGAGATAGGTACCTCCAGATTGACTGGCCTTTGGTCGCGAGGAGCCCATCCAGCGCTTGGGTAGAATGGCAGAGAAGATGTGGCGCAAGATGGGTAGGTTGGCAGCGACAATGGCGAGATGTTCCTCAACAATGCTCTAAGTAAGCGGGAGGGGTAAGGTGTACGGTGCGTCTTGGAAATTGATGCTCATGAGACTGAAGACGCGAACCATGCTGATTGAGGAGATCCTGGGAGAGACAGGTAGGTTAGTGTCATTCCCCTTGTCCCTCGTTTCCTTTTCATAAATACAGAGATAGGGCTATATCGAATTGTGCTTTACAGGAGACCAAGACCAAATGTTATGCTTAACCCAATTTTCCGACCCACTGGGAGCTGCAACTTCCAGATCTAGGGAATCGGAAGCAGCATAACCATGAAATCGGTTATCATATTCATGACACCGGCAACGACGAAGGCGGCGTTACGATTGCCACACTTGCCCCCCTTGAGAAATGGGTTATAGTTGAACTCGACAGGATGACAGAGTAGGAATAATTGCAGAACAATGCTGAAACCCCAGGCCCAGACTATAGCACTGGTAATATAGATGGCAATTCGAAGACTGCGCTTTGTTCCGAAGAGCCGATAATAAAGAACCATCAAAGAGGTTTTTATCAATGAGAGACCGCACCATAGAGTGCTTGGAGGGGGATGCTCATCTGCCCGTATGTTAAGCAATCAGAGCCAGTCCTGTCGCTTTAACGCGATAAATACACATGCTGCTTACCTTGAGAGTAAATTTCAAATCACCAATCGCGACGTCATCCATATGCAACCCAACGTCTCCACTGGTAACCGCTGTAGGACAAGTTTCAGTCAATTATATGGTTGGACGGGGAAAAGAAGGAAAATAGAAATTCTGCCTTACTTGTGATGACAATAATTGTCGATGCAATAACGAACCACTATCCTTGGTTAACGGTGTAATTGGGAGAGAAGACCTGGGTATAAGGGGAGGACTGACGATGGCTGCCACAATCAAATAATCGTCAAGGCCCAGCCTGATCTATCTCATTCGCCTAGACAGATCACGCAGGATAACCGTAGTGATTGACAGCACACTGAGGGCGATACTAACAATGACCAAAGTCCGACCATCCTAGGCCTTCAATCCGTACTTCCCCATCTTATCTTGACTCGATCTGGGAGAGACATCAGGGATAGTTATAAAGGGGATCCTCAAAAGAATTCAAGCCGCATATTTTAGCCCCCAGAGTTGTTAATCGACATGCACATGAAGGCAAAAACGATCAGCCCTAAATTACCACTCCTTGTGGAGGTGTTTGAAAATCACTTGGGGAGTGGAGAAGGTTTAAAGAGCTCCGTAACCGATTAGAATGTTAAAGTGGGACCGTAAAAGGGACGGTTAGTTAAACATGAGATATCATTGAGCAACTAAATGGCTTTCGGATTCACGACGGGATGACTAGTTACCTCAAGTGCCTGGGCGCGAGGCTTTAGTGTCCAAGTGATTATTATCATTATTTCCACGCGGTAAGACTTATCGGGAAAGATCTCATTCTTCCAAAGGTTGCTACTCGCTAAACGTTTGCTCAGGGAGTATAATCGCATTTGTACTTGCAAACTCGATAGTTATCGTGTTAAGCTCTATTTTTCTGGCTTGTTGGGCTCTATCAGGGGTATTTGGAGTTATTGGGCTTGTTTTCTCTGTCATCCGTTGCCTCCGTGTGAGGGGTCGACACGAAAAGGACACCTACCAGAAGCGACGGGGAGGGAACCCGACAGAGTGCGTAAGCCGCATGGAAGCTAACAATAAAGGGCCAATGATGATGGACTGGACTGATTGCGGAAATCTCCTGTCCCTCGTGGACAGGGAAGAGGGGGTTAAAAAAAAAGAACAGCTCCCGCATCTGGCTGTAGAGCAAGTAAAAAATTAAGTTTTTGGAACCGCTGAGACACCCGTGGACTTTGCACTTTATTTATTTATAAAAAAGATAGCACGGAAGAACTATGGCATTGCCCTTTGATACAGAGTCTGTTACGAACCTTGAGGGCTCGTCCTTCGACTTCGTCATTGTCGGTGGAGGAACCTCTGGGCTTGTTGTGGCCAACCGCCTGAGTGAAGATACCAATCTACGAGTCCTTGTGCTTGAGGCAGGGACCAATCGACTAGGTGACCCCAGAATATCTATCCCTGGACTGGGTCCCACGACTTTTGAGAATGGCGAGTTTGACTGGGATTTTCGCTCCATCCCACAAGAGCAGTTGAATGGACGCCAATTGCTTGCCACCAAGGGTCGCACTCTCGGGGGCTCCTCCGCGATCAACCTTGGCATGGTTATATACCCTTCGTGTGTTGGTATGAATGCTTGGGAGGCACTGGGCAACCCTGGGTGGGGATGGGAGGAATTCGCCCCATACGTGCGCAAGTTCCACACTGGAACGCCCCCTTCGGACGCTGTCCGTGCGTTTTTTGCGGGCATGAAATCCGAGATAGAGGATCAGGGCCGTGATGGACCAGTTCAAGTGTCATTTGGTGATCAGTATATGCCATACCACGCAGCCTGGTTGCAGGCCTTCAACTCGCTGGGCTATCCCCAAACCGAAGATCCCATCAAGGGTGCTGGAACCGGTCCGTTCGTGAGCCCTGGTGCTGTGGACCCAGTGACTCACACTCGTAGCCACGCTGGTGCCGCATATCTTACGCCAGAGGTGCAGAGCCGCTCAAATCTACGAATTGTGACGGGCGCGCTGGTAGAGAAGATCGTCTTTGGTAGCGGAAAAGGCGAGGACGCGACCGCAGAGGCGGTTCGATTCACCAAAGACGGCCAGTCCTACACGGTCTCTGTAGCACACGAGGTTATCTTGGCTGCCGGTACTACACAAACACCCCAGCTCTTGGAGTTGTCGGGAGTTGGAAGCTCTTCGCTCTTAACATCTCATGGAATTGCTCCGGTCGTCGATCTCCCCGGAGTCGGCGAAAATCTCCAGGACCATGGTATTGTTTCCTTTGGGTACGAAGTCGCGGATGGTATGCCTTCGGGCGACATGGCTCGAGACCCCGCTGTGGCCACAGCTGCCATGGCAGCCTACCAAAAGGACGGTTCGGGACCCCTAGGTATGGTGGCTCTGGTGTCAGCGTTCATGCCCTGCCTTGATTTCCCCGGCGAAGAGCGTGAGAAGATGCTACAAAATATCGACGCGTCTCTGCAGAAGGACGGTCTATCGCCCATGTATCAGAAACAATACAAAGTTCTCCGGGATATACTACAGGACCCCACTGAATCAACGGCCCAGTACATACTGGCGCCATTCCAGCTCCTCCCTCGTGCCGGACCCAACCCACGAGATGTCTTCGGTATGAGCCACCCCGGATTCTTCGTCAGCATTGTGTCTCTACTCAGCTATCCTTTGTCCCGCGGCTCTGTGCATCTGCCCTCTGCAGACCCAACTGCAGCCCCAATCATCGATCATGGATTACTGCGTCATCCTGTGGATGTGGAGCTGCACGCCCGACACAGCATGTGGATGGATAAGATTCCCCAGACACAAGCAATGGCATCCCTACTTAAGCCGTCTGGCGAGCGTCTGCATACACCGGAGCCAGTAACAGATCTAGAAAAGGCGAAGGAGCTATGCAAGGAATTGATCCTCTCCATGAACCATGTTAGTGGAACCTGTGCTATGATGCCTCGTGAGGATGGTGGTGTTGTCAACCCTCGCTTGAAGGTTTATGGTACGAAGAATGTGCGCGTTGTGGATGCAAGTATTTTCCCTCTCGTGCCTCGCGGTAATATTCAGGCTACGGTTTTCGCGGTGGCGGAGAAAGCGGCAGATTTGATTAAGGAAGATCTTTCGGCATGAAGAAAAGGGAGTTCAAGCGAAGTGGGTAGGGGGCTTTTTTTTTCGTTTCCCTTGAACAGCTACGAGCAAAATGACCCATATGATCGAGGAGTGTTTATTAAGAAACAGGGTGATTTTGGGGACTTTTGGTTCTTTTCAAGATGTTTGAAACTTTACTGCAATGATTGAAAGCCTCCCTACTAGCACTGAATTATCCATGCTCCATGCTTCGTAACACCAAATGCCAAAAATATAAGACTAGGGAGTGCTGATATGAGGCGGTCAATGTATGTAATGTACTATACTGGCCACAGCCAGGATCGTCTATCAGGCCTTTCATATAATACAGGAACATAGGGGTTAGTATCACAACAAGCAACTAAATTAGAACTATAATATGCACTGCCTCTCATTCAAAGTGCAACTTCCTGAAAATGTAATAATGAAATAGGTAGTATCTCTGTATTATCAGGAAGCATGACTCATTATATACCTTCAGGCCCTCTTCTTGATTTGCCTACTATCTAGAGGAATAGATAATTGTGACGTTCATTGTGCCTTCCGTCAATAGGTAAAATAAAACAGTCATATTTTCTATCAAATCTTCTTCCCTTACCACCCCTTAAATATCTACGAAACTAGTTACTTTTTAAGCTAGACATCTGTCATTACCGAGATCACAGCCAACACTCCATTGATAACATTACCTGACTTGCCTGGAGACCTGCAGCGACACCAACAACACTTCAAGTACAGACAATCAAAAGGACAAGCTGGAAGTCCCGACTTCCTTGAGCAGAACCAAAGGACACTAAATGATAGCTCTAGAGTTGTGAAGAAAAGGGCGAAGGTTCAGGGCTCTTTCAATGCTAAATACTGGGCGAACCCAGGTGAAGTGGAAGAGCTTATTCTGCAAAGGAAAGAAAACGAGCGAAAGGTCTCGCTTAGAGATTGGGAGGTACTACAGCCACACCTTTTTGTACATGTTTGCTCATTATTAGAGCCCCAGGCCTTCAAACATCTCGCTAAGTACCTTAGGTCATATAAGCCACAACCACGAATCAGAATTTTACTTACCTCAATTACTAGGTAGCTAGATAGCTCCCACAACAATATTCAGGATAAGGAAGAAGAAAATTCTCCAGGATGCCTGGGTGCCGTGACCTTGCTTAGGCTGTCGATTCTAACTGTCGATTCTGACTGATATCATGTTATCATGTATGTATGTGTTGACTTTAACGATTGATCTGGTTCCACCCAACACACTAGGTTATCTGTAAAATGATAACTTTATTTTTCAACCAGAGGGCCAGGTTTTGGCTCCGGTCGAAAAGGGGGACATGATCCCATGAACGTGTTGGGGAAATGCACCGTGGCTAGCCATAATCCAGATAAAGGTATCATGGCAGCAAACCCTCCTCCGACCACCGCTTCATGCGGCATCAATGGCATCGATTATGACAAGACTTTTGTTGAACGACTAGAGGGCAGTGCCCCAAACTTGGCTGCAGTTTTCAATCTCCCCCACACAGCAGCTCTTTGGAACCTCTACCTCACTGATACCGCTGTCAAACCCATTCTAGAAGCGTGGGTCAACGACCGCCAGAATCAATATGGTGAACCAACGCTGGCCAAGTCGAAGCTGCCAATTATGCCTCAGATCATGGACTGGGCGTATGATGCCAGTTTGGCGGCGGCGATCGCAAACCCCACCCGCCCCAAGGTTGGGACCCAAAACGTGACACATGACAGCCTCTCCACCGTGACGGCGATTTGGTTTGTTTTGAAGCTGGTTGCCGCGAAGCCTACCCTGTTCCCTCGGAGTATCGCCGGGCTCGACTCCAGTTTTTGTTATCAGAGATATCCCGTTTTTCACCGATTCCGCAAATGCAATTACAATGATAAGCAAGCCAAAGTATTTCAATCCAATGCGTTGGATAGACGTAAATTACTTCTTTGTCAAAGAAGCAATACAAAACAGTGTCATTGCTTTAAAACATATCCCCGGCGATACTAATGTATCCGACGGATTGACAACCCGCAAAAGGTGATCTTTCCTGGAAGAATGGTGTGCTATTAGCTTGGCCGGTGTGGCTGGAGCACCTCCCTAGAGATTGCTCTGGCTCTTAATCTGGGTGGGAACAAACAGGCGCAGCAAAGGCTCTTTTCTAGCAGATAGAGGCCCAAAAAATGCCGTTCGCATGTGTAAAGAGCGCTAGGAGGAGCTCCAAGGGGGCAAGGGAAATAAGCGTTCTGTAAGGGCTGCATTCATGAAGCTATTCACATCCAGTAAGACGGGACTGGGAATAACAGCAACTGGCGCAGGAAGCCGGGACTCAAGGCTTCAGTCAGCTTTCAGAATAGAGCTTATTAGAAGTGGAAATATAAGTCACCCGGAGGAGAACGAGTGGATATGGTGTCCTGTTCTTGGCACTTGGTGTCCTGAATCTCATACTCAAGCAGCACACCTATTCCCTTACGTCCCTAACCACCCGCCGGAAAATATGCTGCTTGCAGGAGCTTGAGCACAGCTACAATGACCTTCTAAAAAGGGCCTCTTGCGATAAAGGGGGGGTGGACAGCCTCCTCTATGCCGTTGCCTCGTCCAGCATTGAGGGGCCGTGGCTTCGGTGCCACGGATGACTACGGACGTTAAGGACTAGACTGTTTTGTGGTTTAGTTTAATGTTCAATTCCAGAGCTAAATATGATATATAAATAACAAGAGGCGAGCTTGGAATGGCTAGCTAGAATTCGGAAAAACACCCCAACTAAGGCTCGATACCGAGCACACTACCGTAAACCACCAGATACTCAACGGTTCAGTAATGCTCAAGAAGACTCGTAGCCCCGTTACACAATTAGAGTGGATGGCTGAATGAGTGTTACATAGACTGTAGTGTAGTGAGAGAAAAGAGTTCCCTAGTGAAGGAACTCTAATGTTGCGCGGATTAGAGCTACGCAAGCCAGATAAAGAAAAAAAGAAAAATAGAAAACGAAAAGAAAGCCAAGTCAACCATGATTGAAATATATACTCTATAGTAAAAGTAAAATATACTTCACTTCAACAAAATAACCTTCTAACCGCTATAATCAACGTGAACAACCAGACGAACGTAATCCGCACTGGTAATACCACCAATGCCATCGATACTAGCCTCCGCCGCAGTGTAGGCATTCTTGACGACGGCCGCACCGGTGGTGATGTACGAGCACTTCGATCCACCGTGCTCACAGATCTTCATGCCCTGCACGGTCTGGTTGGCCTCCTGTGCTTGAATGGCAGAAACATCCCAACCGGACCAGCCGTCATTGCTCGTGTTACCGAAATCAAACTCGCCCCAGGTGCAAGAGTAACCGCCATAATCGTCCGTTGGGAGGGAATCGCCCTCTGCGGCCCCCCATCCACCCTGGGAGTTCTTGTCAAAGGCCACGTATTTGGTTTCTCCCGCGTCCAGGGTCAACTTGAGTGCTGAGTGACCGTACCAGCCGTCGAGTTTGCCGTCGGGACCGATCTTGTTCCAGAAGACGATGGACCAGGCTTCGGTGTTGCTGCCCTTGATTTGGATCACGTATTGATACTGGTAGGCTTCGCTGGCGCTCACTTCGATGATGTTGCTGCCCCATGGGTTTCCGACGTTGCCGACGTATGAGATGCCGCTTCCGCTTGAGTTGGTGCGTCCGCCAAAGCCAGAGGTGGAAAATGTGTCGTCGGATGGGATGGATGCCCAATTGCTTGCGGCACTAGAAGCCGTGGGGGTTGTGGTTGTGGTTGGTGAAGTCGAAGATGTTGTAGTGGTAGTGGTAGACTTGGAGACAGTAGTAAGAGTTGTTAACTGGATATCGGAGGTGGTGGTGGTAGCGGTGTCAACGACTTCCTCCTTCTGGACCACATCTGAAATCGTGGTCTCCTCGACAGTGCCCGCGGTTGTGGTTGGCGCTGTGGTGTCAGCTACTATCGGGGAAGTAGTTGTGCTTTCCTCCGCGGTGACTGTCATGGTGATAGTGACGACGTCGATATCCGTAACGGTCGTGACGTGGACCACCGTTGCAACGTTGTTGTCGCCATTGTTTCGAGCGATAAGACCTGCCTCCGGGGCTAGGTGACGGGGATTACGCCGGCGATGGTGACCATGTACGCCAGCCAGGGCGCACTCGGCAGCAGTGAGGAAATAAAGGAAGGACTTCCACTGCATGGTAGATAGGTCTAGCCGACGGTCAATCGGTTCGCATCAAAGGAGTGTACTTGTGTGAATAGTTGGGATGGCGATAAGGAACGAATTGAGGTTAGAAGGAGAGTGATGGGTTTTAAGGATCGATAGGAGACTCTCTTGTTTTAGGGTTGCCAGCGTGGACCCAGTGGGATGGATATACGACGTCGCAAGCGCGTCCCCCTCAAGGCAAAGCAGAGGCAAGTCCAATGGTGAGACCAGACCGAGTGGGGTTCAATGGAAAATAGCTCTTACTTGGTCTGCAGCATTATATTCACGTTGTTGCCTGGACGAAGCTAGACCCGAGACTATCTATGGAGGCTTCAATATGAACCGTTGGCCGGACTGCTAATTGGTTAGTGTGGATTGAGACCACGAACTGGCCATGATTTGAAACACAGAGAGTCCCGCTTGGTGTAGAATCCAGAGCTTCTTCCGCCCCTGGTCGGGACAAGCTAGATATCTATACGCTCGTCTGGTAGCCACTGTTGTTTGTTGATGGCCACATTCCTGCGTAAGCCTGCCCCTTGCGTCGTCGACATTCTATCGCTGGGCGCTGGGCTGTGGGAAACCACAAAAACTTTCCGTCGCCATGTGGTCTGGGCCTGTCCATACTCCTTTAGTACTAATGAAGAGTGTTTGGTGCGCCTCTTTTTCTTTTCCTTTTTTTTTTTAAAAAAAAAAATTCCCCCTCAGAGCATGCCTGGCTGAGTGGGGATGGAGGACGATATGCGAGGCCAATTAGGGTTACAGGTTAAGTGAAGAAGGTTCACGCACACGCCTCACCAAGATCAAATTAATTTCCACATTAATATTACCAGCAGGAAGCCACAAAAGAGTAAATAACCATCAAGATTTATAATAATAATAGGAGAAAGGTAAAATTAAGCCTCGTGGTCTCCCTCGAGGCGTAGAGCTTGATATAGCCCCCAGTCACCCACCCAGGTGCAGGGTCGTTCACACATTCCATCCCAGATATTTCTCCTTTCCTATGTCAAATCAAGGCAAACAAGTCCCGTTTGGGCGCTACCAGGTAGCTAGACGGTCTCCAGAAAAAAAAAAAAAAAAAAAAAAAAAGAACAATCATTCAACGTGGTCGAGACTCAAATTTCATCGGATCATGAAGCGTCTGTGCTGGAGTGGGCCATCGCTTACGTATGTCCGTCCCATCATAAAACCACAATTCTTCTAGTGGAGGAGGAAGCGTAGGTAGTTAGTTCAACAGTGACGACGAACTGGTCATTAGCTAGTGGGTCCACACACAATGCCGTGACGAGGAAGTACGCAGTTATTTAGTCTACTACGTACTGCTAAGTCCGACTTCGTGAAACTGGTGTTCAAAACTTCTTTCAAGGGGTAGTAGAAATGGTATCCTCACCACCTTCCCAGGCAGTCATTCGCCCAAATAGAGACCTTTAGGCCTATTTTACTGCTGTTTAAGAGCATAAAATAAGTTCCCTAGAGGCTTATTGATCAGTAAAATTCTTGACAACCTGGAAAAGAACTGCGGTTTCGTGCATTCTTAACCAATTCTTCAGCCTATTATATATATCGTTACCTACTAACATTACCAGCTCAACCACAAAAATTAGAATTAACTGAAAATCATTTACTTGCATAGATAGATAAGCTATATAAATACGATTGGATAGATTTTTACATCTAGAGTAAATTCACGGAGGAAATAATAGGTAGTATTCAATTAATTTGTGAAAATATATCATTAGCCCTTGTTGAGTCACACTAAGCTCGCGACCATCATAAGAATTATGTGCCTTGAAAAGAGTTAATCTTAAAATTTTATCCTTTGTCGCGTGACTACTTTTTAAAAACTATCTCTAAGCTATTTATAAAATCAATTCTTTCAAGTCTACTGGGATCATCTTCGTGCACTACTAATTACCCAGGCAGATTGTTATTATTAGAGTAGGCCAGATTTTCCTGCAAAGGGTTTGATTTTGGTAGCATAAAGAGGAAACCATCAACACTGCTTTGCAGGGCCTGAAAGAGCCCGCGTTAACATCTATCTCGACCTCATAATCTAATAGCTGAGACATTTTATTATTCAAATTAAATGTCTTTGGTCTTTGTATTGGATAAGTAAGAAAATCTCCTCCCCTCTGCCTTTTTTCTTTCCTGCTAATAAATGGGGTGGTAGATTGCTGTGGGCTTGTATATTGTTATATTCAGAACAAATTATCCATGATTATTTATTAAAATAGCTAGGCAGTGGATGGTCCAGCTCACGCTAAGAGACAACTAAACCTTCTCTTCAGTTTATTGACCTACCGTTGAGGACTGGGCCCACCAAAATATGACCATGACTGCAAGCATACACAGTCATTTAATTTATGCGCAAAGGATATGTCTCAATGTATAAGAGCCAGAGAGCATATCTTCCCTCAAAAGGTTGTTTTGTGATATGGCGCCGATTAGGACTTATACTTTGCTCTTCCTGTGGTGGGATCGTGATAATTACATTGTTTTAAGGGGTGAGGGGTTTATGCCAGCTGCGTGAAGCGTGTCATATACCTAGGTAGTGAAGATGGGCGGACTGTGAGTTTAATTTAATTGCTTATCTGACCCAACCCAGCTGCTACATTTAAACCTCACATCATTATCGCTGTACTAACCCATGCCTAGAAAAATCAACAATATTTAGATGAGAAACAACCCAAGAACGGCTACCGCTAATTCCGGTATTGAGTATGATGTTATCATCGTCGAGCAGGCATGTCTCTTCCAGGCTGCGGGTCTCCAGGTCTGTGTGTTAGAAGCCACCAACCGAGTTGGTGGCAAAACCTACATGTTATAGTCCTGTGAGAGGGGATTCAACGACCTGGGAGCTCCCTGGATGGATAACCGATACCAATTAGTATAAGATGTTCACGCTGTATCCGCGCTATGGGGTCAAGATAAAGCGTCAACGGGCAGAGGGAGATAACTTCGTCGAGTCTGGAGATGGCGCTGTGAAATGAAATTCCATATGAGCAGGTTGCGGTGATTCACAACTATACATCTATCCATTCGTTTCGACATATCCTGACAAACATATGCCAAGCAACACAAACACTGCAGATCTAGGCTGGGGAGAAGATGATTGCAGCTTTAATTGAAGCCACACGGAGCGTGTCTAGTTAGTGCAATCTTGAAGATC
The DNA here is from genome assembly GCA_027569155.1 of Aspergillus haitiensis. NCBI lineage: Eukaryota > Fungi > Ascomycota > Eurotiomycetes > Eurotiales > Aspergillaceae > Aspergillus > Aspergillus haitiensis. The sequence goes on from JAPDEO010000039.1 coordinate 238,882, forward strand.
TAGTTGTCACCGCCGACGCGGAGAAACTCAGCAGGACGTCCTTTCGTCATTTTTGCGGACAAGCTGTGCAGACAAACGAAGTGGGTGGCTTTGCCGATGGGTTGTCTGCAACTCTGATTGGGGTCGGCGGGGGTGACTTGAGTGCCCTTTATATGCTTAGTGTATCAAGTCTGGATGCGGCATTGATGTCTTTGCGTCTGACCCTAGACCCTGGTGGCATCAAGCAGTACGTTCAGAACAGCGTGGCGTACCTGAGGTTTTAGGAACGGAGGAGCACTGATCGCACCGAATCTGACGATTGAACTGACAGACAAGATCCATACGGAATCCAAACTATAGGATGAAAAGCAGCTACTCGTAGTGTCACTTTAATCTATGAACCTGCTGTCTCCACCGCTCATCATCCATGGACCACTTTTAGGCTCTTTTTCATCTCCAGGCTGAAAGTGGGTCTAGGGCGGATGCATCCACCAATCAATAGCTGTCATCTACCACATTAAAAGGAATTAGGGGACTCGGTGCCTCAGGTTCACATGAAACCCCCCTCAAGCGTCATAGCGCGCTTGCTTTTTCCTCCAATTTTCCGATGGACCCTTTCTTTGCTTTTCCCATTCTCTCCTCCCAGGGGTGAACTCGCCGATCATTCGAGCTTCCTCGGCACTGCCACCACCTAGTTAAGTACTTGCTAGGTTACTGCCTGTCAGCTTCTCCTCTTTCTCTCTCTTTTTCTCTTTCTCTTTCTCATTCTCTCTTTTCTCGTATTGTGTTCATTCCTTTTCTTATTTCTCCCCCCCTTCTCTTCCCTTATTCGTGCATGCGCGCTGTCATCCACGGACTGGAAATGTTGGGAGCTTGGTCGGAATCTCGGCTGAAAATCAGGTAGCAAAGGCTCGCAATTTACGGAGGAAGAACAATCAGAAACAAACACGAGAAGTCTTACTAGTTGAACGTCAAGCATAAGATCAGAATATTTTGATTGACTTTCTGTTCCCTTGCTCCCCTCCACAATGGCGACGATCTACTCCCTTAATAGAAGGAATCTGATGCTGGTCATCACTGCTGCCTTCTTCCTTCTCTTCCTCATCTCCCTGCATAAGCAAGTCCCTCCTCCTCCATCGGTGACACCGAACGAAGACCAGGAATTATCGCCTCCGTCCGACTATACCAACCGTTGCCCGGTCGTACCGCCCAACCCGCCCTACACTCGCACAACCCACCGGGGTTTCAATTGGAGAGACCTTCCGACCAAATACCCCGTGGAAACTTTAATCGAACTCCCCAGTCGGGACGAAACACCGTCATCCTCCCTCCCCAAGATTCAATTTGACTTCCAGACCCCCCTCCCACCGCCGGACGAGGAGACCCGGAAAGAGCGCCAGGCTGCCATCAAGGAGACCTTTCAGCGGGCCTGGCGATCCTATGAAAAATATGCCTGGAAACAGGACGAGCTCAAGCCCGTATCAGGTGGCTCCACAAACACCTTTGGCGGCTGGGGCGCCACCCTATTTGATAACCTCGACACGCTCCTGATTATGGACATGCACGAGGAGTTCAACCGTGCTGTAAAAGCATTGGTGGACATCAACTTCGACCCTGAGAGGTCCTCGCAGAGCACCATAAATGTCTTTGAAACTACTATTCGCTATCTAGGCGGACTGATCGCTGCTTACGACCTCACGGGCTGCAACGATGCACGGCTCCTCGACAAGGCAGTTCAAATCGCAGACATGATCTATGCTTCCTACGATACACCTAGTCGTATGCCCGTTACGCGCTGGAATCCACACAAAGCTGCCGGCGGCGAAGAGCAAGTAGCTCCAACTCAAGGAATCCTAGCAGAGGTGGCGTCATCATCCCTGGAGTTCACGCGACTCTCCCAGCTCACGGGTGATATGCGCTACTTTGATGCGATTTCGCGCATTACCAATACCCTCGAGGACCAACAACCGCGCACCAGAATCCCGGGCCTTTGGCCCTTCGCGGTCGATGCCCGTGCTCCCGATTTTACCCGCGGAACCGCCTTCACCTTCGGCGGGATGTCGGACTCCGCCTACGAATACTTGGGCAAGATGTATCAGTTGCTTGATGGCACCGGTGGTGCATCTCAGTACCAGAAACTCTATGACGAGGCCATGGCTGCCGGCGAGAAACATCTCCTTTTCCGACCTATGACGCATGACCATGCTGATATCTTGGTTCCGACCAAAGCGCAAGCCCCAATCCCAAATGAGCCCCCCATTCGCAGCTCGACCGGGGAACACCTCGCCTGTTTCGCAGGTGGTATGTACGCGCTCGGTGGCCGTCTCTTCGATAACGAAAACCACCTTACTCTCGGTCGGAAAATTACCGACGGGTGTATCTGGTTATACCGTAATTCTCCCCACGGAATTATGCCCGAGATCTTCTCCATGACAGCCTGCCCGTCCTTCAACGAGTGCCAGTGGGATGAGACACAGGAGGATGTTTTTACCGGAGTACGGGATGGCCAGTATAAGCTGCGCCCTGAGGCGGTGGAGAGCGTATTTTACCTGTACCGCATCACTGGTGATGAAAAACTGCGTGATGCTGGGTGGGAGATGTTCCAGGCGATTGACCTTAGTACGCGGACGGAGTTTGCGAATGCCGCTCTGCGGAATGTCATGGAGCCCGATCCTCAGAAGGAGGACAGTATGGAGAGTTTTTGGATGGCGGAGACGCTGAAATATCTTTACTTGTTGTTTAGTGAGCCAGACGTGATTAGTCTGGATGAGTTTGTGTTGAATACGGAGGCCCATCCCTTCCGGATCCCCCGGTAGAAGGGGTGCGACAGGGGAGGTTTCCTCTTTTCATTCACACAAATTTATTACTTCTTATCCCTCTAGTCTATCAATAGAGAGAAAAGGAAAGTGCATATATAGACACATTAAAAGTGCAAAATAAACCAATATCAACAGTTTGCCCTATGTAGATGCTATTTTTCAAAACCCGGATTTCGTACGGACGATCAATGAAATGATATGGATATATTTTCTAGGCATATGAGGAAACATAATTCCCCAACAAGGCTTCAACCTCTCTTGTTATTATGTATGTATGTATACGGCATGAATAGATTTCGCTAGCGAAATACGAATATCAACGAGATCAAACCTCACACCTCCTCCCGCTTCCCTCCAGAAATTACTGTCGTCACAATTCCAGACCTTCCAGGCGCTGAGAAACTGTGTTTAGGAACTCTATAGACTCTGGTCGCATACACGACACGCGCAACACTCTGCTGTGCGTCTCCGTGGGCCTCTTCCAGCGGGTCTGGTGAACCAATTGGGTTCAGCCGTAAGGAATAGTCGGTACTGCTCCGGCTGGGCAGGTATTGGTGTTGGATATCGGTGGATCGAGGACGACGATGAGGGTTTGCACAGTTTAGTAGCATTTTGGACTTTTCTTTTATCCAGACCCACCAGGCGATGAGCATGGAGACACGGACGGTGCAAATAAACCCCCATATCCCGCAGGACTAAAACGGAGGGGTAAGGTTAGACGAAAACAAGAAGGCAAGTAATATGGTAGGGGACAAAAGGAAAAAAGAAGAAGAAGAAGAAGCTACACATACCGCCAGCAGTGCCAAAGCACCAACTGCCATGGCCTGACTTGGCTCTAGCTCACGAGCCGAAGAAAGACATTCGTCACGATCCCCCTCTGTGCGAATCAAGCAGGAGATCCAGGGACGGAGCTCATCCAGGCTGTAGCTTTTCGGACCACGATAACGCAGGACAGCCTGCGCGACAAAGACGACGTGGAAAAGGACGAGGATGACGATTGCCACGGCCCGCCACTGTAATTGGAGAATGCGGCGGATGCGAGCGGAGGTTTCATTGCTTGTGGTTGATCGTTTGCAGAGGCAGGAGTATGTGGCGAGGCTGGATGTGGATGAAGATGAACTGTGGGACAGGACTCCACGGACACAGTAGACAATGATGAGAATCTGGATGAAGAAGCAGAAGGCTGCGACGGCGATGAGAGGACCCCAAAAGGAACCCATGCTGCGCGGGTAGCTGATATAGCAGACGTCGCCGACTTGGTAGGAGACTCCGGATACCCCGAGGGCGATGCCGAGCAGGGCGAGGGAGCCAATGAAGATGCATATTAATGAGACGGTTCGGAAGATGTGGCCCGGTTCATGCTCCCAGCAGAGTTGAATGTAGAGTGCGAGAGATCGGAAGAGACCTAGGGGAGTTGAAGGGCGATCATGTAAGTCAGAGAGGTGAGAGTGACAGAGAGAAGACAGAGAAGAAGAAGAAGGGGGGAGTGCTGTTGCCCTCACAGCCAATGTTCAATACCCAAACCCCGTACAAGAGCAACGATCCAGAAAAGGCACAGGCCGTGTCAGAGAGCCAGTAGTTGGGGGTGATTGTATCGTAGCAATACCTGACAGAAGGACCAAGAGGGATGATGAATGCTACCTGTCTCGACGATCATTAATCCGACAGAGATTCACAACCTATGATTGATGATACCAGGGATAGTTCAGGGCTCGATCATACTGTCATGAAAATGAACCCCATCAGTGGAGCTGTAGTAAGGTAGTGGCGTTGCGTCGCGCTGACTGGTAGAACCGCATACGTGAGGAGCGAGATGAGCATCACGATGAGCACAACCAGCCCAATCCACGGCACCATATCGGCGTTGAATTCTATTCCACTTAGCCGCCGTCCATCCGTCTCAGGTCAAGCGAATGTAAGAGCCCCATACCATCGGAGTATCTCCAATATGTGATGGGACAGGGAAAACAGCAGGAAACTGTCTCGTCATCCACCGACATAAGCTGACACCAACGACCAGCAACATCTAGTCCGCACTACCGTCAGTTTTACAAGCGCTCGATACTGCAAGAACATTCTTGCATTTCCCTGTATTCCATCTCTCTTCTGAAGGGGCTGATCACTGACATCCGCCATCGTGCTGGATTGAGAGTTCAGCGATAAACGGCGTGGGACACGACGTGATGCTGTGGTTGGTATAGTCTAGCCCGCTCCACGACTCCATTATACCACTACACTGTGGCTTAACCAAGTAATGGCTATCATAGAGGGAGAAGGGGGGAGGGGGGTGGATTAGACGAGCGATTACTCAACCCCCAGTTTCAGGCGAGAGAAAGGAAGGTGAGGTTCTCCTAGGCAACATTGTAAGAGAAACCTGCAGGGACCGTCCCCAGTCCATATAATAGATTGGACAGCCGTCAAATTTAATGCTTACTGGGCCTCAGCGCTGTCCTGGAGAGGAGATCTGCGATATCACGGGCGACATATCTCGGATCAATGCAATTGAAAGTACCGTGAAAGTGCCGATCACGACAGGTCTAGTTAGACCCCTTTTCGGCCTCTATGTTCTCCAGATTTGGAATTGGGGGCTAGAAGTCAAAAAGCGAACTCAAACCCCGCGCGAAAGGCAAAAGCAAACAGAAATTGGAGGAGAAGATCCCCCCCCCTCTCCTTTGGCACTAGGCATGGGTGATTCGCGACCCGCGTTCGACCGCAGAGCCACTCAGAAGGCACAGAATTATGAATTTTGGGAATAATCCTTTATCCGGAACAATTCGTCTGTCTTCAATTGGCTACTTCGGAATTGGGTTTAAAGGATATTTGGGTTGAATCCCCTCAGTTTCCTTCCAATAATGCGTGGGCGTCGTCGACAAGGAATGTGAAGCCCCATGGGGATGTCTAGAGTCACAGGCATTTATGAACTGGATCTTAATCAGAAGCCCACTTTTCCGAGGCTACCAATCTTCAAGTTTCCCGATTTTATACTTAACTCATGTCGTTTGATCTGGGGAAAAAAAGATCTTCGTCTAGCAGAGAACTTGATTTTCGCAAACCGGTTCCTGCACAGTCCAACAACCTCTCACTCCCCCTTGTATCTACAGGGAGCAGCTTCACCTTCTAGTAAATAGTGGAATTCATATTTACTCTCCAGAAATGTAAACTGATCGTTACACTAGACCTAAGAGTTGACCATACGAAAATGCAAAAGACTCATACTAGGGAGGTTTTAGTAGCCTTTTTCTTCGCATGGTAATCGCCCACGGACGACAGATGTCAAGGCCAGAACCAGCATCCTACAGATAACTATCTCGTGTTTATCACAAAGTGGAAAAATGACCGTCTTTTATTTTTTTCTTTCTTTTTTTTTTTTTTGGTTTTAAATAGGAAGCCTAGTGAAGATTAGGTCTATCCCAGTTCGTTTCAATATCCCTAAGAGGAAGCTCATCATCTTCACCACGCCTGAGAGAGAGGCTAGAGGGCATAGCCACTGCGAAGAAAAATGCGCCCGACGTCGCCTCACAGCAGATCATCCTGCCAATGTACAACCCAGTAAGTCTTTCCTGCTCAGCCATGGCTGAATCAGTACCTAGTGCTGGCCCGGACCTTTTACCAGTTTCGTGCCAGCAGGGATATGCATCCTGGCTCGTCCACAACGGATGCAAAAAGCGGGGTACACCCCCAAGTACTAACAGCGGGCACCTTACTTATGCAAGGCTTGCTTGCTTCTTATCCCCATCCGACTTTTTCCTCATTGGCTCTATTATCCTAGCCTACACTAAGTCATACAGTCATCCGGGGTGAGCACTACTCTGGAGTACAAGTTTTTGCGGGAGCTGTCTGTGAAGCTATCGCTGATGTATCTCAAAGTCATAATGGTGTAGTTTTCGTAACGATTAAGATACATGCTCTCGAAAGCTAGATGGATGAGCAAGTCTCAGGGAATTGAATCTCGACTTTATATGTGTGCCATTGAATTGACAACAGGGGCTGTCCGAATTTCTCTTCCCCTTCCTTGGTTATCTTGGCTGGTGTCGTGCGAAAGTGACTCATGCCCCATGCCAGCGAGAATATCAGCTGTTTACTTCTTAAAGAGCTTTCATTCTCTCTTCTTTATTGCTAGCACCTGAAAAACAAAAATCACAATCCATCAATGGCCTTTTTCGTAGGAGTCATCCTAAGTTTGGAAGCTCTTGGCGGGTTTAGGAGCACCCTTGCTCAGGGGAAAAGGGGAAGGTCAAGATATATTGTAAGCCTAAAAACTAGGCCTTTTAAATTACATCCCTTAGTTTTTCTTGGAATTGAAATTGAAATTGCTCAACGAAGGCCCTTTGTCATCGCAATATGATATACCGTGCCGTCGACGATACTCGGGCCGCGGTATATGTCTATCCGACTGTTTCGTCCGACCCAGGCAATAGAAAGCATTCGATAGAGTCCATGTTGGGAGGTCCTGGAAGAGCATGTTCTTGCCATCAAGCCGGGTATGAAGCCTCTTCCTACCGTACCGGCGCACGTACCTTCCCATGAATCTTGCTGGCCGTTAGTCGAAGATCCTGCAGAACGCGACTCTGAGACAGAATGCAAGGAACATGCTTGGTTCGGCGGGCAATCCCGATCGGAAGATACCGCAAGGAGGCGTTAGAGCACTGTTCAATTCGTTTGGCGATCGATTCTCTCATGTTGTGTTGTGATAGAATTAGGGTTTTCCGGGCCCTGACTCTTTACCTTCCTTTCCGTTGTGAGACATGCAGTTCTTGATACTATTCCGATCCACATTCTGAGAATGTTTGTGAAGGCTGAGAGCTCGTTTGCATATTAAGCCTAATTGCCACCGTCTACCGTAATGAACAAATTTTGCGTCTGGTGAGGAGGGCGTTCTCTATAAAGGTGTGCATGTATGTACAGCATAGGCATACATATATCTCGGGGAGTATTTTCCTTTTTAGCAGTGCCCAATCATACTGATATTTTACATTTGCCAAGCTAATTTTCCATAGGTAAGTGCAGGGCTAAGAAGTCACCAATGTAGGGTAGATGTCTATATTTTAAAATTTAACAATTACTTATTTACTTACTTATTTATTTATTTATTTTTTTTTTTTTTTGATATTTTTTTTTTTTGTTGCCCCTGTCAAGGATGGATTTTGCGCGATTCTTCATCTGGTTATCCTGCCCGAGAACTGCCAACCCAGCCCTCCCCTGACAGAGGCTCGCACGTCGCTTATAGAATAGACAGACATCACATCGTTTCAGGTCATCGTCATTAGATAATAATTACAGTCAAAGCGGCCCCCCCCCCTCCCCTTTCTCGTTTCTTTTCGGGCCCACATCAATCCTCACACTCCCGCATCGACAGGGCAGACAGAAAGACCATCATCAAAAACGAATCCCCGTATTTGTCGTCCATGATCCGGAATTTCCCTAGCCGTTTTAGATTGGTGGCACCCATATCGAGGGAAAACAGCACCAACAGCTCCCCTGTCCTCTCATCCACGAGCTTGTAGTTCTGGTCGGAGAGCTTCTTCCAATGTGCGTCCATCTGGGTGGCGCGAGTCCGCTTCCAGATGAAACCTTTCCGCTCCACGCCCCCCTGCGGACGCACCACCGCCATCTCCCACCGGTACTTGACGCCGGACCACTTATCGATGCGTCGCATGTCTTCCCAGATGGCGTTCTGGGCGTCCAGGTGGCTGCCACGGGCCAGTTTCACCGACCGCGCTACCTTCATATACTTTGCAAAGGCGATGATCGGGCCCGACGAATCCTTTCCTCGGTGCATGGTGAGGTCTGGTATAGTATCGTCTAGTCCCTTGGTGGTGACATAGTAGACCTGGAGACACTCTGCCTTGGTGATGGTGTAATTGGGTTTGTATGACTGGTAGACCGTGTAGACGCTGGACGATTCGTCATCCTGGAGGGACGAGAGAGTCTCATCGTCTGTGGTTCGTTTTGACAGGTCTGTCCTCACGCTGTGGCTTCGACGACGTGGTGGACTGGTCGGACTGGTGGATGGCGATGTTGCTGAATACATATTTTCTTTCTCTCTTTGTTTCTTTCTTTCTTTGTCACACTCTCTCTTCCTCTTGTTTTCTTTTCTTATCTTCTTCTGTCGTTGATTGGGATGTTGTTGAGGGAGAAAGTGGGTGGGGATGGGGAATATCCTTTCTTTATATCCTTTTGATTTAGCTTTAACTTCACAGGTTAACCGAATTAGTTTCACAACCGTTGCTATCAAATGCTTGGGACAGCCCTTATAACATGACGACCGACGGGAAAATATAGGAAGAAAAAGGAAAAAGGTTTGAGGGAAAAAAAAAAAAATTAAAATAAAATAAGATAAAACTAAAAAAGAAAAATGTAAATTAAAAAAAATACTCATACTTCTGCTTTTTCTCTCCATTCATTTTCGTCCATTCTGGCTCTCCATGTGACAGGATGGAGAAATACGAGCCCAAGAAGGGTTGGAAACACCGCCGATTGGTGGATGCCAGTCGATATTCCTGGGGTGAAAAAGGCTTTTGCCAGGCCAATGAGAGGCCAGAGTCATATAGTGTCGCGTCGTCGGTCTTACCAACTCGAAAACCAAGCTAAACAAGCCTCTCCGCGATCCTGTCATACTGCGGTTTGCTTTCTTTGGGATTGGGAGGGGATTGTCCACCGCACGAACACTGTCCGAGTTCTTCTATTTTCTTTTTATTTCTCCTTCCTTTTCCTGTGACGTCGTTCTATATAGGCTTCTTTCTTGTCCTTTTCTTATACACACATACACACACACATATGTATATATATTATTTTTTTTTTTCTGTTATTAATTATTGTATTTTCTTGTCTTGCTCGCTCTTCTCCTCCTTTCACTCCCGTCTGTGGCGTCACACTACGGCAGCCCATTGTCAACATCGGAGAATATTGTCGTTGTGGCTCTCTTAGCGAGGAGGGGGACAGGGAATGAATTATAAGTGCCTACTCTAACTATACCTTACCTATCAACATGGCATAGGATTGTATTTGGACCAACCAGTGAGTACCCGTCTTTCCTCCAACGGCGCCATCTTTCTCTCCACTCAACTCGCCTAACGAGAGGAAGAAAATATATAACCACCTCCCTGGGTCCAGCGACTACCGAGCTACTCACGAAGTCAACTGTTTTTAACTTCGCACTAGTAACATATGGCCGAGCAACGGCACTCATTCCGCTCCGTGTCGTATCTTGCTATCCATGGGGGGATTTGGCTCAATTGGCCCCCACTACAGAAATGTGGGGTGCTCAACAATGCCGGCAACATGAGGGAAATTTAATTTTTCTCTTTTCTCCAACGGTTCCTATCCTAATCGAAGTTGCAATGGACGGAAATTGAGTCGATGAAGGAGGGCTCGAGCGTATCCGAATGGTCAAGGATTGGATGCCGGCAGGAACAAGAAATCCAACACCAGATGCAGCACCAGATAAGGCAGAAAGAAATAACTAACCGAGTGCATCGAGATCGCTTGGACAAGGGACCGTCTCTAGTCGTAATCCCGAACACTAAATCCCGCGACTAGACCGCTGGCTAAGGAAACTTATATTTTTTCTAGAGTAGGTACGGACGGACTAGGAAGGTAGTTTGGTATGACGCATGCATGCAACGGCTCCTCCTACTGTTATCGGTGTGAAGTACTGTGCATTGGAGAAGGATCGAGAAATTGTCCATCAAGGCTACAAAAAAAAAAAAAAAAATTAAACTAAAGAGAGACAACAAATTGATTGTCTTCCAACTTCAATTGGATTTTTATCAAGCGTTATTGGTTACAAATTGCTAATGAAAGAAGAATGAGAAGCACGGGCCCTCAACTACCTAGGAACGGACTGAACAGGCTGTGCATGAAGTGCCTGAGACCGCAGGCGCATTAGTGATTGCGAGAGTATCGCATAGGTTACCCCCAAGGGCTGAAGAGGATTCACTACTTCTGAGTCTCAACTCTCCACCGCGAGATGCTCCAAGTCTCCCCCTTCTCCTAGTACACCAGCAGAAAGAGTCCTGTCCCCACCCCCACAAAACAAAAATCGTCTGATCGAGGGAGAAGTGGAAACCGGCCTCCCATGAGTAGGGCCCAACTACCGGAGAAACGAAGTAGATCCACCAGAAACCCGGTCAACATTAGCAAGGCGTCCCGAGCTAAAGAATATATTGCTTGCTTTCTAATATAATAACCGATTGGTGCTGATTTCGGGGCATCGTGACTCAGGCTATATGTGCGGTTAATTTAGCGGCCGATCAGTAATGGGCTCGGAAGGCCTATTTGGGAAGGTCTGGGCCCAATTCAGGTCCTGTGTGCTTGTCCTAGTTTCTTTTAGGCCAATGTCGACCGACAGTGACCGCTATTGTTGGTTGGTTGGAACGACTAGTCCCGGTATATTGTTTTCAGCGAGTTCGGACATGCACGCCCACAATTCCTATATTCTCTGTCCTCGAAGCGGTTAAATCTCGGTCTACGTGAGCCATATGTACAATGCAGAGCTCCAGGACAGGTAACATTTCAGCTAATAATATATTCCCTATATTACCAAGAATGATCCTTCAGAGGAAAAGAAGGATTGACATGGTCAAAAGCAGTGCAATGTATTGGCTTCAATGGAGACGCGTATTACCGTTTAAGATACCCAAATTAAATCAAGACAGGAATCAAATCCAATCAATGAGAACGTATAGGTTAATGTAGATATCAAAGAATGCCCTTTCGGGATTTTCCCATTGAACCCAGTCCCCCTCCCCACATGATATCTTTGCACGCTCATATAGACTCCCTCTCCCTCTCCCTCTCTCTCTCCCTCTTCTTGTTCAAGATCCAAAATCAAAAGACATATTTCACCGTCCTCCCCGCTAACGCCGCAAGGACCGCCGAAGACCACACAAACAGCGAGAAACGCACCGGAATCTTATTCCCGATAGTTTGAGACAGACTATGGAGGACCCGCAGCCCAACATACGCCCAAGCCAGCGCAACATCGGCTTTGTTCGGGTTCCCACCCGTCGCAAGAGCCAGCGTCAAAGCAATCGCATAGAACTGGGTCGGTTGCTCCATTAAGTGGTTGAAGTTATCCGCCTTCCATCGGACCGAGGGGGGCGTCTTGGAGTCGATTTCGCTTTTCGTCAGGGTGTTGTCGTCCGCGATCTTTAGTCGCATGAACACCGGGATCCTGGTTGCGTACATCCAGATCTCGATGGCGAATGTCCAGAGATTGAGGACAATGACGGGCCCGAGGAGACCTCCGGGAATCTGGTCACCCATTTTTGACGGCTTTGTGTAGGGGCGATGGCGTTATCGGGATGGAATGTGTTGTGGGCGGGCTAGGGTGCAGCTCACGACAAAGGTGGTCTGGAAGCAAGACAGGAGAAACAGAGTGAAAGAGAGAGGGGTGCTTGGCTATTTAAAATCCTCAAATCCCCATGATTTATTAATGAATTGACTCAGCTCGACGGGAGCTCAGATAGATTCAGGCATGTGCCTTCGGCCTCAGTAGACAGAGACATGATCCTTCTCCATTGATGGCATCCGTGGGCCTCGGGTTCGAACATAGGCAGCCGTTGTGACGCGAGGAACAAGGTTGCCAAGCTCTGCCATCCTTTGGGTCAGTTATGGTGAGCAGAAGATCTGCAGAAAGTACGGGAAAGTGGTGAGGTATCCTCGTATTGAGTGCATCCTGAGAGGAAGTATGTAGACCAACAAAGTCAGGTACTTTCAGTTTTTTAAAGATCCATCCAGCCAGTTTTTTGAGTCTAATCCTGTATGCCTTGTTTACCCACTTGTGTGCTAGGAAAAGAAAAAGAAAAGAAAAGGAAAAATCAACAAAAGAAAAAGGCAAAGGTAAAAATAAGGAATACGAAGGCTCTCTCAATAAGGTTCGAGCAACACGAGACGACTGGGCGAGACTAACATGAATTTTGGTCGCCAAATTAGCGGATTTGCAATCTCCAGCATGGCTTAGTGAGTGTCTGTCTTCTTCCAGCTGTTTCTTAAAGTTTTGACTTCCACACGTTGCATCCTATCCACAAGGCGTCCGTCCCAAATCATCTATCTCGCGATTACCATAATGCAGAACTCCTCTTTCCTCCATTCAAAGTTGAAATCTTTCCTCGAGAGGAGAGTGTCAACCATCCATGGTGATTAGTAAAGTCAGTGATCAAAGTAGGATCATACAAACTAGGCAGTTCACCTGAGTCATTCTATACCCCCTAACCCCCTATGTATATATCGGCATGAATATACCTTAATTTTGAGAAAGATTTAAATAAACAACTTCAGAAGCCACACACCCATTTCGTACGCCGGACTCGCAAATAACAATGGGAATATCATCATCGTGGAAGCCTGTGAGTGCCCATGGACTAGTTTATAGAGGAATCTAGACATCATGAGCGGTGCCACAATTCTAAGGATTGCCCGTTAGGAAGACGGTGAACTGGATTCCTATAAAAACTATAACATCCACGCGCTAGGAGTTGAGACAAATCTCTCTCTCCTCACCTCAAGGGATATTTGTAGAAGAAGTCATCAGAAGAAATGGATATATAAAACAATCAAGTAGGAGGAATAAGATTTATTGGTTGAGACACAGTGGACCAAAAAGAAAAGAAAAATTTGGCCTTATAAACAAGAGAAACGCATGTGTTTAGGGGAGAATATATATAGCCAAGGCAGGGTGAAGGAAGTTGAGAAAAGGGTTCAAGTCGTGTCCAAGGTCCAGGCCAAGGGAGGAACTAGTGATGAATTGCAGAGAGCAGAGATAGTGCGTATGTAGAGTATCAACAAGTAGATGGGCTTGGGATACTCAAGACTAGAGTCTGATTTCGACTGCGTTCTATTCCCAAAATCACAAAGATGCAGGGTTCCTATGCTACCTAGGTTTGCTCCCCCGTTTATTTAACCCTCGACATTCTGAGCCTAGAACAATCAGCCAAAAACACGGTGCAATTTCTCCAACCTGTCCGACAACTAGGTACTAACGAATGTACATAATCAAGGACTATATCCCCGGATTTAGTCCTTCCTGCAATTGGGGATAATAATCATGGTGATACACCATTAGGGAGAGTGAAACAACTTTGGCTCCGCAAGGGGCCACATTGTGCGGAAAGGGGCCACATTCTCCAGATCCTCCTCATAAACAACACCTGCGTAGGAGGCGCCGTCTCCACTTTATTGTGTATTCTCACGCGAGTCCCCTTGGTGGAAATAGACATAAATAACATTACTGTTCCTTTTCCCTTTCTTCTTGGCCACGTCCGTAGTTGATCGCCTTGGTATTGTTTCTTTTTTTTTTTTTTTTTTTTCAAGTTGCGAGAAGTTCAGAAGCAGCCTCTCGAATTGCCAGCCGAGAAGAACCAAGCAAAGATGGTTATTTGTCGTCGACAGGATCTTCAATAGGAACTCAAGAATGTGGCTGAAATATCCAGTCGTGTCACCCGTGTGTCACCCACCTTATTTACTGGACCAGACGAAAGGAGTCAAAACGACCCTTGTGGGAAGCTTACACGCGCGAGAGCGTTGGACATTTCAAAGACTTTGTGCTCATATGCCTCTGTTTGTTTTTTTACTTTGTGCATCAGACCAGTGTGCTTCATTATGAATAGCAGGGAGTTTACAGCAGGGAGTTTACAGGAGCTTTTGGGAAAAGGGGGGGTATCAACTATTAGGTAGTAGTAGTAGTAAAGACGCGTAGCTCATTAGAAATTTACCCACAAACAAGAAGTCCCTTATTAAACATAGGTATTCCACTTCCGTATATTTACTAAATACACCCCCATCGACTGCTCTATCATCATGCCATTTTCACACACTGGAAAGAGAAAAAGGGTAAATAAAAAGAAAAGAAAAGAAAAAAAAAATAAAGGATCCACTGCGAGTCTGTTTCAACTCATGCACGTTAACTCCTTCGTCGCCAGCCAAACGAGATTCATAACCATCCGGATTTAAAAGACCAGAGCGGCAGCGACACCGGCAGCGATGGCACCGAAGCTGATGACATTCTGGGCAGCGGCACCGGTGAACACAGGGGGCTCGGGAGTGGCCGACGGAGGGCTGGTAGGAGCAGGGTTCACGGAAGTAGTGATGGTGGGGACAGGGACGGGAATGACAGGCTTGGAGGTGGGTGGGACGCTGGAGCTGCAGGGCACAGCGGCGGAGGAGGATGGGCAGCTGCAGCGGGTCTTGGTGATGACGGTGGTTGGCACAATGGTGGTGTAGGAAACTCCAGAGTCGGTGGTGGTGGTGGGAGCAGCGGTAGTGGTGATGGCGGTGGTGGTGGCGGTAGCGGTGGTGCTAGAGCCACCCTTCACACCGTTGGGGTCGGAGATACCGAACTGAGTGGAGTACTGGTACTCGCCCGTAGCGTCCACGACCAGGAGGAGACCGTAGTGGGTGGTGTCGACCTCGAGATCGGCGCTGGGAGTCCACTCGTAGGAACCAGAGTTGGGGATACCCTCAACTAGGGTCTTGAGTGGGACAACATTGGTGCTGGGTCCGCGGAGGAGAACCAAGGAGACGGTGCCGGTGGTGGTGGGATCCCAGGTGATGGCAAAGGGCTCTCCAATGGGAACCTGCTCGTTCAAACCGGGGGTATAGATCGGATTGCCCGCGGGGCTGAGCGAGTAATCAGGAGTAGTTCTGGCAGAGGCCAGGGCCACGAAGGCCGAGAAGATGGCAGCAGCAAAAGAACGCATTGTAGTTGGATTAAAATGGATGTGGTGGGGATGAAAAGAGTGACTGGGGTTGGGGAAAAGAATGACTGGTGGTTAGGAATTTACAAGGGAAGGGAAGGGAAGGGAATGAGAGCGGGAGGAGAGGGCGTCTTTTAAGGGAGTCAAACATCACACTAAGAGTCGTAATAATAATAATAATAATAGTAGTAGTAATAAAAATAATAATAAGAAGAGGGAATCATCCCTCGTAAGGGTGGGAGAATGTTGCGAATCCACTTTGGGGGGGGGGCGACTATCATCCATCCTAGCGTGATGTGAGACCTTTCAGCACGCCGGTAATTTCCCAGTCAGCCCACGGAGAATTCTGCGAGGAACGTGCGGGCTCTGATTGGCGCATCAGCTAAGACAATAACGATGTCATTTTAAGTTTCCTGCAGCCAATAAAGGATGGCGTCAGGGTGGGGGTAATGATGGCTTGGGGCGAATCAGATCCCTTCGCTACGAGGGCTTTCCAGGTTCCTGTTGGTGCCTGAGCCGCTAAAAATCCCTCCTCTCGCGTCTGACTCGAAGTTTTCCCTCCTCCTCCTCTCTCCCCTGTTGCTTCTCCTGTGATGCTTCAAGGGATGTTGGTCGCGGGAAAGAGGGCGTGTCCCTGTCCTCGATGGTAGCTGAGCGATCAAAAAGAAAAAAAATATATAAATAAAATAAAAATAACAAGGTCAATCGTGGCAGCGTGAAGGGGTGGAAATTCTCTGTACACGCGATTAATATGAGCAATGACCGCATCAGCAAGAACCAAATGAGAAAATTTCGACAGCACCGTCTAGACCACGGATGTCTTAACGAAAATAGAATTAGATTGCACTATAATCTCGCCAAAAAGGGCCTATCCTGGTGGTTGCTGCGCCAGGCCAACCAGACGAGAGAAAGAGCCGCCAAGAGACTGCCCGGGAAAACCGGTTCTTTGAGATTTCAGGCGTTCAAACCCCCTGGTTGGAATGAGTGTTCGTCGGTGGGATATTAACTGGCCTCCATAAACCCACGGCTGCTGGCTTGGATCAGTTCGGGTGATCATCGTACCTGTTTCCCTGTTCATCAAGGAACCAAACATCGATCGCTTTATCAAATTGAAAGAGTCACTGGTGCTCCGTCGAAAAACATCCCCATGTAAAACCTATTACGCATCGCGGACTGCTCGCAAGGAAAGGGCAGTGATGGCAGAGAGCGTGGGACCCGCATGGATTTCATTCCAGGCCGCAGCGCCAACCACCCCCTTTTGCCGATGTTGAGGATGGTCATGTCAGTCGAAGGGGGTCCGAAAAACGGCCGACGATAACGCAAGGTGGGTCCAAAGGGTTTGGATGATATGATTGATTGCTGCAAAGTTAGTTGTGCCAAGCCCAAAAAATCTCCCCAATCCCCACACACAACCTCACGATTCTCCTGCTCCTGCTTGTTGCGCATCTGTTAATTATTCACCACCCTCCGCCCAGCGCAGCAGGATGGCCAAGTCAAAATCCGCCAAACGGAGACGCAACGCCCAAGTTGATCTCCCTCAGAAACAGGCAAAGACCATCCCGACCCCCCCGCCAGACGGGGAGCCGAAGAACCTCCAGACCGTCGTCCTGAGCGAGGATCTCGACATCACCGTCGAGACGCTCACCACCCTCGCACAATACCCCAACCTCACCAAGTCGAAGGCGTGCCGGGACCTCCGGGCAGCCGTCTATGACTTCCGCCAGGCCTGCACCACGGGCGTCAACAATGCCGGTCCGCTGACCATGATGTCTCTTCTGTCTGGATAACTGCCACTAATCATGTCATATTAGAGGGGGGCAACCTGACGGCACGGATTACCGGTGCCCTGGCCGACGGAAAATATCTCGACGCGAAGATCTTGCTGGCCGAGATGCGACTCCGTGGAGAACAACCCCGGATTGGCGCCCTGTGTCGCTGGGTGCGAGATCTCGACGTCGTCAGCGGCCTCTCGACCCAACTCGACCAGAGTCCGCGGGAGCGGAGCGCCCGCGATTTGGACCTCCTCAGTGTCCTCGATGCCGTCTTGCGCGTCAGCACCCCGTGCGACATGAGCCCGACGGCCACTCCCTCCACGGCCCCCATTGCCTTCCAGTCCATCTGGGACCTGCGCCCCTCCCATCCCCCGCTCGAAATCTACGCCTCCGTCCTCGATCGGACCATTCTCACCGCGGCGCCGTCCTCTCCCTCCGCTCTCCGCGTCATCGAGACCACCCCCGGGCCGCAGCGCAAACCCCCCAACCACCACCCGGCCATCCTCTACACTACCACCCCGAACGCGGTCCCGCTCGCCCCCAACCCGCCGTCTATCACATACCACCCCCACCCCCACGTGCCCGGTCTCGGCGTCGCGCTCAATGTCCTCTCGCCCAGCGAATGCAAAGCAATTATCGCGGCCGGTGAATCCGTCGGCTTCCTCCCGGATGCGCCCCTCCGCGAGGACGGCGACATTAGCATTCTTGCGCACAACTTCTACTGGGTCGTTGATACGGCCTTCCACGACCTGCTCTGGGCGCGGATGGCGCCCTATGTCCCACCGTCCCTCAACGGACGCCCGGCGCGGGGCATCAACCGTCGCTTCCGCGTGTATCGCTATGTCCCGGGCGCCGAGTACCGGTGTCATATTGACGGTGCGTGGCCGCCATCCGGGATTACGGCCGACGACCAGTACGTCTACGACGCCTCCCCGAAGGAGAACCCCCAGAGCTCCATGTATACGTTTCTCCTCTATTTGAACGATGAATTCGAGGGGGGTGAGACGACGTTCTTCCTCCCGGCGGCCCGGGAGGGGACGCTCAATGCATACCCCGTCCGGCCGGTGATGGGGGCCGTTGCGCTGTTTCCACATGGAGAGTCGAATGGAGCGCTGTTGCATGAGGGGACGGGCGTGAGGAAGGGTGCGAAATATATCATTCGCAGCGACGTCGAGTATGACGTGAACCCTCCTTCGGAGTGAGGCAGATTTCCATTGCACACCTGATTCGGTTCGGTTTGCCTATTTCTCTCTCTCTCTCTCTCTCTCTCTCTCTCTCTCTCTCTCTTTTTTTTTTTTTTTTTTTTTTTTTTTTTGCTTTGGGTCAGGGACAATATGATGGATTGAAACATCGCTTGCAACTAGCAAGCGAAAGTCCATTCCCGGGGCGGCATTTTAGCCACTTTGGATGTCAAACTTCCCGAGCCGACCGGTGCTGGAATAATACCCAGGTCGTAGACCCAAGCCAGTCCCTGTTTTATGATGAACGTGAGTAGACATTCAGTTTTGCTCTAATGTTCTCAACCTGCAACAGGTGACCGTTTGAATTCAATTGAATTCAATGTCTTGGGGGGTAAAAATATTACATCGACCCAACTCTTTTCTATAAATACAGATATGATCTACATTATCGAAAATAAGCTAGAAAATCTTTCCTCTTATCATATTTCGATCTAGAATCCCGGCTAGTGAAGCGTACATTCGTGGTGTACATGAGTATGCTCCCACGGATAGGTATATCATACCTATGATAGTATATAGCTAGTCGAACCAGCCTCTGTTTGAATCAATTGAGCCCGCCCCTGAGCACAATATCCCGTCAGTCTCTCCGAAAAGTGAGAATGCCAAAATGTCCCGGGAACAATCTCCCCTCTGTCGACTTTACCCGGTCTATCCTGAAGTCTGGACTACCTACCTACCTAGGATCATGCCCAATGATACGTCAAAGTGGAAACTGTGAACCTGGATAATCGACATACTTAAATTTAGGTTGGAGTGTTTTAAACATGAAATATTCCTGGCTAGTGTCGACCCGTCCGAACTTTGTAATCCGGCTAAAATTCTTTATTTCGAGGCAAAAAGCGAGCTCAACTTAGAGATGACTTAGTTGTGAATCAATGTCTAATGTTCATAGGTAGATTTCTCCCCTCCTCATAATATTCAAAATATTCAATCAATCCCGCCAAGCAACTGCATGAGGACAAGAAAAGTAGAACCTGTGAAACGGACCCTTGCTGTGCAGGTACAATTTTACACGTGAAGACAGTTACATCAATGGTCAATCTAGATATTCGGCCCGACACCTGCAGGTAAGGACTAAAATAGCTACACCAGAATACCCAGGGGCATCCCCGGTCGTCAATTGCACAAGTGTGTGTTGTTTACGACTCTTTTCCTTTCCGAGAAACTAAAAGATCTCCCCAGCATGAGGAGATCGCAAGTCAGACCACAAACATTGTAGATACATATTGGTAGTGAGACCAGGCCTCAAAAAAAGATATATATCTCGGCAGCATGAAATGATCAGACAGTAAAAACATCCTTTGATCTGAAGTGATAACGACCGACCGAGCGAATATTTCGGTGGGGAAAAGTCAGGTCGAACGCGCTGAAGGAGCTAGTTGACCAACTAATGCTCGTGCGGATGTTTCCTCAGAGCCTATTTATGCGCCGTTCAATCCTAACGCTCCACATTCACCCCCTTCTCTATGACCAGCAAATTTGCACTAAGTATTTATTCTACGCAGCGACAGCCTTGGTGTCCCCTTTCCCTTTCCTTTTCCTTGGGCCTTGAGAGAGCTTTCATACCGCGATGTGTGTGTGTGAGAGAACCCTGGAGCATCGTTTGGAGTCGTTGTTCTCGAGTGGATAATGGCGAGATAGATGCCATCCATGACAGGGCCCCCCTTGAGGGTCTCTCCCACGCGGAGGCTGCCCCAGCCCCAGCCCCAACCAACAGCGTCAAAATATTGAACCACAAGAGTTTGTGGAAATGAGTCGTATACTCACTCACTCACCTCTGAAAGGGCCGCCCCCTTTTTAGGACGATCGCTGTATTCACTGCGGCATGAAAACTCCGCCGTCCGGGGTCTGATTTGTCTGCCTTGGGAGACACTAAGTAATGCCACGCGAGTTGGTGGTTGGTTGGCCGATCCAGGTGGTGTGGTCTTTGGTCTGCAGGATCCTTACGGAATGACCAATGATAGCCGGGCTGGCGGTTGGCTAAACAAGGCTGAAATTATGAATGTGGTTTGGGACCTGAAGCCACCTCGCGCGGAGGAGCCGATGCCTGGTTATTTGACCGCGCCACGTCAGCCGAAGGATTAGCTTCGAGTATTTTAGTTCCGGGCTTTCATCCAGGGTATTATTAATCTTGACGGCTGACAGACAGCCTAACTAACTACCTCGTGCAATGTTCACCTTCCACAGGCACAGGGAGAGAAAGAAAAAGAGTGAAAAAAAGTGAAAAAGGAAGAAAAAATAAAAAAAAAGAGTCGCTGTAATGAAACGATGATTCTATATTACATTTGGCCATTAGTTTAGATTTCACCTTCCCCGCCGTAAATTACACGACGAACCCTCATCTGGTAGAAACCATGTCCCGCCGCCTTCTCCTCCCCCCTCCTCCTCCCTGAGCACACCGTATCATTGGAGCTCCTGAAATCGAAATTGCCGTTCTTCTCGGGCCGGCAGTTCATGTGCTTCCACCGGGATGGTGTGTGGGACCGTGTTCGGATCAGGCTTCGACTCAAAGTATCCTCCCGGAGAATGTCCGTCCGCAGATGGCATTTGCCCTGGAGGATAATATGAGCCTGCCGTCTGTCGCGCACGCCTCCGCCGCAGAAACCAGATCGCCCCGATGGCAACCACGCACAGCGGGATCCCTACTCCGAGTCCGACGCCCAGTCCAACGCCGAGGTGGCTCTCGCTGGAGCCGGTCGGTGTCGGGGTTGATGTCGGTAGTCCGGCGCTTGTGGTGGTGGCTGCGGCGCGGGTAGTAGTCGTTGAGGAGGCAGAGGAAGAGGTAGTGCTGGAGGAGGTTCTCGTGGTCGTGGTGGTGGTCGACGTTGTACTGGAAATAGTGGCCACAATGCGGACGGGGTCCATGGAAAAGGTCTGGGTGGAGTTGTTGCAATCGCAGCCGGTGAGCCCGTAGCAACAGAACAGACTGTCTCCGCATGGGAGAACGCCGACTCCCTGGGCTGGAAAAGGGATTCAGATGGTTAGATTTAGCTTCCAGGGGCTATAGAGCGAAAACGCGGAGGGACTCTACTCTGTTGTCACATACAGTTTAGGCATTCGGTGGGACAGCCCGACCAGTTGGATGAAGTGCAGTCGCGGATGAAGTAGGGCGTGATGACGCCCTCCACCACCGATGCGCAGAGTCCGTTACTCGCACAGCGCTCTCCAATCTCGCAGCATTGGGAGAGGGACCCATCCTCCGAACAGGGCCGAATATTCGAATCCAGGTCCTCGTTGCCGTACTTATCGAAGCATCTTGCCATCTTGTTGCCAAGCGTTCCAGGACTATCTCACGGGGGGTCCACGAATAGGCGACGGTGGGAGGGGGAGAAGGGTCGGGTTTGTGGTGTTCATAAGCTGACAACAGTGCTTTGCCTTGGGAGGGCGGGGTGAAGGAAAATATATACACAGGTAAATAAAGAAACAAGATTAATATCTGCAGGCCGGGAGCCAATGGTCGACGGCAACAGTTAAGCCAGCTGAACTAGTCAGGATAATGCATACTTAGTCCGGCACACATTGAAGCGGCTGTGATGCTGTCGAAAAAGAACCGCGTGGAAATACGACCGTTGGCTCCTGCCACTCGCAACTCTTTATCTCTCACACAGATGCAGCTTGGCTGGTCTAAATTAATTTGATTGCTGTGCCTCCTGAGTGCTTTGACTAGACACTCAGCTGGTTAGCCTCAGAGGGAAGCTGCAGTGAGAGTCACCAATGATATTGCCAGAGCCCCCGCTAGCGTGCGGTAAGCGCCGGGGGTAACTTTGTTGCTCGTATTCCACGGCTCATCGTGATTCTGATTCAGTCTTGGAAGAATCGATTACTGGCGTTCACTTAACCCTGTTCGACGGAATTTTAGATTTTTGTCTGGTGGTTTTCGCCCCCTAATTTTAGCTGCCTTTTATGTTTCGATCTCAGAAGGGGGGGTTTTTTCGTTTTTGTTTTTGTTTTTGTTTTTTCTACCTCTCCAGAGCCTCGTTCGTCTGCACACATGCTGCCGCCCTAAAGACCCTGAATGATTCCACGAGGCGTGGTACCAAAGTAGGAATCTTGTTTCCAGAGCAGACAGAGGTTGTGCGAGTCGGTAAATGGGCATTACTTATTTGGCTGGAACGGAACCTCATGCAGGAACTCGGGTCAGAGAAGCTTAATTTTGGGACCCAAAGAACTCACCTCGTTAGGACAGACTAATGATGATGCTTTTCCCGAGGATAGCTGGGTTGGGTGTCTTGCTGGCACGCTAGAGGCAGCTTAACTTTGAACAAAACTCAACCCTGGAACTATATTATGCATCATTAAAATGAATAAATATTCAGATTCAAACCATGTTTTCATTTTATTTTTTATTATTTTTTTTTCTAGAAAAAGAAAGAAAGAAATCAAAAAAAAAAAAAAAGGCTCCTGTTCTCGGAACTCTAACGCCTGGACAGCATTGAGCCCTACTTCTTCCAAATGGTCCATTCATGTGTCTTTCCATTTTTCAAATCGGGTTCGCTGCTCACCATCCAGAATACCAAGATCGACACCGTTCTGCTGCAATATATTAACCACCCCCCAATGGCCATTGGCAGCGGCCAAATCCAGTGGCGTTTGCGAGCTATGATCTCTGATCTCGACATCCGCTCCATGCTGAGCCAGGATTGCTACCAGTTTCTGATCGCCCCTTTCAGCGGCATCGGCCAACGCTGTGCGGCCGTGATGATCCGTCTGATCCACATTGGCCCCTCTTTCGATTAAGAATTCGGAAAGATCTGCGGCGTCGTTGCCCTCGCCATCCAGCTTAAAGAGCGCACTCTTTCCATCTTGGTCATCGCGAATGTTAATCTGGGCTCCATTCTCGACCAGGACTTTGACCACTGGCAAGTTGCCGTTCTCGGATGCGAGTGAGAGTGCGGTTCGTCCGCCCAGATCTCTTGAGTTGGCGTCCACCCCTCGTTCTAAAAGTAACCGGGTTGTGTCTGGCCGGTATGCGTTGGATCTGCATATGGTTAAAAGCGGCGTCTCTCCATTGACATCCTTCACGTCCGGATCGGCACCTCCTTCGAGCAAGTAGCGAGCGGTGTCCAGAGCCCCATCGAGAGGGATATCCCACTGAAGGAAGTTTTGAGGACACCATCCGATAATCCCGTCCGAATATGGTTGAACGGCCCACAACAATGCACTCCGGCCTCTCTCATCCACTCGATTTGGGTCGGCACCTTTTTCGAGCAGCAACCTGACAAATCGAAACTTGTTGATCACAGAAGCATATGATAATGGCGTGATTCCCCGAGAGTCCGCGCTATTGATATCCACTTCCGCCTTGACTAGGAACTCTCCGATCACGAATGCAATGTTATTGTATGATGCTGCCCAGGATAAAGGACTTCGGCCCTTGAGGTCTCTGGTATCTGGATTTGCTCCCTTCGCAAGTAGAACCTGCCCAATCTCCTCATTCCCCCCCACCATCGCGAGGGAAAGAGGAGTTCGACCCCACTGATCGCGGCATTCGAGGTCAATGGTACACTCGAGTACCAAGAACTTCACTGTCTCGAGATAACAGAATTTGGCAGATGCTAGCAGTAAGATTCGAGCCTGCTCTGTAGTGAGCCCCGAGCTCTTCTGTTTGGCTTGTACCAGACGAAGGAGAATAGCATCGTCTCTTTCAATCTGGGCGCGTCTCGAGGGATCATGCCATTCCACGTTACCAGAATCCTGTCCCGGGAGCGCGTAGGTGCCTAGAAGCTCATGAAGACTTCGAAGGAGTGCCTCAAATATCCCCATCTCCACCCCGGGAGCGAGTTGCTGTTCATCATCGCCCAGGATGCCGGCGTTGGGATTCTCCCTCAGAAGAAGGGCAGCGAATTCAAGATGACAGTTTTGCATCGAAACAAACAATGGAGTACGCCCATCCTTATCACGGCAATCTCCTCGAGCTCCGTGACTCAACAAAATACTGCCCACTTCGGCCCAGCCGTTTCTGGCCGCAAGATAAAGGGGAGAATGCCCATTCTTGTCTTGAAAGTCAATATCAATGGACCGGTTGGGCATGAGACCTGGAATTATCACTGTGTGAGGATCTCGAGCCTTTAGTCTGGGAGATGACTTCTCCCCTCTTGGTGCTAGGGGAAATTCACATATCCTGCATCCCCCATCATCGGTTGAGCTGTCAGCTTTCTCCTCTAGTGAGCCGTCCTGGGTGGTTCCTTTGATCAAGCGTAGAACCACTGCCGTGTGGCCGATCTTTGATGCCCAACTTAGCGGTGCTCGACCAAGGTCGTCCTTGAGGTTTGGATCAGCACCTTTGGCAAGCAGAAGGTCCACAACCTTGACGAACCCCCCAGATGCAGCAAACGACAAGGGAGTTCGACCTGAGACGCCATTGTAGGTACCTTGTGGATCTCTTTTGGCATTGTGGCATAATAACTGCTTCACGACATGGTCATGCCCCAGGTGAGAGGCCCATAACAAAGCATTCCAGCCGTCTGCATCCTCACATTCTGGGTCAGCGAGAGCTTCAAGGAGCTGACTGACAATTAACAAGTGGCCATTCCTTGCCGCATGTATAAGCGCAGTTCTACCATCCAAATCGATAGAATTCAGAGAAACCCCAAGTTCTATTAAGAGCTTCGCTACAGCCACATGGCCCCTAATCGCTGCCCAAGCAAGTGGAGTTCGGCCATATGTATCTCTCTGGTCTGCATTAATCCCATTCGATATGAGCAGCTTCATGGAAGTTTCAAGTCCCAGGTACGCTGTGAGATGATGCCCGGTCACATCCTCTGAAATCGGTTGATCATAACCTTCGAAACTCCAATCGTAAAGACAGACCTGCCATGTCGCCAACAAAGGGCCCTTGCTGGTGAGGAATCTCAAGACCATAGCATCAATTGTCTCCTTGTCTCCCGGTGGAAGGAGCTCATTCTCCAGCTTCCTGACATGGGACGCCCACTCCAAAGCACAGTATTTGAAGAAGCAATTGTCCTTTAGCCTGGCGGTGAGACTTTCATAGTTTGAACAGATTCCGTCGAATACGTCGAAGGAGAGATAAGAAAGACATGCGATGGTGGTGTAACTATAGGCATTTGGGAACCACTTTCTCCATTCCTTCTGGAAATATTCCTGTGTGGTATAATGCACGAGACGAACCACGTCGCTCTCTTGATCATGGACGACTAAGCCAGCACACAGGGAGATCATCCAGTCCATTTCTGACAAGTTATCCTCGTCCAAGTAAGATTGATCTACTTCCACTGCTAGAGCGTGCTGGAGCTCAGGAGATGTCAAGGGTCTCTCAGCGCAGCAAATCCATGACATCAGGTCTCGAGCGACCTCCTGCTCATCTGGAAGTTGCCCAAGGACCCTCCGCATTGCTTCTTCATATGCGTATTGATAGGCGTCCGATCCGGTGGATAACCCCTTCAAGGCGGCTCGAATTGCTTTTGGCGACCGTTTCCCCTTGAGTGAAGAGAAATGTAACCGGGCCAGGAGGAACCTAGCATAACATTAATATTTGTCCACAAAGGTGAGGTAAAAGATAGATCACATCCTACATTCCATTAACCAAACGAGTAATCTGTTCGACAATCTCTGCTTGCAATTTTGCGTCTTTGGATACCCAAGCAGGCAAGTCCGCCATGTGTCCGAGAAGATACTTTTGCACATCTTCATCGGCGGCGAGAACTTCCAGGCTGGGGCAACCATCAAACAAAGACATTAGATCTGGGATAAATCGGGAAGTTGCCAAGATATTGACGTTATACTGTTTCTGGAGATCAAAAAGTTCCGTGACTAACTGGCACTGAACAGTATGTGACGATTGGCATTCATCTAATGCATCAACTAGAAAGAAGATTCGTGAAAATTGGCTACAGACAGCATTGAGGATTGTTAAAGTCTGCACTTCTGTCATGTGCTGCCCTCTGTCCTTATACCTCTTATATAGCAGTTTGATATCAGTTGGAATTTCGTCCAGCTGCTGGACCAGCTGCTTCAACAGGCTGGACAGTAGATTTAAAAAGCCCTGTTCATCATGCCGTCGGAAGTTGCAAAAGATGTAGGCAATCCCTACTACAGCTGATTCTGCAGAAGCACCCGGAGAGGCTCTCGATATAGATATAGGGTGAAATGCTCCCTCCAAGTAGTCAATAATGGTAGCGCTCATGACAGTCTTGCCCGCACCTGGGATTCCGGGACAGAAGAGAGTCATCTGCTCCCCTGTCACCCAATCTTGAAATTCAGTCGCATTGAGGAACCATCGCCCGGTGCCCTTTTGTCGTTGCCGAAGGACATCGTTTAACTCGATCGCGTAATTTTTACTTGTGATCCATCGTAGGATATCATCTCGCTCCTGGTCGTTGTGTCTCCCATCTGCCTTGGTAGCCGCTAGCTTGGCATCTAGGGCCAGGTTACTAGGTAGGATAGAAACAATTTAGCAGCACATTCCCACCCCCTAATATTGGCAATAAGCCCCTCCCTTGCATGATATCTTAGTTCATTCAAGACACACCTTATGAGTCCTGTGAGAAAAAGATTGTAAGCACCGAGGCTTCGCTGTATGCGTTCACTGAAGGAGCTAATCTCCTTCTGATCCCACCTGAGTCTCTTCCATGCCCGACCCCAAGGCCGGGTTGATTTGTCGTTTGGTTCTTCTCCCAGCTCCTGAAACTTATCAAGTACACCTTGTAGATCACCCAGGACTTCAAAACATCCTCTTGAAATCGCGTGAAGATGGTTCTCTTGGTCATTTGTTAATCTCTGGCCTCCTTCTGTGAATTCTTCAATGTCCTGTAACACGGTCGAGAGTATCTTCATGCTAGTAAGTAGATATAATAGATAAATTCTTAGTCTCGATTACTACCTTATATATAATCTCTATAGTGAATTGTTAAAGAGGCATTCTTACTGGTTGGAAATTTCTTCAAACTCTCGAGGAGCGCTGATAAAGCGCTGTCTTGTGTCTCTTACAAGTTGGGTCAGCGCAATTATGTCGCCAACACTGTACCCGAAGCTCATGGTGCCCGTTGTAGAACCTTGGTTCTAGTTGTGCTAATATGGGTATCTTCAACGATAGACATATATTTATTCATACAGATTGCTTTGGGTAACCCATTTGCTAAATATTTTCTGCTGACTGATAGAATCGGGGACCCCGCCTGATGGTGGCTGTGCTCTACTCAGCGCCTAATACGAATGATGTTTATCCAATCACCCCGCCAGATGGGCTAATTTGTTAAACTAACATGGATAAAAATCATACGTAAATTGTTGATTTAATAACCTATCATTCACTTTCTAACTCTGTTTCTTTTTTTCATGTGTATCAAATTGAGGGAAGAGACTGAACAATTATAGCTGTTTTACTACACCGTGAAAAAAAGGCCAAATTGTAGAGAAACCCCTCTAGTGAATGAGGTGGGGCGAGATATATAGTAGGTAGCTAGGTAGAATATCATCCAAGTCAAGTCACTATACCTGGTCATAACTTAGAAGCACTAAGCTACTGGTGAGGATAAAAAAAAAAGATACTTGTTCTAACCATGGTAACAAAGACCGCTTCTATATTAAATAGATATAGATTTGTTCACCCCATGGATTGAAAATCCACTCCTCTTTGCAGCTTTCAAAGCCTCCCGCGTCATGTCTGATAACGGGAGATTCTTGGGCTTCACAAAAAGACGCAGCTTTTCTAGATTAGGAAATTTTGTGGCTCGCACATCTGAAAACCCCTCCACCAAGTGGTGGACACACATGGGAGCATCTTCATTAAATGGATTGAGATGCAAAGTAAAGCTTTCAATTGAGGCTGGTAACATCTGAATCAATCTGGGCCAGGCAGGGCTCCCAGTTATTTCGAGGCGTTCGAGCTCACCCTCGCTTAAATATGCCATGGAGGGATCATATTTGGGATTACATAACATATCGACCTCCAATTCGAGCACAGTCAGTTTCTGAAACCGGGTCATGTCAACTAGCGTGGCACCCATTAGACGAGGCCGATCCAGCATTGTCACGGATAATTCCTGCAGCGTCTCAGCGTAGGTGTTTTGTATTACGTCTAGAAATGCTCCCACGTTCCAGCTATCCCCGCAACCCTGCCACTTGGTTTCGTGAGAGAACTCAAAAACTTCTAGGTTTGGAATTCGCGAGAGTAACTGTGACAGCTCCTCGGGCCCAGCAACAGAGCACGTCAAGCTCAGTGTCCGTAAGTTTGTACTGTAGCGGTCCAGTAATGGGTCAAATGAGAACCCAGTATATCCATCATCCTTGAAGACACAGCTGCACAGGGAGACCTCCGACACGGAATTGATCGCTAGAAGGGGCACCAATGGGGTCGATGGGGACCTATTATCATAGCCAGAATCACGCAACGGCAACAGGACTGAGAGCATGGATAATGGAGCGTCGGGAAACTCTTGGTGGTTTGCGCGGTGTGTAATCAGCTTGAGTACGGGCCACAGACCCTCATCGCTGTGAGGGTCAAGATTGTTTAGTTCATCCCAACGGGGGTGCAAAGACAGCTCCTGCACGTGTGATAGTAAAGTCAAGAGAAACACATCTGCATATATGGAGGACTTCCGGATTCCTTTAATCCAAGTGTCCGGACTTCCTCCAGCGGCTTGGATGAAGGGCGAGGTAAGAACCAAATTCCTGAGAGAGTTGGAAACGCCGCGGTTTGGGGAGTCTGTGAGGTCTTCTTCATTTTCTTCTTGTTCTTCATCATCATCATCTTCTTCTTCATCATAATCATCTCCAGAGCTCAGGTCAATAGATTGTATGTATTGCACCAAGGAAGGATCCACTGCAATTTGTTCCAAGAGCTCCCGCGTGGTCCTGATGCAGATGTCTTGGGTAATTTCATCGCGGGATTCACTCGAATCCGAATCATATCCCAAGTCTATGCCTGTGCTCGAAAACTTGAAGTTTCTAAACCGTTTTTGTCGGGTGTTATATTGCGGCCGGAGAGGGGTACTGGCAGCAAACAGAGTTTTGCAAGAGAGAGCAGACGCTTCAAAATCTAGCGGGATCGTTTGTCGTAAAATTTGGACTAGAATTTCTGGGGGAAGGCTAAGCAATGACGCCATTTTTTCCCCCTCTTTTTCGGAATAATGGGGTAGAATGTGAACTGAACTGTAGATATTGTATTTCTCGGGAGTAACTACGACAAGCCTTGACTCACTTCGCCCATTAGCTTGAAGGGGTTCAAAGTGGAATTAGTCAGCCAAAAAGAGAATGCATTTTTTTTTAAATAAAGAAAGAAAAAAAAAGAAAAGAAAAGAAAACTACTAAGTAGCACTATAGGCACTGTATCCTTCCTTTCAAAGCAAAATAATTGTTTATGTATATTCAAATTAGTAGTTTGAATTAATAACAGCCGGGTTAGCAGTTGAGCTAAAAAGGAGGGAAGTAAACAATAACTTGGGGGTCCGATTACGGGCAGCAAATGAAGCACGCCAATTTAAAGTCCTCGAAGAATAAATTCCCCGCCCAAAAGTGGGACAAAGACAAAACAGAAAAAAAAAAAAAAAAAAAAAAAAAGCCACAGTGAGGTAAGTGAGAACCTAAAAATTAAACTACCTGACAATGCGGCAATTGACAACAACAGCAACCAAGGTGTTATCTCTGTCACCTGAAGCCCATACCAACACTGCCTTTGTTGCTCAGATTCCATTTTTGGCCAAAAAATCAAGCATCAGCGCCCCGATTTCTGTGGTTTCCGTTTCAATCGCAAAGTGGCCAGCGTCTAGGAGATGCACCTCGGCGTTGGGCAAATCGCGCTTGAAGGCTTCTGCGCCCGGGGAAATGAAGATCTGATCGTTTTTCCCCCAGACGGCCAGCAAAGGCACCTGGGAGGTCCGGAAGTACTGGTGGAACTGGGGGTACAGCGTTATGTTGTTGCGATAGTCCCAGAATAGATCTAACTGAATATCCGAGTTGCCTGGTCGTTGAAGCAGAGCGTAATCCAGCATGTAGGCTTCCGGGGCTACAACATGGTCCTTCTGCGTCCCTTCTTCGTACTGCCACCGGGTGGCTTCGAGACTGAGAAGACCGGCCGCTAACTTTGATCGGACAGCAGCATCGTTGTTACTGGCCCAGAGCTCCCGGATCTGGTCCCAGAATGCACCCAAGCCGTCCTCATAGGCGTTGCCATTTTGTGTGATGATGGCCTGCACGGCATCAGGTCTTTTCAACGCGAGTCTGAGACCCGTTGGGGCACCGTAGTCGAAGATAAAGACGGAGAATTTCGTAATTGATAGAGTGTCCAGGAACTCTAGGACAATCGCGGCTAGGTTGTCGAATGTATACTGGAATCCTTCAGCGACGGTGGTAAAGCCAAACCCGGGCAGATCGGGTGCCACAACGCGGTATTTTGCTGCCAGGATAGGGATCAAGTGGCGATATTGATGAGAAGAAGACGGAAACCCATGGAGTAGGAGGATAACCGGTGCAGACTTGGGACCCGCCTCGCGATAGAAGATATTAGCCTTGGAGTTGGGGAGCTCCTGGCTCTTCAGCAATATGCTCGACATCGTCCTTGTTATGAAAGCAGGAGAAGAGATAAAAATCAGTGATAAAAGTGACCCTTTACGTGAAAAAGGTTAATGGACTGAGTGTTTGTGACCTTGAGCAAGAAGTATACAAGAATGCCTTGTTGGGGAATATATATACAAACAAAGATCAATATACCGGACATGATGTACGTCATAGTACTATCAGGGTTCTGTTACCACTTGTCACGAGCGACACTCTAAATCTCATCATGAGATTTGTAATGCCCTACATGGTGCAAACATTCCATCTCAGCAGCTGTATAAGATGGGGCTCGGGATTTACTCAATAGATTATTAGAATTTCTTGGCATGTTTGTTAGTGCAGCGAGACGAGGCCAATCAGACTGCGAGACAACGCTCCCTGCCCTGGTCCAAATCCCGCGCACTTGAGATGCTGGGTTGTGGATCCTGTGGTCTGATCACCATGACTTCCTGCAGCGGGGAGCCTCGAAGTGGGCATCTAGGCATGACAAATCCTACCCAAAGGAGTAAAAGCATGGAGATAAAGACATTCTGGAATTATATTTGCCTAAATATGCGGCTGACGATGGGTCTCGCCCTTTAGGACGTTGTATCAATTCTAGACTAGGAGAAGCAAACTACTCCGATGATTGATAAGCATGTTAACAAAAACTTATTTAAATCATGTTAGTTTTGTTTTTGATGAACTAAATAGACCTATCCCATTCCATCTGGGCATTTACGCATCCAGTGCAAACATGAGCTCCACCAGGCCAAGTGCAATACTCCAAAGCCCCTTTACGTCACGGGCTTTGAATCTGTCCCACCGGATTGTTCTGGCCCCCATGACACGGATGCGAGCCTCAGACGAGACGGGCATCCCGAACCTATCAGCCGCTCTCTATTACGGGGAGCGTACTTTGCCTGGTTCGCTGCTGATCTCCGAGGGAACAGTGGTGCATCCACGGGGGAAGGGATTCCCTAGAACGCCGGGCCTCTGGACACTCGAGCAGGCAAAGGCCTGGAAGGTAATCACCGATGCAGTGCATGAAAAAGGGGGCGTGTTTTTTGTCCAGCTGTGGCATGTTGGCCGAGTGTCGGTGCCCTCACAGACTGGTGGCTTCCCTCCGCTCAGCTCTACTACGGCGCACCTCCCCGGTGACCATATCTTGTTTGGTGACGACAATGGCACGGAGCCCTACGTGCCTTCGCATGCGATGACAGTTGATGAGATTCATGACGCTGTGGCCCAGTTTGCGTCCGCCGCCAAACTCGCAATCGAGGTTGCCGGCTTTGACGGAGTCGAGATCCACGGCGCGAATGGCTATCTACTGGATTCCTTCACCCACGATAACATCAACACTCGTGATGACGAGTACGGGGGAACCATCGAAGCGCGGTTGAAGTTCCCCCTGGAGGTGGTGGATGCGGTCGCCGCAGCCGTTGGAAGCAACCGGACTGCCATCCGACTGGCGCCCTTCCACGTCCTGCAGGAGACGAGTGACAGCAACCGACTCGAGACGTTTTCGACATTCTCTGCCTTGCTAGAGAAGAGATCACTGGCTTACGTGCATATCGTTGAGCCGCGATACGACCAATTGAGTCAAGAGGGCGCTTTTTCTGGCAATATTCAGCGCCAGGGTCAGAGCGAAACGGCCTCAGCGACAACACTCGCTTCAACGGCGTCTATCTGGCCATTTCGGCGTCTGCTGCAGACGACACCCGTCATTGGAGCCGGGGGTTATGATGGCATGTCTGCTGCCCAGGCAATTGAGGAAGGTCAGGGTTTACCTATTTGCTGTTTCCCGGCTTCAAAACTAACTGCTCTAGGCCGGATTGATTTGGCGGCATTCGGAAGATATTTTACGTCTAACCCTGACCTGCCTGACCGACTCTTTAAGGGGCTTACCCTCACAGAATATCATCGCCCCACCTTCTATACCTCGGGTTGTGAAGGGTATCTAGGGTGGCCAGCTTGGAATGCTGACCTTGAGTGAATGCGTATTGTGCTATTTACGAGTGGAAGGCGTGAAAACATTGCTTTGGCTTGATTAATGAAATGGATACGCTCTGCCTTGACATGAAGTGCTTGTTAATGATAGTAAGAGAACAATCTGTTGTAAATGGGCAAAGTACGTAGTATAGTAAGCTCCACCTATGGACACTCAACTACTAATAGCCCCTAAATAATCAATGTCCAGAAGCAAGCGTATAAATAAAGAAAAAGGCTCTATGTAATAACGCTGTAGTCTAGTGATACTATTCCCTGGCACACGCGGCACAACCGCACATCTAGCTACTCATTATCCCTTCGCCAATTGCGATCTTCCTATAATAATGCTAGATTACGCCCTCGGAATGCCAAACTAGTGTCTAGAGACCATTCCCACGGAGAAAGGAGTTAATCACGCCATATGCGGCCGATGCATTGTGATGCAGATTTAGAGCGTGGCCAGCGTTAGGGTGGATGTAAGAGCTAAAGGGGTTTGCATTTGAAAAGACAAGCGGCGACACAGAGTCTTGACCTTCAAGGACGCCCTCGCAATCACCTCCACAAAATGGCAGGTCAGATTGGCCCGACAACATCTAATTCCAGGCACGGTTTTAGTATCTCTTAGATGGTGTCCCCCCACCCTTTCTGTCAATCAGAGTCATGATGTGAGCGACTTACTAGCACAGGGCCGGTGAAATTAGCGGCAGATAAAGGCACACTAGTAAAGGACAGGAGCTCCGCAATCGCGAAGGGAGCCTTAAGGGCCTCCGCCTGCTGGAGGACGGCTTGATCAAACCCCGGGTGCGTGTAAAAGGCACACTGATTGTCATATACGCTGCCCCAAGTAAGGTACCCAGAGCTGTATCTGCGAAAGCGAGCTGGGTTGTTTAGCTTCGCGAGCTCGAAGCCTAGACATAGCTCAAATAGCGGGGTCCATCCCGGGTTATGGCTGAAGCCGGTGAGAACGATGCCGTCGGATAGATGCGGGTGCGCCGCGACGAGACCGTTCGTGATCAAAGAGCCAAAGCTATGGCCGACATGGGCGAGCTTCTTGGGCACGGGGACCCGGTGTGAGAGCTGACCACAGTGGACGAGCTCAGAGACGCGGGCTAGAAGGGCAACCTGCGTCGGTACTTGGATCTCAAAGTATGGATCGGCGTGCTCAGAGCGACCGACTCCTAGCCGGTCGTAGGAAAGTGTAGCGTACCCCGCAGCCGTTGCAGCGCTGATGTAGTCATACTCACTATCCCCAAAATTCCAGTAGCTGGTCACCACAGTTAGCCCGGTGTATGTAGATAGTCAATAGTGGCACAATTCACTCTCACGGTTACAGAAACACTTACGATTTGTCGAACCCAATGCCGTGAGACAGGATCTGCAAAACCCCCGTGTTGTGCTTGCCCTTCCCTGGCTCGCAGTATTGGAAATGGATATTAAAACTGCGGTCAAGCTCCGACTGTCCACCGACGAGAAAACTTAGGTTTGCACTGCGAGACACAAAGCTCGTAAGAAACGCCGTCGAGTCAAAGCTATTACTGAACTTGGGCACATTAAAATGAGGAAGGGGTAGAGACACGTGGATTGGGAGTTCGAAATCGAAACAAGAGGGCTTGCTGGCAAAGATGACTGGAATAAAACCGAACAGCGCCGTGAGTTTGAGAGGAATACCCATTTTGAAATGAAAATCTCTATAACGGTCAAGGTGCAATATTAACGAATATCAATGATTCAAAAGGAGGTATGCTGTTGCATCTTGCACCACATCCAGGATCTTTATACTCTAGTTCGAGAACAGTAAGATGCATCAATACTACTTTCCTTTCTGAGGAATCAATTTTAGCCTTAGAATGTTCAAAGGTATCAATGGCACGCTTTTGGCATAGCCGTTGCGGTGTAATTGAATAATGGGCCCTATCCGAGAGCTCTCCTGGGAAGACCGTGGGCAGATTTTTAGCGTATTTAGGGCCTACTAATCAGCTCTCGGCACAATGGTGCCATTTTGGGCTACTTGCTGCCTGTTAGTTGGTCCTGATTTCTAAGAACCTACTAGTGTCTAGAATTATACTCTCTGCTTCTACTAGGTGCCAGTGGGTCTCGGCTTTAGGGGTCTAGCCCCTTCACACCAGGCCAGGAACACGGTATTTGGAATTCCTGACCTCAATAAGGTTTGAACAAATTAGGTGGTACTCATTGGGGTACACATGACGAGCTGTGTCCCGATATTCATAGCGTACGCTACTGACTACAAATCATGACGAATTCTGTGCCAAGACGGCAGACATAAAAGGTACTGATGAGTATGTTAGGTTGCCCTTTGGCGTCCATGACCGAGCCATAAGAATCCTTGTGCTGTTGGATTACCAACAATTCTCTAAACTTCTTGCACTCTAGGGCGGAAGACAAATTATCGAAAGACCCCTACATGATTGAAAGATGTAGTAAATAAGCATGTGATCTATTGAACAGCCCTGAAAAGCCAACGAAATGCGATTTCTAGTCTCATCAACAATTTTACTCGGCACTAACAGCATACTTGCTCATCCTTCGAATTTTAGGCCCGTAGAAATAAAGCAGGTACGGAATGATAGCTAATACGGCACTGATCGAGCCCAAGATGCTCAGGGTATGCTGAACCCCCAAGGAGCGGTAAATTGACCCACCGGCGACGGTGACTCCGCCAGCAACAACGTACCGGGTGAAGACGACGAACCCCAATGCTGAGGCTGAGTACTTCCCATATGAGTCAATGATGTAGAGGTAAACAACGATGAAGATTGTCATAATTCCGTATCCAAATAGCACCGAGGCCAAGAGCGGTGACCAAATAGAGATCGAAGGCTTGAGGCAAAGCGAGGAAAATGTCAGCGTACGAGAAATAACAGTGAAAGTTCGTGATTGCCTATGGTATTTACTCACATAGGTCGTCCAGGCCATCCAGAAAAGACTTATAGGGACAGCAGGGGCGCCACCAAGCATCGCGTACCAGAGTCGGGTCTCAGGACGGATACGGGAAGCCACTTTATACTCTTTTGCAGTCCACCGATAGACTATAGGAACAATAAAGACCACGGAAAGGATCCCACTGAGCAGTCCGCTCCATACTATCCCCGTCATTCCTTGGGACAGGTGATAGGTACGACCAAACACATAAGTGTAGCCCTCCAGAAACGTGAAGAGGACGATGTAGACCACCGTCAGGTAAAGTGACATCAACATAATGATTAACTCGGTAGTGCTCCATAAGAAGGGCCGAGTAACGGCATTGAAGAGGCGAGTTGATAGGGACTCATGTTGCAGTTCCATGGGTGCTCTGTACCGCTGATCTTTAGTCGCCCGGCGCAGGGCAGATGCCTTCCACGCGAGAAGTGTATCTCCATGCGTTTCAGGCTGCAGGATGACAATGGGGACAAACACAACACCTCCAAGAATGAGTACGATCCACTCCAGCCAACGCCATCCTAGGGTAGTTGGAATATAGCTGCCAATTATCTGCCCCAGGACTGGCCCGGCAAAGCCCGAGATGGCATAGGCCGGGAAGGCGTACGACTTTTGAACTGGGTCCCATAAGTCGGCCATAGTCCCGCCCGCACAACTTAGTGGCGTGGAACCAAAAAATCCCGCTATAAAGCGGAAGATAAGATGGCTGTGGAGGTTTGGGGCTAGGGCAGCTGCCATGATGAATATGAGGAAGATGAGCATTGTTAGTAGGTAAACCGGGTTGCGACCGAAGACCTCAGAGAATGGACCAGAGAACAACGAGCCAAATCCAAAGCCAACAAGAAATAGACCTGATCAGACCATTTTTAGGATCTATGCATGGGGAAGGATACTTAGTGACTCTGAAGGTCGTCTTACTTACCGGTGGCAAGGGACCCGACAGTCTCAGAAACGCGGAACTCATCACTGTATTGCAAAAGGCCACAGGAGTCAATTGCAGAGGCTGCAGTAACACAAACCGCAATGAGAGAGACAAGAGCTGTCACAAAGAGCTTCCGTGGCGTGCTATAGCTTGTCGCATTGAGAGGGTCATTTTTACCGTCCCAACCGACGACGATAATGAAATCCGAGTCCGACCTCCTGGCATTTTGAGCCCTTGGCTGTTCTAAGGTATATGGTATAGTAGTGCATAGCTGACATCTACATATTGGTGATTCTCTCCCTGATTAGCGTGTTCAATGACAATGCTTTATAGATCAGCCACTCACCCAGGTTCATGCGAACACCCTACCATGTAGTCCGTGCAGCTGCATTTGTCCTTAATAAGGGCCAAATGCTCCTGTATGGCCTGATTTATTCGCCGGTATTGGAAATAGGATTCCATGAAGGGGTTAGGAGAGCACGTCGCTGTTGAATTGTTTCTTTGAGTTAAAATGGTTTCCAACCGGTCGATACACTGTGAGCGTGGATACCCATTGAAGGACTGTGAGCGTACTTAAGCCGTCTCTAGCTAACTGTAGTACCTACTGATTAGTGCAACTGGTGTACCCACACAAAGGTCAATCTAGAAGCACGCAAATAAGCGGAGAACAATGTTGAATAATCATTCTATCGCCCTTAGCGAGCGCCCGTGTACATTAATTATCCCGCTCTTTGAAGGATGGGAATTTTGGGTAACGGTGGCGGTGGGCACTCATGTCAAACTGATGAATTGAAAAAAAAAAAAGAAAAGAATCGAGAAGTGTAAGTGCTATAGCCAATTGGAGGTTGTCACATTTCTGCCTAACTAAGCTAGTCAAGTATTTAGGTAGCGTATTTGTCGTTCATCAGCTCGGGCGTGTGCCGGTCAATCCCTCACTGTCCGCTTTTTGGAAGTAAAGGAAGGACGGAATACAAAGTCAGATATAGAACCACAGGCATGAGTTAAATAATTTTGTATCATAGGTAGACTTGGCAGATATACCGTAATGACTCGCGGATCATGATGGAGATTACATTGTACGTTAGAATATCAATCATCGCCCGGCTGGCGAGGTAAAGGTTTGTATTCTCAATTTGCCTTTTGCATGAACTAGCACAAGATAACTAAATAGCTAAATACATATTTGGTTATTATACCGGTACAATGGAATGAAATAACCATTAAAATTTTAGGTGTGTCCTCGCCCACTCCTCCGCCGTCAGTGCCCTGATGCCATTTTGGTGATTCCAAGTATTCACTAGACTCCAAGAGACTCCACGACCCTGACCGAAGACAACTTGATATTTGTATAAGGTGTTTCCGGGATCAGTTTCCAGATCGTTCTTTGCTTCCTCCACGGTCCTGACATATTTCGTGAAATTTTGGCCAGTCATGCCTTCCACCAAATCAGACAACTGAGCATAGGACAAGGTGTCCCCTGCTATGTAAATAGGCTTATTGTGGAAAACAGTTTCAGATTTTTCCCCGAGCACAACTTCCGCCGTGATTTTCCCAATATCTGAAGGAGCAGTGACAGAGACCTGGTTATCCCAACTCCCAAGCGCAGTAACGGACCGCCCGACAAAATCCACAACTTTAAATGAGGGCTCGAAGAGAAAGCTTGTGAACATTCCCGTTGAGATGATCACCCATCGAGTCTTCGTCTGCGAGCGCAGTAGCTCCCGCACATCTAACTGTTCGTCGAAGAGATCCTGAGCAGACCCACGCCCGATAATATCGTAGTCTACCCCAAACTGCCAGGGGATATATCGAGGCACCTGAGAAGATAAGACGATTTGAGCAAGCTTCAGCTGAGTACCAGCCCCAGCTGAAAAGCCGGTGCAGCCGATGATAGTGTCAAAGGCTTGGAAGATCCCACCTAGAGATTCCCGTGAATCTTGGGCAATGTCTCCAGGGATTAAATCAATGCCCAAAGACCGTAGGAGTTTAATCTCTTTTTCTTTCTTTGAATCGGTTGATGCAATGCTGGAGGCTCGGAGAAGTACGGCAATGGTGATACCTGCCCGGCGTGGATGCTGGGCGAGAGAGCGAAGTACTTCAGTCCCAAGTTCGCCTGCACCAATAACGAGAATTTTTCGAATTGGGTACATATCTGGAGGCAATATTCGGGATTTCGTTCATAGGGTAGAGGCTGTACTGCTTGTGACTCGTTAGGGATTCTCTTCCTTACTTATAGGCTACCTTCTTTTTCCCTTCTTCCTCGCTTCGTTTATGACGAAGATGTTAGCTTCGGATTTAACGGAGGCCCAAAACAATCATATCCCAGCTCAAGGTGTAAGGTTTCATGAATTGTATCGACGGTGGAGCAACTCAGAAACTCTCCGAGTCCCGGTCATCAAGACTCAGCTTGTGTAAGATACGCGGGTATATAATTAGTAAGCCGGCAAGAATTGATAAGCGTGTTTCTCCAACAAGATGTCGGTGCCCAGCTAAACAGCCAATTAAAACCTATTACCAGGAGCAAGGATATAATCCAGCTTCTATTGGGGTGTCTCCATGGTAAAATGTAATGTTAAGGCTCTATTCTAAAGGCTTAGGCTTTGAATTTATTAGTTCTTTGGTTAGCCAGCGAGCCAGGTGGTCAATAATAAAGTTTACTATCGCCTTCACGAGGCTATACATTCAAGTCAACACTGCTACTCATCACAACGCCCAGTTAATAATTAAACCAACATCGAAACTCAATTAAGTATACGAAAGCAATATGAGTTAGCCCGCGTCTTTTCCCATAGTTCCTTTCCAATTTCGTCAGAGGCACAATCCATCCATGCAAACGATCGAAGGAGAACCAGAAATTTATCCCATGTGTCTATTTTAAGCAAGTCACATAATCTGCGAATTTCTGTTACAAACCATATCTGGATATCGTCATTAGCACAGGCGCCGGCAACGACAGAACACCACAATAATATTTCCTGTACTGGTGGAGAATCTAATTGCTGTTGAAAGAAAGTTGCAAGAGACGCCTGGATATCGTTTACCAATTTGCACCTTAGCTCAGTTGTCTGGGGTAAAGGAAATGAAACATGAGAACTGTAGAGTAAGGCAGCCTGCTTGCAAAGTAGATACAGCGAGAGGGACCCTTGCTGCTCCTCGCGTGTGCAAGTCCGCTTATGTAGAATTGCACTTAAACGGTCGGTGCCGTAGGGTAAACTACATAAGCGGTGTTGAACGATTGCGCGCGAATCCGCAATTCCAACCAAAGTCGTAGGGCTGCAATAGCATTTCGAGAGAAATTCGATAGACTGTAGTATCTCCCCAAAATCAAGGAATACGCGGATAATATTCCCCTTTATTGGTGGGTGCAGCAGGGAAAGCTGTTGGAAGCCACAATTTTGTTGCATTAAATATCGTGGTTGCTGAGGGATCTTTAGGGCTTGTAACGGGGCACGATATAGATAGGGTTTCCCGTCAGGATAAATGAGAGGAAACACAGGCTTTTGCTGAGTGTTAACAGCTACAATCAAACTAGATCTAGGAGCCTATTGTCAGCTTTTCTTTTCTTTTCTTTTTTTTTTTTCTCTTTTATAAAAACCAATCGATGGGCTAAAAATAAAGAAGGAGGAGGAGGGGGGGGGTGGGCCTACATCGACATGAGCCATGCTAATCCATAGACCTTCACTGTGTGTAAGCCACCCCGCTGAAGAACAATCCGCTCAACTGTTTGCCAATGGAGGGGATGGAACTCACAGCTCCCGTAGTACTCAAGGAGTTGTAAATTTTTGAAAGGAGGATTGAATGGCCCATATTCCGGTTGTTTTAATTTGTCAAGGTTCTCATTTGCGGCGAGATAAAGAATACTCAAGAGAACATCGCCAACCCAGTCCTCATCGGCTTGGCGTTTATCAAAGTCAGATAGTTTCTGCAGGATCTGTCCCATGACAAGTCCTTTCAATCGAAGTTGTTCTGCCGTATGGCGCACATAGCTAGTACTACTGTTGCCCCTCATTATCAGGAGAGCATCGCTATGTAATGATGCCGAATAAAGCATAGACTGAATGACCATTGGACTTCTTTGAGGATGCAAATAAGCCTGCAGCACGCCTTCACTAAAGTCTACGGGGCGCGCCAAAGGCCATAACACGTGAATACCTGGTTAAGCATCCAAGTATTATCTACGGTCAGAATCAAAAAAAAAAAATAAAAATAAAAAAAAACCCCCTGGCCAGAAGGCAAGAGAGGGCACGGAGTGAGGGAAAGGGATACTAACAGTGGTGTAAAAGACTATCAAAATATTGACTTGATTTGTAGCTATCAGCAAGGAACGGATTGACCTGGCTTGGGGCGATTTGTTGCAAGTTGATTTTCTCGCTGGCTGGTAAAATCTGATGACCCTGCGCCCCGTGGCATTTAGGGCAGAACGAGCGTACTACGAATCCTTGCCCTATGGATGCCCGAGGGACGATTGCCTTACAGCCTGCTCTAGTCGAGAACTTGCCTCCTAGCGGTAGAATCGAATCTGTGCACTGGCATAGAGGGACAGTTGGTGAGTTGGTTCGCTGCCGAAGAAGGTCGCTTATCCTGTTAATCCGTTCTAAATGCTCACGATGTCGCTTCTCCCGATAGCGATAGCGCATCAACTCCGAGCGGATGGAACGTGAATCAGTTCCTGCTTCTCTAATTTTTGCGCCATGGACAAAAGTAAAATGGCCGGGCTGTATGGTGGCTTGATTTTCTATTTGTGGCATCTTCCTTCTGTGAAACTATTACTTCGTGCTCTAGTTTGTATCTGAGGAGGCATTTAATTCTTCGGGTAGAGTCAAGTGTCAAAAATGCGAGAGATGGCAAAAAGGTTTCGACCCAACTTAAATATGGGCCTGACTAACTACAATCGGTCGTGCTGTAGCCCCTCGTGATTGGACCATCCTATTGCTGCTAGCAATTTGCCACGGGTCTGTGTCAATTTAGTTTCTAGCGCGAGAGTATAATAGTTTCCCTCACCACTTGGTAGAATAGGGACACAGCTTCTCATCGCACATGTGGGATTGGTCGAAGTAAAAAAAAAAATAACATCGAGTAGTCAAAAATATGTAGCTAAATATAGCTAGGGTTAGGTATAATCAAATGGATTATAGAACGCTTGACACACTAAGTCCCCAACCCCGCCAAGACTGTTCTAATTATTGAGTAGAGCGATAGTGTTGGAAAATGCCGAACTCATCATGCTCTATGCCCTGATCTCGCTTCTGCTGACAGTGCCTCTTCTAGAAAGAAAGAAGCCTGAATGCTTGATAACTATATACCAGGCATGTTGAAAAGGCGAAAGATTTTATTAGTGGTTGTAATTTATGATATTATCAGTTTTTTAATAAGTTCCAGAACTCGAAAGTTAACTACCTGGGAGGGTTTGTTACGTGACTATGTTACGATTATCAAATTGAAGATGGAAAGTTTTCTAGCACGTTGAATAGGTAGAGACATTTGGAATGTTATTTCCTGACCATTCGATACCTATTAATCTACACCTTATTCTGGGTTGTCTCCACTCACACCAGCTATTTCCGCTTCAATAGTCGTCACTTACACTGACTAAAAAGTTTATTTTGGTAGAAATCTATTAATTACAAAGGCTAGGGCTACAAAAAATTACAATAATAGCTGATCTAGTATAATGTTCATCAAATGTTTATGTCATAGTAACAACATATAAAGGAAGCCATGTCGTGTGAGGTCGGAAGCCTATCACAGAAGTAATCTGAAGCCAAAACTGTATGAAATAGCATAAACATAATGACTAAAAGTCTGATATCTATTTATGGAATATGCCTGTCAATGATTGGAGATTTAAAATTAAATATATGAAAATTTCAGAACACTACCTAATATTTGTCAAGGAATTATATTGACTAAAACCGGATCCCACCAAATATACATCTTTGATTTTAGGTACTTTCAACTAGTGAAACTAACCTCAGCCAACAATTAAAACAGGACATTAGGATAATAAATACTGCCCCGGAGACTTGATCATAGAGTGTTTATTTGCTATATTTATAGACGCCCAGTTCCTCGCCGTTTTCTTCAACGAGTATTCAAGGATGAGCAAAAGAAGGCCAAAAACAGCCACAAAAGGAGAAGAAAAGATTGACGAGATGGTCTTTCAGGTAAATTCATATCCTGAGACTTCTTTTCAAATTATTCCAGGCCCATCCCTTGGAGTTCTCGGTGGATGCGAACGCAAGGCAATCAGGTCGGAGTTGATCCGAAGACGATATCTCCAGAGAAAGCAGCGACATCAGGAAGAGCGTATGCTTGAGCTGGATCAACTGCTAAAGCGATCCGTCAATAAATTAGAACATTTGAAAGTATACAATGTTGAGGAATCCGAGTCTTCTTCGGGGAATTTGAATTTATTACATCCTCTTGACAGCCTTCCATTCACAGATCCTACAACCTCTCAACTCTCAGAACCAAACGAGCTCTATCTGGAAAATATTCCCGATAAGTCGATTAATTGTATCTCATGTGGTGGGACCGTCATATCAACCAACCTGGAGATTATTCTATCTGGGACATATTGTGCTTGCGCCATACTAAACAGTATATCAAATAATGTTGAACATCGACTATATTCTCCCACGACGCAATGGTACACGCCAGTGCTAATTAATTATTGTAAGAAAACTAACATTCAATGAAATATTTAAAATTTAAAAGCTGATTATTTCCATAGTTAATGAGAATCTGGGGTTGAAAAGTTTGGGGGTCAAATCCACCAGCATGGCCTACATGTTGCAGAATGCATGGCTGAAGAAAACCAAGAATGACAATCATGCCTTGCACACGGCACTATACGCAGCATCAGCACATATTGATATGTTGCGAGGGAAGACAAGCATCATCACATTATATCATGAAACGGAAATGATTCGGCTCGTGAGCCAAGGTCTGAATGACAGTAAAATTAGGTTTAATGACCAAACCCTAGCTGCTATTATTTCCCTTGCATCTTTCACAGTATGTCAATTCCTTCACTTGAATTTGTAGGTATATTATACTGCCCACCCATAGCTAACCAAAACCCAGCCCTTTACACAGGATTTCGCCTCCTCCCAGGCGCATATGAATGCATTATCGAAAATAGTGGATGCGCGGGGCGGACTCAAAGCCCAGGGGTTAGACGATCTTTCCAAAGGGCTAATACAACTGTATGGTGCCCTCCTATGTTATGACAAAAGGAATATAACTTAATAGCTATAGGTCTTGTATGACCTTTGCGATTGTTTTTGACTGCGAGGTTCCTACACAAATTGGTCCATCCCCGTCATCACCAGCAAGCCTCCTTTCAGGAATTATTTCTTCCTACAGATTGCCCCAGTCGGGACATGTCCCCTACTGGACACATGGCATTCTCTTTCAGGACATATGTTACTCCATTCATCTCCTAACTGACACACAAGATGGCCTGATGGAGGCAGAGAAATTTAACTACATAGTTCGCCAGAGCCGTCTCCGAGCAGATCAGTTATTCCGTGCTACAGAGCATGGCCAGAGTTTAATTATGCAACCAGATGACCATATCAACAAAGCATGCCAGCTAGCCTCCATGGTATTCTGGGCAATTCTAGACCAGACAGTATCAACGCAAAACCCCCCACTCGGTGTTGCGGGGTATCTCCTGGATCTGGAGAGGGCGGTTGCAGCAGTAACCATAGCTACTTGGCTAAAAAGTGCCCCACTTCTGTTTTCTTGGGTATGTTTGACAGCAGCTGTTGCTGCACAAGGCATCAAACAGCGAGCGTGGTTTTATTTTTATCAGAGTCATACTGCACTTATCAATGATGGAAGGTGCTCATTAGAGGAATCTTGGGGCTACTTTCATTGGCTAAGAAATGTAAAGAGAGCAAATAATACTCATATATTACAGCTCTGAGTGGAACGAGGAGACTTATTTAATTATCTCAATAAACAAATGGGACTTATATTTATCAGGATAGGCGATGAATGAAGGCGTGGTACCAGCTCATCTTAGATATTCTTAACTATTAATTTGTATATGCCACACATTGATGGTAAAAAAAGCTAGTTCGAACATTACTATCTGGGAAGAGATTGCAGGATTTTGTTATT
The DNA here is from genome assembly GCA_027569155.1 of Aspergillus haitiensis. Taxonomy (NCBI): domain Eukaryota; kingdom Fungi; phylum Ascomycota; class Eurotiomycetes; order Eurotiales; family Aspergillaceae; genus Aspergillus; species Aspergillus haitiensis. The sequence goes on from JAPDEO010000039.1 coordinate 283,861, forward strand.
CAATCTCTAGCAGTATTTGTATCACACATTGCATATATAGGATAATCTCGAGACGGTATATGATGTTAATCTTTGGTGTTTGATAGATTTAGGGAGGTGCTACAGCTACAAGGCCTTGCTCCTGCCACACCGGACAGGCTAATGCCACACCATTTTATCTGGGGAAGATCATCTTTTTGCAGGGATATCTCTGATAATCTAAAGATAGAGTTATCAATTTAAAGATAATATTGTGTGTTGGGGTGGGCCCAAATCAATGGTTAGAGTCACCATTATAGAAAGAGCAAACATGATAACAGTCAGAATCAACAGTTAGAATCAACATCGACAGTTAGAATTGATAGTTTGAATCGACAGTATCTAACTATCAACTACATATAAAAGCAACTAGATAGATATCCTAGAGAATTTCCCCCTAACCCTGAGTGCTATTATGGGGGCTATCTAGCTCCCTAGTAATTAAATTCCTGGTTAGTGGTTGTGGGTTTTGTGACCTACTTAGCGAGATATTTGAAGGCCTGGGGCTCTACATAATGATACAAAATCGTGTGGCATTAGCCTGGCCGGTGTAGCTGTAGCACCTCTCAGATTTATCTGTGCTAGGTAGGTAGCTATGTAATTAAGGCCGTTTACTGGTTTTATTCTTAGCTCTAACAATGTTTATCACGCCTATCACTACATTTATTGGCAGCTGGTAGATGTTTCTATCATCTCACGACGCAAATAACCTTAATAATTGGATGCTCAAATGTCTTAGACTCCATTTGAAGTTGCGTTACATTTGGAAGCTCTGTTTTCATCTAACCAGCATCACGGCTCCTTAACGCTTCTTGGAGAAATTGAGGGTGTATCCTTCGATAGGGCTCTCTTGCAAGGATGGCTAATCTATCTACATAACTCATAATTCCCATTTACTTTGAGAGTACACATTTACTCTTCATACTCTTATAAACTGCAAATAAATTCAAGAACAATAAGATATCTGGTAATGGATATGTCAACTTAATTTTTCAACCTCGCATCCACCGTAAAGGACAGCAACACGAAAGGTGGAAAGAATATTTCGCGCGGCATTAGAATGATCGTAGACCCCCCCATTAAACAGCCCTGTTGCATCCTTGCCGATCATGGACCGTATCATCAACTCTCCCCCAGGGTGCTCCGTTATGAAGCTTGAGACGTCATGAATGACACCCTCAATTACAATTAAGAGATGGCCCTTTTGAACCCTTGACTGAAATTCCGTCCATCTGATGGTTGGGAGTTCTTTGAGTGGCGTTCCCCAATCCAAATTCAGCTTCTGAGCCCTCCTGACCAGCTTCTTATGGCTCTGCTGTATCCGACATTTTTCGATTTCATTCTTTCTGAAACGTTTAAGTCCACTAGCAAGTCCGACTTGTTCAAGCAGAATAATCATCCACTTGGTCACGTCAATCTCATACCATTCCACCCCATTCCTAAAATCAGACGGAAACTCATGATGAAAATTATGATACCCCTCTCCCATGGTGATCAGGGCAGTAAGGATGTGGTTTCGCGGAGAAATTTTATCAGCGTAGGGTTGATCCCCTAAGTAATGAGCAAGAGAGTTGACACAAAAGGTGGCCTGTGTGACAAAGAATCCTCGAAGGACCCCCGCATAAAGGAGTCCCCCCGCCCAGTCACCCCAGAGACCGGCAACCAAAGCAGGGAAAACCCAGCCCATGAAGATTGCTGTGGGTACGTAGTAAGCGTGTTGTAATACAACAATCTTCTCATTCATAATGTCCGAAATGTCGACGCGATTATTGGTTTTTGGCTGCTTTAGTAAAACCCAGAGAATATGGGCATGAAAGAACCCTTTATTGATTCCGTATGGATCGCGGTCTGTATCAGTATAGCGGTGATGAGCTCGATGCTCTCTCACCCAGAACTTGATCGAACCCTGGACTGCACCTGCGCCAAAGACAGCAAATAGCCATCGCAGGAGAGACGACGCTGAATACGACCTGTGCGCCCATAGCCGATGATACCCTACCAGGAGATTTATTAATAACTATTGCGCCCAGAAATGGTGTCTGGAAAACCTTTCTGCTGAAATCTTTTCTCATACCTGCTGTTATCGAACATGCCGTGATTCCGTAATAGAGAACTGACCACACAAATGTGCTGTAGTGTAATGGAACTTTTGGGACTTGCAAAAAAGCAAATGTGGGAAGGGCGATGAGAGTAAAACTGTTGAACCACTGTATGCGCTTGAGAAGACTGGATATGCTGATGAATATATTATTACTTTTCTCCGGGCAAGTAGCCTGCGAATATTCGTGGGTTGCTTCCGCTGTGGTTATCATCTTCATGGTTACAAGAAGTAGTTATCGGGTCTGTTTTGCACGAGGATGAAAAATTCAAATGCTATGGAAGATACAGAAGAACCCAAAGTCTATATGAAGCCATAGATTATGATAGGTATATATAATTACGTATGCATGGTACTAATCGACTAACGTTGGCAGTGATGGCTGGGGGGTGGTGACGATTAGAGGCTACGTGCTTCAGTTGGGTATTGCACCGTTGTCGATCTGGGCTCTTAAGAGACCAGTCAAACGATCAAAGATGTAACTATACCCACTATACCCCTTGCTATCGCAAATTCTATCAAAATTTCTCGGATTAGGTCTTGGTGAACTACAGAGTAATCAGTACTAGTGGCACTGCAGCATTCTTGGAGGGGTAGCCGTATAACCCGATGGCGATAGGAAGAGAACAGGAAGGAGAGGCCAGGATTAGATTTCAGTCGCGGATCTATAACCCTTTTTGGTGATTTACCTCAGCATGATCTCGGATCTTGGCGTGGTAGAAGTTGAGGAAGCTGCTGAGGCACTATTTGGGTGTGTAATATGACTGTTTCTTTCGCGATGCCTCCAGAGTGAGTCATGAGAAAGAACAAATCATCATGACCTTGGTTACTGTGTATCATATGACCATGTCTACTATGTTCCAAGGAAATGAAACTCCTACAGCCAGTGATGGTGAGAAATTAATGGGAAGGAAATCCCAGCTATTGCTCTCTCTTTGGGACGGATGCACATTCGACAAAATCTTATTCTCAAATAGGCGGCCAAGTTACCGCTTCTAGGCCACCGCGTCTAATGCATGTATCCTCTTCAGGTGGGATGCAAATCTTGATTTTCAATGTGAAGATACCAGGAAAAGAAAAAAAAATCGCACATATTTTATTGTCATGTCAAGAACCCCGGACAGAATAAAGGAAGACAATAACCAACTATTGTACGGGCTTAATCGTACTTCGGGACTTGTTCAATAATTATATCCTTGCTTTGTCGAGACAAATTATTTTGGAACCCTTTTTTCTTTAAAAAAAAAAAAAAAAAATGGAATCCACAGCAACTTCCAAGCTGGTTCAAACCGCTCTAGCGCTGCTACATGCCTACAATTCCTGGGACACGGAGAGAATTCTTGCAATCCGTTCAACGGACTGTATACAGCACATCTATCCGGAGACCTTGAATCATCCGAGCTACAATAACGACCAATACAGAGAGCATTTGTCAGCTATTGGATCAGTTGTCCAAAATTATCATATAGCTCCGATTGACGTCGTTGAAGATAGATTAGGAAACAAGGTGGCCATATATGCACGCGGAACTGGCACCACCCCCGTGGGTCCCTATGAATGTGAATATGCGATATTTTTGAAGATGACACAAGACCACGAGAAAGTCTGCGAAATTAAGGAATACATCGACAGTGCATACTATAAAGATTTCATGCAAAAGGTTTCCATGCACCGGGCAGCTGAGTCCTAACCCTACAAGCATGGCATTGCCTTCTCTCCCTCACATCTACAAGAGTAGGCGGTTAGATGCAACCCTAAGGCTCGGTCGACAGCGAGAGAACAACTTGTATATCTCTCCCGGATTTTGGATGTCATGTCGTTGTTATAGTTGAATGCTTTGAATTGATGAATTTTGGGCTTTCTGAAATTGTTACTTACATGTTTTGTTTTGTTTTTTTGTCCTACTTTGGCTCACAACACTCTAACCTGCCCAAGATATTTACTCAACCAAATATCGAATAAAAATGATTACTTTAGATCATCGGTAGTGGAATTACCTAGTACAAAGAGTTATTTTAGTCCGTATAATACTTGTAAAGAGGCCCTTGATGATTTTACCCTAATGCAGATGAAGTAATCATGTTGCATTGGCAATTCTTTAACCCTGATTCTGTGATACCTGTAGGGTATCCAGGCTAATTTTAGCAGAACAGGATGGTTTGTAACATAAGGCAAGGGAGGTCGTGGGTCAAGAGCACTTGGAGGCGGCAAGTAGAGCTTGGAAATACACTTAACTGGCAGTTACTACTTCAAATACCCAAGAAATCCGGATCCTGTCTGCCCTTGCAGAAGATATTATGCATTAGATTCCTCTTGTAACTAATCACACATAGACTTATAGCACTGGCAGGACAAGTTCATCCCCTGATATAACAAACTAACTCTTATTCTCATAAAACAGCGAATTTATGATATTCTTTGATTAGTAGACAAGATCGCAAATTCCCAACTGCTCGCCCCTCCCTTCAATTTAATGCAAACAATATGCCTTTTGAAGCTATCTTAGGTCCCAACCCTGTTTCCCCTATTAGGGTTAATGTCTGCTCACAGTTTAAAGCAGATCGTGTTCTTGATAATGGCTACCTGCCACACTTCCTCATTCGTATGGGGATCAGGCGGCAACTAGCAGAGCGGTTGATAGAAATTTCAACCCAGTCACTAGAAATGTCATACCAAAATAAAATGAGCTTCATATCCAAACTTCGCACTCAGCCAATTGCAATCGAGACAGATGCTGCTAATGAGCAGCACTATGAGGTTGGAACTGATGTCATGGCTCGTTTCATTGGTTCTCGGATGAAATACTCTTCATGTCTATATCCTCAGCAGTCCACCTCCTTAGATGAGGCGGAAGTTGCAATGCTAGAGTTGTGTGTTGAAAGGGCGGAGATCAAAGATGGGATGAGTATTTTAGACATGGGGTTCGAATTCCCCTTTGTTTAATTTTCCTATTTTTCACAGCTATAATAGCCAAACATACGCTGACAATCCTGGAAGTTGTGGTTGGGGTTCTATGGCACTCTTTATGGCTGAACGGTTTCCCAGCAGTCAAATAACAGCTCTTTCAAATTCACGGACACAGAAGCTGTATATTGACCAACAGGCCAAAATTATGGGACTTCAAAACATACACACAATAACAGCCGATATCTGTGATTATCAATTTACTGAACAAAGATTTGACCGAATCGTGGCAATCGAGGTTAGTTCATAATTTTTTATTATTTATTTTCTTGTAACCGAAGCCCTTGGTTTTAATGGAAACTTCACAGTCATTCGAGCATATGAAGAATTATAAGCTCCTGCTATCCAAGCTTGCTTCCTCTCTGAAGCCGTTGGGCAAACTTTTTGTCCACATATTTGCCCACAAGGATACACCATATCATTTTGAGGAGGGCTGGATGAGCCGCAATTTCTTTACGGGCGGAACAATGCCATCCGCAGACCTCCTCCTATTCTTCCAGGAAGACTTAAAACTCCAGAACCAGTGGTGGGTATCTGGAATGCATTATGCGAGGACATGTGAGGTAAGAGTTGGATATTTGTCCGTCTTGAAGATCAGAATAGTCTGAACCTAACCCTTATTTCTAGGACTGGCTATCAAAGATGATTAAAACCAGACAAAGTGTGTGGCCACATTTGATTGAGACGTATGGACATGATAGAGCCCAGATATGGTATAACAGATGGCAAATCTTTTTCCTGGCCTGTGCCGAGTTATTTGCCTACAATAGAGGTGACACCTGGGGTGTCTGCCACTACTTGTTCGAGAAGCCAACAAATTAGGGTTCACAATTTTGAAATTGGCCGGGTCTTAGGTCACATAGATTTTGCAAGATAGATCTAAGTAGATTAGATGTCGAATCGTCAACAAAATATTATATTCTGCGCATTAAATATAACAACCCTGTTGTGGGAAAGCAGCTTCATTACTTTAATGAACATCGAAATTAGAACATTTCTTACATATGTGAGACAAAGGCTTAAGTATCATCAATATCTCATCATATTTATGTCAAATTATGTATTGAGGGGTTTTTGAACAGTTCTAGAGTAAGGCCACATTATGATTTAACTAAACATAGTAGGGCTTCCGTTCCTATTAGAATGAAGAGGAGCATCCGCCAAAAACCCATGCAACGCAGCAGAAAATGAAATTTATCCCTTGGAGGAACCACCGAAGGACACAGACTTGCCAAGTGATTGCCGGAATACTACGCATATCTTTGCGCACAAGTGGAAATGGGAGTTTTGCACCCAGCTGGTCCACTGCTACCATAAAGCCACTTGTGAACGCGTCTTCATGAAACCCATACCTAGTCCATGCTCCGGCATAGCTAATTCCGCGTGTCCCTTGAATTTTTGGGAGCATTCTTTGTGCTCGGACCGCTTCCGGTGTATATAGTGGGTGCTCATAAGAGTAAATACCCTGAACAGTGTGAGGATTCGGGGGAAAGAGGGGGTTTAAGGTTGCCAAAACTGGGCCGTAGCGTGACAACGGAATATGCTGTAGCTTGTTCATTAGATATGTCAGGCATACCTGACTAGAGTCCCCAGCAGTTATATAATTCCAGGACGACCAAGTCTTGGTATTTTGAGGCATGAGCCTTGTATCTGAATGCAAAACCACCTGGTTCAAGGACGTGTGGAATGAAGCGAGAATCTCGGTTTCCAGGGCTGTTGCAGAAGCTGATATTATCGAAAGTGCTTGGGGCCCACTAGTGGCAACAATAACATGATCGAATATCTTTGCTTCTCCATCTTGCGCTATGATGCAAACCTGCCCCGCCTTATCATTGACAATTGATTTAACCTGCGTATTGATAAATACACGATCACGAGGGAAATTTGCCATAATGGCGTCAATATAGCATCTGGAGCCATGAGGGATTGTAAGCCATTCGGGCCGTGTCGCTAATGTATCCAGTAAGTGGTGATTCCACCTAGGGCACTTTTAGCTTCATTACTATTGTCACGAAGGAGAGCAAAAACACACATAAACCTAGCAAGTGTCACAGCCGGAAACCCTAGGTTGCATTTGTCCGGACTTGTGCTCCAGATTGCTGCAATCATAGGTATAAGATAATTTGCTTTGAAAGTAGCTGAGTATTTGTGGCGGTCGAGATATTCCCCAACCGTCAATGTAGTGTTGTTGGTTTCAGGTTCTCGTATCAGGTCTAAAGCAAAGTGGTTGAACCTGATAATATCAAACAGCAGCCGCCACATACTTGGGGAAATCAGATTTTTCCATTGTGCAAATATCGTGCTAAAAGATGTTCCAGCCCATTCAAAATATCCGAGATCACGCGAAATACTGAATGACATTTCAGACACCATGGTGGGGACATTTACAGTGTCGAGAAAGGCCAAGAAGTTTGCTAATAATAATGTTAGGAGCAGAAGGTGGATAATAGAAATGAAAAACTCACGGTAAGTAGTGCTGTTGCATACTATGAAGCCTGTATCTACCGGTACCTGGCTACCGTGCTTGTTAAACAGGACTGTATTGCTGTGCCCTCCAAGTCGGTCGCTGGATTCGTATAGGTACACATTGTGACTCGAATAGTTGTGTAAAGCCCATATAGAGGCAAGTCCAGCGGCACCACTGCCCACAACGGCGATTTTTTTACTGCGGCATTTCAAAGTCAGCAACCACCATTTGTGAGAGGATCGTGGGGGACGAGCCTAGTAGCCATTCAGGTAGACTTTGAAGGAATTTTAGGATACGTATTGCAAACCCCCAAACAAGTTTCTACTAATGGAAGGTGTCTTAAGGTATATGTTCTGAACACATCCATGACGCAAAATAGTGGGCATGTGTTTTCGACAAAGTGAGAACCTTGGGACAAAAGCTTTAGCTTCTTCATCGGTCTAGCATTGCATATGTAATTTTGCCTTACATTGTCTACTAGTCGATCTCAAAATACTCTCGGCGACTCGCATAATATAGAAGCAAGGCAAGGGCGAACTGAATAATCTATGACGTTGCACCGCAAATCGCTATCCCCACTTAAGTTATCTATGGACATGTAGTGCCTCCAGGCAGGTTCAGGAGGGAATATATAATAATTTCTGATGTTAACCAACAAGACGTATCTTAAGCGTAAACATGGGTATCATAATCAGTACCATCCGCCACTGGGTATCTGGATTCCTCAAGAATCTTTTTTTAAGCCTTCTCCAGGCTAATATTAAACATGGGAGAGTTAAAGTTGTGATCGATGACCAAAGATCAGTTTCCAAGTCGGAGACAATCACCATAGGAGCAAAGGACAATCAGCAAAACCCCTGCGATCTTGAGAGCACTGTTGTACTGACAAATGACTCAAATTTTTGGCTCCGAATATCCCAGAACTTGGACATTGTACGTCTCCGACATCAGTCAGAATAATGACATGCCTAATTTGTTAAATTTAGGGATTTGCTGAGGCATATATGCTTCAGGCAATAGATTGCGATGATCTGGTCAAGCTCTTTAGGGTAAGTATACCTGTGACTTACCAGAAGAGCATTTCATGACAACGGATTTAGATTTATATTCGCAATTGGACCACGTTGCAACAAATAAATACTATGTTTGATTTGCCTATGAGCATTTGGACTCGAGTGGTTCGAAAGGCAAACACACTAAACAACGCACTTCAAAATGCTAGTTTCCATTACGACACCTCCAACGAGCTCTTTGCAAGCTTCCTATCAAGGGATATGTGTTATTCTTGTCCAATTTGGCTTTCGCCCGAGGACACACTAGAAACAGCACAACGTCAAAAAATCCATTCGATTCTTCACAAGGCCCAAATCGATAAGACCCATCATGTTCTAGACATTGGAGGAGGCTGGGGCTTCCTTGCAATGGAGGCGGTTCGCCTCACAGGATGTCGAGTTACAGTCATAACACTCTCCCAGGAACAGAAAGTTCTAGCAGAGGAGCGTATCAAGGCGGAGTCACTTGATGACCGCATCACCTTTCTCCTTTGCGACTACCGCCGGTGCCCAAGACCGCCCCAGGGCTATGATAGAATCATCTCCGTCGAGATGATAGAGGCGGTTGGGAAGGAATTTCTAGATGAATATTTCTTGACGATAAACAATTTACTCAATCCCACACATGGGAGGGTAGTGATTCAGGGCATAACATTTATCGAACGGGTAATCCCCAAATACTCATACCTATTTCAACCCAACTTTAATACCGCCGTCAATGCTAACGAATGTGGTAATACACTAGCTCCACAAGCAACCCAAGAGGTTGAACAATTTTCTCGATCAATACATATTCCCTGGGGGCTATCTCCCTTCCGCAAATGAGCTAATAAACTGCCTGAATAAGGCCTCAGAGGGAAGTCTGGAGGTGGATTTTTTGGAAGATATTGGGCAGCATTATGTCAAAGCCCTTCGTATTTGGAGAGAACAGTTTATCGCCAATTGGGACTTTATCAAGGCATCAATTGTAAAGCAACATGGCCGAAGAACGAGTTCCGAATTGGAAGCTCTCAAACGCAAGTGGATTGTACGTTTCCCCAACCATTGCACATTTAATTTATAGTAAACTAATATTCCATCCTCTTATAATAGTACTATTTTAGTTATTGTCAGGCAGGGTTCCATGAAGGAATACTTGGGGACGTCATTCTTTCAGCTGCTCGAAAGCCACAGGCAGTATCTCATCAGGCTATCCTCTGAAGATTCTTAGTGATGAATAGTGTGTTCAGCATCTGTTTAAATTGTTGAAATAAACTAAGCTTAGCTCATTCAGCAGTAATGCTAGTATGAAAATAAAACCCGTCAGAGATCCTATTCTACTTTACTCTCCATGTAGCTATTGGGCTTGAATACCGTCCCTCCAAATACAATCTCCTGTGTGGGAGATTATGGGCAGCTAGTTCCTCATGCTCGATTTAAGATCTCATTGACATGGAAAACGAAGGAAATAAATATACTCTTTAATATGCAGAAACTAATATTAATTGCTAATATCCTAGACAAGAGCAACAAATTCTAGTAAGTATCCATAGGCCTACCCATCGAATAAAGAGCAGTTCTGCGTCAAGAATATCCAGACGACCGAAAGCAATGTAAGAGCTGAGCAACAACTTGAACAACTGCCAGCGATACTGTTTCTGATGATCCAATGTGCAATTTGTCACGACAAAGTAGTCAAATGCAGTTAGGAAATAGTATTTGACTTCGGAATATGGAAAATTTCTTCTCTGCATGAAATACATCAGGCGGAAAAAATATTCATCAAACTTGGACAGTCTAATGTTATGTGTTAAATTACTGGTTTCTATATTAGAAATGACCCTTTCAAGAAGGTGAATAGGGGAAATTAGAGCTAGGGAGCTTTCTGCAAGAGCCTCTAACGTTTTTTTCTCGCATGGTGTGGCCCTTTGAGCAAATAGGGTATAAAATTCCGGTCTCAGGATTTTGATCGCAACTGTGGGTGTCCCAGCAGACGGTGACAAAGGCGACCCTATGATCTCAACTGAGCTATCCTCAGACGCAGCAGGGGTGTAGTGCACTTTGACTGGGATGGAAGATTTCTCAATTACTTGTGCCAGGTATTCTCGAAATATGGCGGCAAAAACCCGCTCGGTTTCGTTGGGACGCCAGGAGATTGTTTTTTCTCGTGGCTCAGGAACACTCCACACTCGAAGCTTTCCGAAGCCATACAGTTTTAATGCCTGGATCAAGATACGCGGTACGGTGGCTAAACCAATCCAGCTCCATAAAAACACGAATTGATTAAATGAAGTCATATTATTGGGTGAGGGAAGAAAGCGAATCCCCGGCTTTGTAGACCGTATGGTTGCTATGAGTTTCACCCGGCCTTTCGACGAGATGAGGACAATCCTTGTATCTATAGGACATGCCTGGGAGGGCGAAAATAGGGGATCCCTTGTGCATATTGTGTATGTACCATTTCTTGAATTGAATGGGGACACATGAAATTCTTTCGGCCATGTACACTTGTACCAGATTGGCCCATTAGGTTTATCTTCCTGGTATCCATTTGCTGGTTGAGGCTGTGGTTTTAGAACGTACATATGCCGCTCATCAAAGGTGTTGTTGACTTCAAGAATCACCATGCTTAGCACTTTTGTAGGCGAATATAGATACCAAATCGAAATGGGGTTGAATGAATATCCAAACATCTTGGGGGCCGTGAGTAAATAAATGTATGCATAATCGCTATAGTGCAGCCCCTAGATTGTATCACTACTTAGAATCAGTTTAATTGAGCGACTAATATCTGGCAAACATACATTTTGCTCTAGGAACTTCCCAATTTTCGCACCTAGCCCAATTCCCTTGTCACGCAGGAGATAATCGTCAGGATCTACTAGAATAGACCGGCCAGAGGATCGGGTCTCCAGTCCATTCGAAGTAGATTCACCATTCCATTTGACGGAAATGCCAGTCCAGAGATACGAATAATTGAACGTATTGATTGCTGGCTGCATACGTGTGTGCCGGACTGAACAGTAGTAAAACGTAGGCTCTGGGATACTAGCCGTACGCACATATCCAGTTCCAAGGTTGCCTTTTCTTGAATATAGTATAAAATACCGTGATGCAATCCCCCCAGCTATCAATACTCCCGGGGTAATTTGAATGATTGTGAACCAAGAAAACATTGATAAAAACCGCGGGCTCCTATGCCACAAGTGCACAACGCCATAGCACCAGAGAACGATAAGAAGGTCCCTCAAGATTAGGTAAAGGGAATTCGGTGATATCATCTTGAATGCTACAACCAGGAATAGTGAGTACTATGTTGAATACCTCATCACTTTATTCTGTAACTCAGATAAGAATGTGACGGCCATTACCTTGCGTGATTCATCTAATGCAACGTTAGACATAGAAGACTCCCAGTGTTACATGTAGAAGCTCTCCTGTTGACGTTGTTCTTTTGAACGAAGAAGTAAACTCGGGTTCGTACTACAAACCCTAGAATTAGAGTTTTCATGCCAGAATACTTTACGCATATGTACTCCCGATGAGAAGCAGTGCAGATGCAACAGACTCACAATGGCATGAACTACACAAGAATGCCAACTTAGTTCCCAGGATCTAATAAATTGCTTCCATATAATCAGGTTATGGAAAATCTATCGGTCAGATAGTCCATATGACGTGAAAGGGACTGGCAGATTACGAAGTATGTGTAAGGGGTCATATTATGTAAGGGAGTCAAGCAATTACTGCCAAAAGAAGAATTATGAACCTCTGGAATAGTACTAAAGCATGGTATACTGCAATGCATAGGTCAGCTGATTCACTTTGAGACCACATGAGTGATATCTAGATTTTCATGAAATAATGTCACGCATGATATTTTATTCAAGGAAATGGTCATACTAGCGCTGTAATTATTTCAAGCACAGCGCCTTGTCTAACACCAACAGGACCCATGAATAGTAGTGATAGGCAGCAGCATAGGGGTGCCTCGGTAGTAACAAGGGGTATAGTTATTCCCTCTCATCGAGAGGGGCCGGTCCTGTTCAGTATCATATGTTTCCATGTTGTCCCAACAGTGCGAAGTTGATACTTAAAGCGTACTTTGCATCTTGTCTGCGTAAGGATTGTTCTCTAGTAATGAGAAAACTCATGGAAAGGGTGGTTAAATTTCTATCTCTAAGACATAATGTTTACCACCACAGCTTTTGCCTTGCTACTATGGTTGCTTTCAGTTGCCATCTATCGCCTTTATCTGCATCCTCTTAGCAAAATACCTGGTCCGAAGCTGGCTGCAATCACTAGTCTATATGAATTCTACTTTGACGTAATGAAAGACGGAATGTTTATTTGGGAGCTGGAGCGTCTACATAAGGAATACGGTAATAAACACCATATCTCCAGCACACAGAACAAAGTTAACTATACTCTTTACAGGGCCGATTGTGCGAATCAATCCACATGAAGTTCATATTAATGATAAATCATACTACAACGAGATATACACTGGTGGTCCAAGCAAACGCGAGAAATACTGGTCCTACGTTAGAGGCATTGGTTTGCCAGAGTCAGTGGTTTCAACACTGGATCACAAACATCACTCGGCGCGACGCGGATACCTGTCTAACTTCTTTTCCCTGGGGGCTATTCGGTCCATCGAGCCCATGATTTATGATAAGGCAAATACGCTAGTTGAGCAAATGAAACAGGCTAGGAAAGAAAAGAAGGTCGTCAACCTGAGTGTGCTCTTCTACGCATTAACCACCGACCTTATTTCGCATTATGCGTATGGAACGAACTACAATGTTCTGATCCAGGAGGGAAATGAGAAAGAGCTCAAGGAGTCCCTCCTTGCCGTCGCTGCGGGCTTTCATCTCACGCGATTTCTTCCAATAGATATAACTCTGCTGCAGAAGATTCCCCTTTCAATACTTGGGATGGTGTTCCCTCCTGCTGCTCGGATAATGACAGCAAAGAAGAGAATCAGGGCTCAAGCAATAGAAGCCCTGGGAACGACGGAAATCCCTGATAAGGAGACCATATTCACGGTACTTATGAAGTCAGATCTACCCGCTGCTGAAAGAACCGTTGATCGAGTGCAGGATGAGTCGTTCCTTCTTCTTCAGGCGGGGAGTGAAACCACCAGCCAAGCCTTGGGTGTACTGGTGTTCTACATACTGAGAGACAAAGTCATATTGGAGCGCCTGAAAGCGGAACTTAGGGATCTCCTGCCTCTCCCCACGAGTCGCCCTAGTTTGACCGAGCTCCAAGCATCGCCGTACCTTGTAAGCTCAATTCTCCTCTTGAGTAAACTTACCCTCAACCATATGGTAACACCTTCCAGCGCGCGGTGATCAACGAGGGGTTTCGGCTCTCATTCGGTACTCTTACTCGTCTACCCCGTGTTTCTCCTATTGATGACTTGAAGTACAAAGATTGGGTAATTCCGGCAGGTGTAAGTTTCTGACAGGAATTCCATTGGCACTCATGAATCCAAATTAACTAATAACCATGTCGCTAGACCCCAATGAGTCAGTCGGCATACCTCATCCATACAGATCCAGACTTGTTTCCCAATCCGCACTCTTTTGACCCCGATCGCTGGATAAAGGCTGGTGAAAATCAAAAGCAACTCGAGTCAATGCTGGTGAATTTCTCCAAGGGACGCCGATCATGTCTAGGGATTAAGTAAGACCTATCGTTGGGCCTTCCGAGTTCTCTTCCCTCTGTCACTGACTTGATCCGGCTTAGCTTGGCCAACGCAGGAATATACATCACCCTCGCATACCTTATTCGATGGGTGGATATGACCCTACTTGATACTCGACTTGAAAGCGTTACTCCATATCGTGATAGACTTGTGGTCATTCCCAAGTCCGGCGCTTATAACGTGCAAGTCAGAGTGAACAGTATCCACCAGGCTTCCACTGATTAACCTTAATCGATCGAATAATCGCCGACTTCGAATGGGAATAGCACGCGTGGGCTCACTAGGTCGTTTACTAGATTGTTATTTTGCCCAAGCCCCCTCTCCCCCCCTCCTTCTTTAGGAGCTAGACTGCTTTTACCTTACAGAAAAGTCGATATGGTATGCTTACATAGGTTTACTAAAAACATTTATTTTCTAAAATTCACTTAACGGGCTACTATAATCAGAAAATGAGGAGCTTAACTGTAATTGCTCCGTAAATCCTTAACACTTGCTTCAAGGATTTCAGGCAGAAAATGATCGGGTATTATCACCATTTTCAGTAGTCCAGATCCTGCACCAGCCACAATACACCCAAGTCCAATCACCAACTTCAGTTTGGCCCGTTTCTTATTCCCTTGGTTCTACGAAAGGCTCAATTTTGACAACACGAGGGGGGGCTTAGTGCGGCTGAAAGAAAAAAAAAAAACTTTTATAGGCTGTGTCCCCAGATAACCCTTCCTCTTCTTCATTCAACCCCACAGCTCTCCACTCTAAACTTACATGTCTTGTGCATAAGATCTATTTACTATCCAAAGAGAACTATCTAATAGCAATGTGTTTACAAGCTTTTTTTGTCTTTTAACATTTCACCACAAAGGAGAAAACAAAACAGAGAATAGGGTGTAACATGGAGCTAGATACCCCGATGAGTGGGTTGGATCCCGGGGAGGACATTCATTTCCAGCCAGGATCTTGTATGGTCACTGAAATGCACCGTCCCCTGGTATGTTTCCCCGCCAATATTCACGGTTATCAACGTCCTGATAACTGTTATCTGCTGAGTAGCCAGGGCAAACGAGTGATTATCGAAAAATAGTCATAGATCAAAGTGAGGTTGACGACTGGGTTAATGTGAAGGTATGAGTAATCCAGCCTGTGCAGTATGGGGTATAAAATTTAACTGTCCCCAAACAGGGGCAATTCTACCGCCCAGGGGACGAAAGAGGGAGGGTTGGGGTCGTGAGGTGGATGTACTAAAGCCTATTCCACCTTATAAGCTCTATCCTAACGATGCAGGTTAGTTTTGCCTGCACTATTCCGACTGCCCTTGACGCAAATGGAGATTATCTGTCCTCGAGTGAGACCTTGGAGCTAGCATTGAGCCAAGAAAGTTTTACCAAGCTCACGAATCAATACCACTTTTCTCCTCATATTCTAGAAGCCTGGAGATATAGATCGACATCGGGGTCCGCATCTCGACATTTTCAATACGATGAAGGCACCGGCGAGGTTAAATCCATTGGTCAGTGCCTTCCAGATTTCTTGATCTCGGTCACTCATGAGGGTTGTTCTTAACTTTGTCATATCAAGTATTCATCATATCCATTCGACTATCTGGGAGCTTTGCGTCGGTGATTGCAATCAACCACCACGTACCAAGCCAGAGCACCGTCATCCTCGCCCTCAGGGTAAGCCCGTATGATCAAGACCTTCTGCAGCGATCCGTGGAGCTCCACCAGCACCTGATCGGGCACCCCTTGCTTGTTCCCACCATTATGATTGAAGTCTGCCTCTCCACAAACATGCTCTACATGCAAAAGATTCGCCACGAGTTAAGCATCATTGAAAAGGCTACTGGACAACATGGCTGGCTCCAAATTCCTGCGGCCGATGCGCCTGCACATGACAGTGAGCTTTCACGACTTGGCCATGCCTCCAAAATCCATATTTCAATCTCACAGCGGCGATTGGATGCTGTTAAATGCTGGTTCGACTTAATCAAGCAGACTCAGAAGGATATAACGGCCGCCATCACCAACTCTTTGCTTTGCACTACTGGCCCAAGAGACGCATACGAACAATGGCTGGCAAATATTGAGCTCATTATCAAGTTTAGACACGTTGACTTAGTGTATAATGAGCGACGAGCCGACAATCAGATCACCGCGGTACGTACCACATAACATATCCTCCCAGTCTTAGTTGCAGAGGCCTCGTGTTAAACTGGCATAGATCTACGGCCTGCTTAGCCAGCGAGACAACATGGTTGGCGTATCCGTAGCCCTCGAATCTAAGAAGATCTCTGAAGCCTCAAAGAGAGATGGATCTGCGTTGAAATCACTGACGGTCCTTACCGCAGTGTTCTTCCCAGCTACTTATATTGCGGTTCGTAACCCGTTGCGCCAGTTGTCCGCTACAACGCAACAAGCTACCAATAACCCCCATCCATTCTAACAAATGTATTTTAATTTACCTTAGTCCCTCTTTGCGCTTCCGCCGTTGAAGCAATCTCCATTCTGGCTTTACTGGGCTGTTGTTATTCCACTCACTCTAATCATTTTCGGCTCGTGGTCGTGTTGGACGCTTTATCGCCAAAAACGAATTGCACAAGAAACGACTCGCCGAGACATCGACCATGATGTGGAACTAGACCCAGAGCGTGCCTTCCCCTCGTCGGAGTCAAATCCAGGATCTTCTTCGTTTCTCCTGTCAACCTTGCGCCAGGTTAGGGATCAAACAAAGAATCTCCATCACCCATCAATGGCATCAAATACGAATGCCACTAAATTGGTAGCACCACGATTTAACAGAAAGGTTTCTTGAGAGGGTGCGATTTAATGATCTTGTCATACATTATAATATGATATTAATTTCTCTTGAATGATTGTAGAGGCTATCAAGGCTCCTGAAGCCAACTTTATTATTTCCTTTTTCTTTTTTCCTCTTCTACTTCAATTCATGAGAATTCCGGCATTTCCGCCCGTCAACAAAAGACTACATATAATCGTTTTTATTTATGAAACATGACATAAAACAACCGTGTCGAGGTGCTTAGCTAGATTCAAGTAGGTTAATCCCAGCTTATAAAGTTTTCAGGGGCCTTGTGTAAGTTGCTTCACCATCGGTTCAGAAAAACAAGAAACAACATTTTCCGGGAAACCTGAGCCAAGTCTTCCCCGCCAATTTCTGTGGGGCAGAGTTTAGGGACCTGAAACTTCGGCACTCAAGCGCTCACCTGGTAGTAGTTTTATTTTCTATTATCTTTTTCTTTTTTTTTTTTTTCCTTCAATTTCCTCCTATGTCTTCAGACAAATGTTTATTTTTATTCCCCAGCATCACGAAAGCCATTGATATCAAACGTCTAGCAACAATTGAAATCGTTGAGCAGTCGCGGAATATCGCATCTAAATGTTGTCAATAGACACACCGAGAATCATGTGTCAGCCCACTATGAAAATGGATTACCTGGGCGTCGCGGATTCTCGCTGTTAAGAGGCCACAGCGCTAGAGCTTTCAACAGTCTTGACAGCCAGATTGTTGACACTAGCCCCGGGCTAGCACGCTTTAGGTTGAGCCAAAATACTCGTATTCAGGTCTAACCATTGGTTTACACGCGAGCCAAGCCTTGCTTCGACGATGGTTCACTGCGGAGAAAGGAAGGGCAGACGTCAAGGGTGTTGAGAAAAGGGTTCATATGTGGGGTGATAGTAGGAGAAATAATTTAGCGTATAACAGGATTCAGTAACGCAAATCAAGACGTCTATTTGAGCGCTATAAATACAAGCTCATCGGGAGCTCCAACATGCTGGAGTTTCACCACCCCGCCATAGGATAAGAGAGAGATCGAGACCAGTCGCCCTTTCCTGATTGGTGATCCGTCGTGACTCTTCAGTTTCTATATCTATCAAACGTCAAGAGCAAGAGCGTGCACACCATGGAGACAGAGAAGTCAGACAGGGCTTCTGCAATCGCAGAAGAGAATCTCGATCCGAAGAGGGTTCTCAACCAGAATAACTTGACGGAACGGGAGCTCTCGATCCGTGAGGTTATTGCCAACCACAAAACTTTAGTCTGGTGGGCCTTCTTCTTTGCTGTCAGTGCTATTGGATGGTGAGATCAAATACCAGTTTTCATCGCGTATCATTCTTGTTTCTAACCTGTGGAATTAGGGGCTTTGATGCTCAAGTCAACGGCGCGATGGTGTCAGTTCCGTCCTTTCGACGCGATTTTGGATATCTCTACAACGGTAATCCTACTATTCCGGCCGACTGGCTGAGCGCGTTCAATGTCATCTCCTCTGTTGGTCAGTTCTTTGGAGGCTTCTTGTGCAGCACTGTAGTGGACAGGATCGGCCGCAGATGGGGTTTAGGCTGTGGAGTTATCATCTCTTGCGGTGGCGTCTTTGGGGAGATATTTTCGACCACACGTCCTGCATTCCTCATCAGTAAACTAATTCTCGGCGTTGGTTTGGGATTCTATCTGACGATTGGTCCTCTTTATTGTTCTGAGGTGAGGTCCAGTTTAACCTCTCAGCCAAGTCTCCAGAATCTAACGTGATCTCATTTTCAGGTATCTCCGGTTGTTCTGCGAGGTATAACTACTGCGGGAGTCAATTTAGGCATCGTCATCGGACAACTACTATCCAACGCTGCCATTAAGGGATTCGGAAGTCGAGATGACCACTGGGCCTATCGAGGCCCATTTGCCTTGCAGCTCTTCTTTATCAGTATGCATACTTCGTACCATTCACACTTTGTGATGCGTAGGCAATTACGGGCTAACTGTATCTCTTCATAGCCTTCTTCGCAGTTGGACTTCCCTTCTCGGTAGAATCGCCCTGGTATCTCGTTCGCCGCCAAGACTACGATGGTGCACGCTATGCTTTGGAGCGGCTCTACGGCAAAGAAGCTGATATTGAGACTAAACTCGCAGCAATCCGAATTGCGACCGAGAATGAAGCCAATGATACGCATAACTCAAAGTGGGGTGACTGTGTGCGTGGTCCCAACCTCATCCGAACGTTCATTTCCTGTGGTGTCTTTGTCTGCCAACATTTGGTCGGTATCATTTTCGTTCTTGGGTTTTCTACCTATTTCTTCCAGCTTGCAGGTCTAGCCGATTCCAACTCTTTCAATTTGGGTGTCGGTGTCACTGCTTGTGGTGTGGTGGGAAACTGCCTATCGTGGTTCGTAGTCAACAGCTACGGTCGACGGCGACTGTTCCTTGCTGGAATGGCAGCCATGAGCATATTAAATATTCTCATCGGAATCCTAGACGTGGTTCCCACGAGCGCGGCTGCCTGGGTCCAAGCCTCCCTCACCGTTGTTTGGGCATTCGTCTACCAAGTCTCAATCGGGGCCGTGGCCTTTGTTCTCCTGGGGGAGGTATCCACACCGTCACTCAGGGCCAAAACCACCGCGTTAGCAACGGCAACACAATCTGTCTTTGGCATCGCGATGAACATCGCTGTTCCTTACATGGTCAATCCAGATGCGGCAAATATGAAGGGTAAGGTGGGATTTGTTTTCGGTGGCTTAGGTGCAATCGCAACCTTTTTCTGTTTCTTTTTCATCCCCGAGTTGAAGAGGCGCACCTTTGAGGAAATTGACATGATGTTTAGCAGTCGTGTGCCGCCACGGAAGATGGGCCAATACCAATTTGAGTATACCTCCTAGTCTCGTAGGTATCAGAGTTTGAGGATGGTATGTCCCGTGATAGCGGTTCTCTTAGGGTTATCCCATTATTCGTTCAATTTGTCTATTCCCATTACTCTTGTCATAGCTATGCTGGTAACTACATTCAGCGTCTCCAAAAAAAAAAAAAAGGTTTAAATCTATCAGTTTATATGCTGCTCATCCTCCCCAGGCAGAGAGCACCTTTCCCGTCGATTTCCCTGAGACTCCGTCATGGTAACTTCGTTTTCATATCGCCATACTATTCTATTGCGGTATATCCCCTAGGAATGAAGTAATGCCTTCATAGTTTAAGATAAGAGTGACAATGGTGACAACGATCAGACTTTCTAGTACGCATATACATCATGGGAAACATCATCAGACAGAGAGGAACTAAGCTGTTACATAATTTCTCTTGTTAAAATTAAAAAAGTAATCGGCAAGAAAAGGGATTGGTCCATCATCTCGCATCCATACCAATAATCCAGCAAATTCAGTTACCTCTATCAGCCGCACTTCCTGAAACAGGAATATTTTCTGAGAAATCAGACAGAGAGAGGGTCACTAGGCTCAACATCTTCACCGGGGCCTGGATTTTCGGGAGTATAAGAAATAGTAGATTGTGTGCTGCCTCTGGTAGTTAAGGAAGCCGGGGAATTCATCGATTAGTCCGCTCCAGAACAGGTGGCAGGGCATCCAAATCTGTCCTACCAGTAACAAGGCCACCATGTATCCCGTATCCGGTGAGGTCTCTCAGCGCACAAACTTAATCGTGCCTATCAGGAATGGCAGATGTATTATAGACGAATTCAAGAACAGTGGAAATTATCGCAATCGGATATAACTCTGGACGTACGCCGCCGTTGTGATCGCCGATTTGGGCAGATACCACCTTGATATATTCAGGTGAAATTTAGCGTACAGAAAAAAACATTGATCTCCAAAAATTGGAAACAAATATCAACTTACCACTCCTTGGAAATGGATTGCTTTCAATCGTCCATCCAACTAGATGAGTTACAAAGGTGGCTACAAGAGGTTGGAATGGTCAAGCTGGATAGAGCGAGTGGTTTCACTTAATCTGTAGCATCGCTATTGCACATTTTGCGGTGATACCCGGTGCCCTTGAAGGGTGCGTGATTGCAACGACTTGGTCTTCCAGGTGACACGATTTGATCAGATCGCTTAACTGTAAACGATATATATACACTAGATTGTAAATTCTCCCTGTGCCCTAACAAAGGGTAGAAGCAGTAAAGAACATAATGGTAGCATGTCCGAGCTTCGCACTCAGAGAAGATCTTATTGCCGCAAAATCAATTATCGAGTGTCTGGAACATCGGTTGTTGGTTCTTTATAACTTCACTAATGATCAACGCACGGCCACTGCAGCCGTGGCTGCTTGCTCCGAGTGCAAAGTATTGAAGAGCACGGACTATTCTGTGATGTTACAACCTTTTCATAGACTTGCTCGGAGACAAGGATATTGCCCGGATCCGCTTGATAAATATATTGGCTCATGATGGGATTATGGTGGGATAATTCGGCTGCTAGGGGCGTGGGCTATCATGGCTAGTGCGGGACAATGCGGGGAAACAGGTGTGGATATTTTGCAGACATGCTGGCTTCCAGTGAGTGTTAACCTGAAACATTAGCTCCTTGATGCGGAATATCGGTACAGAAATTTCTTCAGTTCATCGCTACCAGGGAGAGCCTCTACTCTGTACAGTCCAGTCCCTGTATGTAGCGTTGTATAACCTGCGAGTGAGTATATGACCAACCACTGAAATTTTGTATTTGGCACAGCATGCGAGAATGACCGGTCAGCTATGTTTATTTTCTCTTTTCCTTTTTCTATTTTTATTTTCTTTTTGCTTTTTTTTTTTCCTTTCCATTGAGATTCTTCTTGTCGGCCCCGCCTTTGGGCAGAGAAAATCTGGGGTAGCCGATCACACACTGGTCAATTACTCAGCTTCCTTTTCACCTTCAGACTCTTCTATTTTCCCTTTCATCTTTGCTTGAGATAATTGCTCTCATGTGAAAATCATTAGGGTACCCCGATAGGATTCATTTGCTTGGCTACCTACACATTCAAGTTCTGCTTGCCTTGATTCTATCTAAAAAATGAATAAATATCCATATTAGGTTTAGTTCACAAATACCTGTCTCGCCAGATCAAGTATGTTTCCTAAAAGGGAATTTACACGTGACATTGCTCTACTTGTTCCACTTTCCTAATTTGAACATACCTCGCAAGTAAATCACACAATCTCAAAACCTTTATATCGCGTAGCCTCCAAGTTTTTTCACACAATCAACATTTAGTGGACTTACTAATGTGATTTAAGCTTATAACATCTGACATATTACCCGTCAGGTAGGCGAGATACATGATAACCTACTTCTACTCAAAATATATATAATCAACCGCGCGTCCGGTGAAGGACACTAGTCAATTTCACTGCAATTAGGTAAATAACTGTTCCCTACCCAAGGAACGAGAAGTAAGGAAATTAAAATTATCTCAGATATCACCCGTCAAGTTCAAATAGTTGCAAAGGCTATCCCAAGAGATGAGAGGCCATCACCAGCGTCATTGATCAGATAACCGGGGAAAGCACCGAAATAAGCATACCTCTCTACATAATCCTGCTGATCCAGCCAAGGAAGCACCTCCTCAAGGAAATCTATCTGCTGTTGCTCGCTTCCGTAACATTCAAACTCGGTGATCCAAATGGGCAGGTCAAGGGTATTATATGCGTCCGTGACATTGGCTTTGAACCAGACCGCCCCGCTTTGTCCATCGGGAGTGACGCAGGCTTGATAGTAGTGCATCGCGAAGAAGTCGAGGCGACACCCTGTGCAATTTCCTAAAAAATACTCTGTCCATGTTGCAGAGTCATAGCTGCCGCCGGAAGATGAGCCGAGATTATTCCAGAGGATACTTGGAGATCCGATCCGGACGCTTCCCGCAAAGGGCTGCATATATGCTAAGTATCCTGTGGCAGCCGCTGCCGGGAGAATGTTCGATGATGCATCGTAGGTTAGATCAGGCTCGTTGAACCCTAGAATATTGAGTGTTCCGCTCGTTTGAACAGCATTAGTCCATTCAGGATCAGCCCCGGTGGGAAGCCCCCAGAGCATTGGGACACTACTTGCGGTTAGGAGGGCAAACCGTATGATGCAGTTCATGGAAGTTTCAAGTTATCACTACCTACAACTCGAATGAGGTGTCTAAATTCCACGCTGGGTATCCCCAATCATATGCCCAAGATACCTTTTCGTTTCCTTTAAAGAGGTTTGCATATACGGCATTCTGAGACGGATTGTTGTTATTATATGCAATCCCTCGTTTAGCGGGAAGCTGGCCTGTGGCAAAAGAGACAAAAAGTGCACACAGAAGAATGGTAGTCATGATGAGCTATAGAATGCCGAAGTGCAAGGTCAGAAAGTGCCTCCAGAATTATTGACACTTACGGCTTCCTTAACGGATCTCATAAGCACATTGGCAATATATGGAAAAAGAAGGGGGAGTCGGCATCCCAGATCTACATCTCCGTATGTCCACTAGTAAACGCCTATAATAGGCTAAAGTTCTGACATTATATTTCAGTAGACCCATCCAGGGCAGAATAAATCAAACGATCAGCGCCAGTAGGAGTCGCGGAATGTCGGATCGGACTTCTGATATGAAAATGATTTGAGAAGAGAGCGGATTAGCGGAACAGATTCAGAACCTGCTAATTATGTGAAACGCTGGAGAATATATGCTTGGCCCCTGAAATATACATGCGACATTTTTTAAACTTTGTTCAAGGCATGGTTGACGACGGTGCATTAGCCAGGGTTGCAAGGGTCCGTCGGCCGCTACTGGCTCCTTTGCGGGGAAGCCTAACGCTGGAGGTAAAAATTTCTCCGCAACAATATAGTTCAAGCAATTGACGCTCTGAAAGGCGACCCTGTTAGGAAAATGCATATCTGAATGCCTTGAGCCTTGAGACTAACGCAGTTCTCTAAATGAGGTAAGTTAGTCCTATATAAAGGGGCTGGATCAGCCTTGACTTTTGAGCTGGAAAGTACTTGGAAAGAAGAAGAGCGAACAAGAGAATAGAGAACAAAATAATAAAGGCAAATAATATAGGCTATCATGGTCCGATTCAAACCCTTTGTTTCACTCCCAGTGGCACTTAGTGTGTATTCACTAGTGTCGAGTGTTGGAGCCGCGGCTATATCTCGCGACACTCACGGCAAACACCTTGCGGGAGGAGGCTCTAGCAATCTCGGCACGAGACAAGCTTCTTCTGGTGGAACCTTTTGGCTTGGATCAATTGATCACCGTGGTATTTCCGCCTTTGGGCCTTCGGGCTACGAAGTCTTCCGGAATGTAAAAGACTACGGGGCTCTAGGTAAGTCTCCCTTCGAAGTTAGGAGCCCGCCAAAAGGGAAAGAAATTGATGAAGTTTCAAGGCGACGGCGTAACCGATGACACTGCTGCAATCCAGTCAGCAATTGCTAGCGGTGCCCGTTGTGGTCAGGGTTGCGTGTCGGACACTACAACTCCAGCTTTGGTGTATTTTCCCCCGGGCACATATCTCATTTCATCCTCGATTTTTGACTACTATCAAACTCATATCGTGGGTGATGCCAATGATCTACCTGTCCTCAAGGCCTCAGCTTCATTCCCAGGAGGCTACCTGATTGACGGAGATCCGTACTTCACGTCCGAGCTCAACTGGCCTTCGACAACAGTGTTTTTTAGAACCATCCGCAATTTCATTATTGACCTTACCGCTGTTCCCACCAATATTGAGATTAGTGGCATTCATTGGCCGACAGCACAAGCTACTAGCCTCCAGAACATAGTGTTCGAGATGAGCACGGTATCTGGGAATAAACAGACAGGGATTTTCTGTGAAAGTGGTAAGTGTATTTGACTCGGGATTTCGTGAATAGATAAGTGGTTTGTACTAAGTGACAGCTAGGATCTGCTGGCTTCATGGGCGACCTCATATTCAATGGCGGGAAGGTTGGAGCTGCCCTTGGCAATCAACAATTCACGATGCGAAACTTGACATTCAACAACGCTGTGACGGCTATCAATCACTACTGGAACTGGGGCTGGACTTACAAGAGCATTAGTATCAATAACTGTCAGGTGGGAATTGACATGTCTTCGGGAGGACATGATGAACAAGCAGTGGGTTCCATAACCCTGTTCGACAGCGCCATCACCGATACTCCTGTCGGCATTCTTACTGCCCGCGACTCCACATCACAGCCAGTAACCGCCGGGAGCGTGATACTCGAGAATGTCTCTATTCAAAATGTTCCTGTTGTCATCCAAGGACCCGGCGGGACAACGAGCCTTGCTGGTACGAATGGCGTAATTGATGCTTGGGGTCAGGGACACCGGTACACTCCCAGCGGTCCCCAGAGCTTCCAGGGAACATTCACCTCTAACAGTCGTCCGGCCGGCCTTGTGAGAGGCAACGGATATTATGAGAAATCGAAACCACAGTATGCATCTGAAAGCGTGGCATCCTTTTTGAGTGCTCGTAGTGCTGGTGCAGCGGGCGATGGCACTACGGATGATACTAATGCCCTGCAATCTGTGATTAACGAGGCTGCAACCTCTGGCAAGATTGTATTTGTCGATGCGGGAACATACCGCATTACGCAAACACTGCAGATCCCCGCTGGCTCTAGAATCATCGGAGAGGCCCTGCCTGTTATTATGTCCAGTGGGGCCTTCTTCAATGATATGAATAACCCAAAGCCAGTTATTCGGGTTGGTGAGCCAGGTCAAAGCGGACGAGTGGAGTGGTCGGACATGATTGTCAGTACGCAGGGTGCCCAGGCTGGCGCGATTTTGATCGAGTGGAATTTGGCCTCCTCCGCTAATGACCCGTCCGGCATGTGGGAAGTTCACGCTCGTGTTGGAGGGTTTGCAGGCTCTAATTTGCAAACGACTCAGTGCCTCGCGACTCCAGGTACGGTTACGGCATCTCCGAAGACGGAATGCATTGCGGCGTACATGTTAATGCATATTACGTCGGGCGCAACTGGATTGTATATGGAAAATACCTGGTTCTGGGTGGCTGATCAGTATGTTCTCTCTGTCACTCATAGCTGATACTTTGGATGGCTAACATTTATTTGTCTTAGTGATATCGATGGGAATGGCCAAATCACGATTTACAGTGGTCGTGGCTTGTACGTCGAAAGCACGGAGGGAAATATTTGGCTGTGAGTTTACCACAGGGAGATTTTGATGGCAGAAGATTGACTGACGGTTGCATATAGCTCTGGGACATCTGTAGAGCACAACGTCCTATATCAGTATCAATTTGCCAACACCAAGAACATCTATATGGGACAGATTCAAACGGAGTCCGCGTGAGTATAGCCTGTTTTCCACATACTGTGAAGAGATGAAACAGTATCCATAATATACAACCCTATCTAATAGCACAAAATTAGTTATTACCAACCGAACCCCGAAGCTACCTCCCCATTCCCCGTGGTGGAATCACTAAATGACCCAGATTTTGAGACATCGTGTGCGGGTGAAAGTGGAAACTGCGCCGTTGGGTGGGGACTTCGAGTCATTGACTCAACGAACCTGCTCGTATATGGAGCTGGCTTATACTCATTCTTTATTAATAATGATGCCTGTAAGTACTCATTTACATTTACTAACACCCGGAGAATTCACCAAGCTAATGGATATACAGCTTGCTCTGCTCAAGATTCGGGAACAACTTGCCAGAACTCTATCTTTAGCGTAGAAGGATCCTCTAGCATTTCTGTCTACAACCTGAATACAATCGGGAGCGATAGCATGATTGATATTGATGGATCGAGTATTGCGAGCTATACCGACAATGGAAATGTGTTCAATGAGAATATTGCGCTGTTCAGGAATAGCTGAGGCAGAAGGCGATTAGCGTTATGACGCGACCTACGTGGAGGCTTGTTGTGCTTCGCAAAAATGTGCGAGAGGGTCGTCTGTCTTTTCCATAGCACCTATTTATGATTACTTTTGAACATTGAGATCTAGCCCTGTGCTAATAGGTACCACAACATATTGGTAGAAATGCAAGCAAGTTTCAAACTGATCGAGTCTGCTCTCAATAAATTGAATCTCGGGGATTCTCCGCGTGGTCCGATACGATGCAATTAAGAACCCACCAGAGCCCCTGGTTAGGGAGGGTACTTATTCTACTAACATAGTTCACATTTGATCAAGCGCGAACTACAGTTGACATTTGATAAGATTCAGTGTTAGATATGAGGCTCAGCTGCTGCCACTGAAAATAGACGTTGATCCGAAACTCCGCGATGTATTACCAACCGGGGCATCCGAGGTTTCACCGATGAGCCTTCCCTAGACCAACAATTATTGATGAGAGAACTACATTTTACTGCTGTGAGTCTTTATTAAGCTGACGGTTGCCTCTAAAAGAATTTGTTCCACGAGAGAGAGTAGGGAAAACTTTTTTTTTTTTTTTGACATCTTTCTCCCGTCGGGTCTTAGTCCTACTTTATTCGCAAAATGGCAAGACTTGAGATTGAAAAAGTTCTCTCGGAACTCACTTTGAATGAAAAAGTTTCATTGCTCTCAGGTCACTTTGCACTTGTTTTCTCCTCATTTTGAAGAAGCCTTTTTGGCCTGTCATTCAGAATTGATCCAAAAAACTAACCAAGTTCGTTCGTTAGGCGTTGATGGATGGCACACTACCGCCATCCCACGACTTGGGATACCGGCTATTCGGATGTCCGATGGACCTAATGGGGTAAGAGGTACTCGTTTTTTTAATGGTGTCCCAGCTGCCTGTCTCCCCTGTGCAACGGCCTTGGGGGCGACCTTCGACACGGAGCTCCTCCAATCCCTCGGGAGGCTTCTCGGACAGGAATGCCATGCAAAAGGTGCCTCTGTGCTCCTGGGACCAACGATAAACATCCAGAGAGGACCTCTTGGAGGTCGTGGGTTTGAATCATTTTCAGAGGATCCAGTTCTGTCCGGCAGTTTGGCCTCCAGCTACTGCCTCGGTGTTCAGAAAGAAGATGTCATCCCAACTCCGAAGCATTTGGTCTGTAATGATCAAGAGCATGAACGGGTTGCGGTTAATGTCCTCATTACCGAGCGCGCTTTGCGTGAGATTTATATGCTGCCTTTTCAGTTAGCAATCTCGGGGGCTAACCCGGGGGCTCTCATGGCTTCGTATAATAAGGTCAATGGTTGCCACACAAGTGAGAACGCGCATTTGCTTCAGGACATTGTTCGGAAAGAGTGGGGGTATAATGGATTGATCATGAGTGATTGGTAGTTGCTTTCTAAATTCCATATTGTGTTCTTGCCATTTGTTAATGAGACAAATTAGGTTTGGCACTTATAGTGTCTCCGAGGCTGTCAATGCCGGACTGGATCTGGAAATGCCCGGCCCGACACGTTTTCGCGGCCCAGGGCTGGTGCATGCCGTCACATCAAATAAAGTTTCAGAGACAACAATCAACGACCGGGTCCGCAGGGTGTTGGAGATGTTGCAGCTGGCTGCAAGGACCCAGATTCCGGAGAATGCACCAGAGTGGCAACGTAATTACCCTGAGGATCAAGCACTCCTCCGACGGGCTGCCGCGGAGTCTATTGTGTTGCTGAAGAATAACGACCAAATTCTTCCACTGGATAGCAGTAAACGCACACTAGTCATTGGACCGAATGCGAACATTGCCACATATTGTGGTGGGGGGTCTGCAGCTCTTCCTGGATATTACTCGGTGACTCCATTGGAGGGAATTCGGAACAAATGCGACCACGTCAGCTTTACGCAGGGTGTCTATGGACACAAGGAGCTGCCATTGCTAGGTAGCCAGCTGAAAACCGAAGATGGAAAAGTAGGATACATCTTCAAGACATACACTGAGCCAGCGTCCAGCCAAGGTCGCAAACCAGTTGACATTCTACATATGACGAGCAGCTCAGCGTTCTTGATGGACTATAAGCACCCACAGATATCCGGCGATTTGTATTACGCGACCATGGATGGCATTCTCGAGCCGACTGAAAGCGGCGTATATGACTTCGGTCTCACAGTAGCGGGAACAGGAGAGCTGTTCATCGACGGAGAGCTGATTGTGGACAACAAGACCCAGCAGAGACAGGGGACATCGTTCTTTGGAATTGGGACTCCGGAAGAGCGCGGGTCAAAATATCTCGAGGCTAACCGAGCTTACAAAGTCCATGTAGAATACGGAACGGCCCCTACATCCAACCTGAAGTTGCACGGGGTTGTCTCCTTTGGACCAGGAGGGCTTCGGTTAGGAGGATGCCGACGAATCGATCCCGAGGAGGCTATAAAAGAGGCTGTGAATCAAGCCCAAAAAGCGGATCAGGTGGTAGTTTGTATCGGACTCAGCGGTGAGTGGGAGAGTGAGGGCTTTGATCGTCCACACATGGATCTTCCACCAGGAACCGACGAGCTCGTGCACAGGATTTTGGCTGTCCAACCCAACGCGGTGATTGTGGTAC
The DNA here is from genome assembly GCA_027569155.1 of Aspergillus haitiensis. Classification (NCBI taxonomy): domain Eukaryota; kingdom Fungi; phylum Ascomycota; class Eurotiomycetes; order Eurotiales; family Aspergillaceae; genus Aspergillus; species Aspergillus haitiensis. The sequence goes on from JAPDEO010000039.1 coordinate 313,335, forward strand.
AAAGCGGCACCCCGGTGACTATGCCCTGGGCGAATGGGGCTAAGGCATTGCTCCATGCATGGTATGGTGGTAATGAGACTGGAAATGGAATAGCAGATGTTATCTTTGGAGACGTGAATCCGGTTCGTGGTTCTCTTGATTACTGTCTTTTCTTGTGTTCCGACTTACAGCGCTAACAATGTCTACTGGATAGTCTGCGAAGTTACCTCTGAGCTTTCCAGAGGACCTTCGACAAAACCCATCTTACTTGAGCTATCGCTCCGATCGAGGACGCGTTTTGTATAGTGAAGACATCTACGTTGGCTACCGCTACTATGATAAAACCGGAATTCAACCCTTGTTTCCCTTTGGACACGGACTTTCATACACCTCGTTCAGCCTATCTAACATCTCCGTGTCTCAACCTTTAGCACATATAGACCAGGTTAAGGAGGAAAACCTAACCATATCTATCACCGTTGAGAACACTGGAGCTCGCGTGGGGGTAGAGACTCTACAGGTTTACGTGTATCCACCCGCCACCTCCAGTGTGTCTCGTCCTATACGAGAACTGAAAGGATTCAAGAAGGTCCGACTGCAGCCAGGAGAGCAGAAAACGGCTGTCATCATCATTCCCCTGAGTTTGGCGACCAGCTTCTGGGACGAAGGCTGTTCGGCATGGCTAAGTGAGGAAGGCGATTATAAAGTGACCGTGATGGGGACTGGAGACGGGAATTCATTATCCGGTTCGCTAAGGGTCGCGAAGTCGAGATACTGGACGGGCTTGTTTAGATCCACAGCTGGGGATTCTACAAAATAACGCTCTAATGGCATTGCATGACGGCTCCTTTCTGATTTTTAGGTTATTCTGCAGGAGTTACACCGTATTTACCCCTGTCCAGAATATAAAGCAAATCTTCAAGGGACTTCGTTACATTAGTTGCATGAAGAAATCGGACTACGAGCCAAAGAATCCTTCAAGAAGGGAGGGTGGGTAAATCGTAATAGGCTACATTTTTAGTTTTTCGTATTAAGTCGCCCACAACGGGGTAGTCCGACTGCATTCTATGGGCGTTATTCTTCTAGGGCACTTCACAAAAGAATATCACTTCACACGGGGCGAAATGGAGCCTCGAACGGAGTTATAGCTGAATCTGGCTTTGTCTCTTGGGGAGTGGATTCTCGCTTGAATGCGGGGTATCAACTAGCGCATGGAGAATCAAATCCCCACGAAAAAGGTTTGTCTACAGGGTTACAACTAGTGATCGCCGACCTGTGCAGAAACTTCCCTCTCCAAGTATCCTTATGGCTGTTTATGGCCATCCTTTAGTCCTCTCCAAACGGTTGAAAAGACACGCAGCTGCGGGCGAAGACCGGGTCTAGGCTGGAATGGCTGATATCGCGGGGGTTAAGTTTCATCAGGATCAACTAGTGGGCTAGTTGGTTGCGGGCTGCAGTTACATCCAGACGAACCCTCAGATAGATTAGCCTGATAGTTCTCACCCCCGCAGCAAAGGCGAGGCTAGCCCTGATGAAACCCTCTTGATATCCGGTATTCCGCGGACTACTTAATTCCCGGCTCATCCACCCCGCATGGCGGTAACCCGGTTCCGAGTAGGCTCATATCTGTATACATACGATCGTTGGAAGCTTACCTGGACCTGCTAGGCTACTATTTGGGGGACTAGGGATATCCTAGCTGCACTCAGCACTCGATACAGTGGCCCACACGGTCTTCTTCCTTAATGCCAGATGGAGTCCATGGCCCGGATTAGTAACGTTGAATCAGAGACCTCAACGCTGTCCCTGGCTCCACTGAGCCCTATTTCTGGCTGTCTTGGAAACCAACAACAGAGGGACACGGGCACTAGCCGTGGCAGTGAGAACAGTACGGCCACCGACTTGCAGAAACGACGACATCCTCGGTCAGCAGCAGCCTACCCGCGCAAACGAGCCACCAAGGCCTGCCATACCTGCCGATTCCGACGGACAAAGTGCGATAATGCCCGGCCATCCTGCGCCTCGTGTGTCAGACTCGGTGCCGAGTGTAGCTATCAGCGCATAGACCCATCGACGTGAGTTTCTCATGTTTTTCCACGGCCGCACCACGCACAAATAAGGTTCCAGGGGGGGTGGTGAAACTTGACTAAATCTGGGCTACTGTCTTTTCTAGTTTTGATCCTGCTAGCCTAGCCATTCTACAACGACTAGATGAGTTAGAGGGATTGATCCAGGCGAAGGGGGCCGATCCCCTGCCAGTTGCGACTAGTTTGGAATCCACCTCGCCCTCTGCTCCACTCAGCGACTTGGACTCAGGCACCGGCGACCAACGAGTCCAGTGGAAGCATTCCCTGATCAATATCGAGGCTGTGCTCAAGTGGCCTGTTTTTGATGAACAGGACTTCCCCCAGCGTCGGTATCCCGTGCTCTTCGCCGACGATGATGATAAAGCGTGCTCGGAACCGACCGGTTTACCCATCTCGGTCGATATCGAGCTACCCGCTGCCGAGTCGCTGCTTCGGAGTTATTTTGATAATGTTCATATTTACAATCCAATATTGGAAGAGGAGGATGTGCGAGAATATATGAAAATTGTGTGCTTCAACGGTGTTGGCTGGGATGCTATGTCATGTTTGCTTGTAATGGGACCCCTTTTCTTCTCATCGCGTCGGAGGTCGTTTCTAATTGACTACAGCTGCTAATATACGCCCATGGCTCCATTGCGACCCCGTTTGTGAGAGACACGATAGGCATCTCGCCGGCCGACTTCCACCAATCCTCCGCTCTCCAACGAGCGGAATCGTACTTTTTGGCAGCACAGAAGAGGATGGGCATGCTGCTTTGCCGGAGTCGAGTTATCGAAGCACAATGCTTCTTCCTCGCTGGCGTGTACCTGGTCACTACCTTGCGTCCTGTTGAGGCGTGGAAGATGTTTGTACAGGCCCTGGCGTGCTGTCAAGGATTTTTAATCAACAACCCGAAGCGAGATGGCGATGATCTCGAAAATGAATGGAACCCTAAGAAGCGCATTTACTGGACATGCTTCAAATCAGAACTGTAAGTACCTTTATGATCCGGAAAGGAAATGTCGCTTTGATACCAACGTCCCCCGTTTCATTATGCAGGGAACTCCGACTCGAGCTGAACCTGGCCCAAAAGGAGGTCTGGGACTTGACGTATCCTACCTTCTTTCCTTCCCCGCCAAATGGACTTCAGACGAAAGATGAGGCCGCCTGGTATTTTTATCTCGCTGAAATCGCTCTGCGAAGGTTAGGAAATCGTATCCTCAGCTATTTATACAAGTCCGATATGTCTGTCTCTCATGAATCGAGTATTGAACAGGCGATACTGGACTTTGAAGAGCAGACGGAGACGTGGTATGTATGCCCCGGAATTTTATTTTGGCAATTATCATGGTCTTTTTTTTTTATTACTTTGATTTTTTTTCCCCCCTAGCTAATCTATCGGAGGCTACGTTCGCTCCCTGAAATGCTAGCCCTAGATATTCCCGACCTAGGAAACGAGCAGCACGAAGCACTCCGATTCATCCTAAATGGCCACTTCATTGACTGCCAGGAAATGATGTACTGGTATTTTGTGGTGGACGCCATTCACGGGCGTCTTCAAAGCGCCAACGCCGAGGTGTTTGTGCGCAAAGGCCTGAACGTCTGCGTGGAGCGAATCCAACAAAACCGCCGGGGTTTCTACTATCGTCACCACGGAGCCTGGCTGATGTTGCGGACCTGCACTCGAAGCGCATTCGTCCTCCTAGCGGCTGTACGCCGACCGGAGCTAGTGTCTTTCCTACCAATTGGTTGGGAGGAGGCAGTGTTGGATGTAGCGCGGATGCTTCGATTCTGGAAGGATGAATCCCGGGATGTCTCTGAGATGCTGGATGTGTTGGAGAATCTCCTTGGGGGCCCGAGAGAATGATTGGTTGCGACCCTAGATCCAGGCCGTTTTGTACATTAAATAACCTTTGCTCCAATTGTTACCGGTTTTTTCTTACTGCAATTAGGGAATTGGATGATGCAAGCGAGCTGGCTCGATCTGGACTAGACAATTACTTCTCTATTCGTAATTCGTTAGTGTATGGATGGTGGTGACGGCCTAAATCCGATATTCCGCGATGCTTAGTGGATTTATTAGTAAGAGTTAGCTGTTATTCTAGGACAACGATGGTTGTTGAACTACGCTCTTGCTCTCCTTATTACTCGTGGGGAGATGACTTAATTTTACCTTGACGCCAATTAGCAATCTCAATGACCCTCTTCCTATGAACCAGAGGCCGTCCGAGCTCGCCGGGTTGCCATAAGTTTATCTTCTGATCATCCCCCTGACAGGGGAAAACTACCCGCCGAGCCAACTTTTCCCTTTTTTTGGCTAGGGTGCTAGGAAAGGCTAAACGCCATCATAACCTAAGAAAGTCTCGGAATCCTCATCCTCTGAACCCGCAGAGCAAAAGTGAAACCACACTCCGACGTGTGTCCGTCTCAATGATGTATGTTTTGAGTCTCTGTACTTTGGGATTCACTACATCCTCCGTTTGGTGGGTTTGCGCAAAGCCGTGAGTTGAAACTATTACCAATCATCCGGAGAGTCGTATCCCGTCTACGCCGTGTTGGTCCGGGGCTTGAAGCTCCCCGTGCCGTTTTAGGGCCATATCGTCACAAATCCCTGGTCTCATGGATTTCCAGTACCGGAATATTCACGAAAGATGGCTTAGCTTCAGTCCAGGATCAGGAAGAATATCATATCCGTAAGAATGCGGAGACCCTGGTTGAGTTAATATTAAGGCATCAACCGGTGTTTCGTGTTGGTAAAACACACACACGCCCTTATTACTGCCCCCTTGATGCTTGACGGCATGGAGAAGTAGGGAGAGATGGGTATAAAGAATAGAGAGTGACGACTCGTGTCACGATTTACTTATCCAAGGAGCATCGCAATTAGATTTACTACTCGTAAGCAAGTTACCTCTCTCGGAAGCGGAATTGGCTCTGTTCCTCACATCAAAATGGGTTCATTCAATAAGGCCTTGGTAGCTTTGTGGCTCTATATTGGGCACACCACCGCTGCATACACGTTACAAGAGGATTATGGAAACACAGATTCATTCTTTTCCAAATTCAGCTTCTGGACTGTACGTATGAACTCGAAATGCAATATACGGTTGACAGTAGACCCTGACAGATTCTGATCCGGTTTTCTGGCCATAGGGAGCTGATCCCACAAATGGCTTCGTTCAATACGTTGACCAGGCCACCGCCGAAACTGCCGGGTTGATATCGTCGTCCGACGGCGCCATCTATATCGGTGTTGACTCCACCAATGTCGCCACGAGTCCGGGTCGACGGAGTGTCCGGCTCACCAGTCACAGCGCATACAATCACGGACTCGTTATTCTGGATTTGGCGCATATGCCGGGGAGTGTCTGTGGTGCTTGGCCCGCCTTGTAGGTCTACCTTTCTCAGGTTCTTTGTCTCTCCTTTTTTTTTTTTTTTCCTTGCATTCCTTCTCGACTGACACCAGGAAACCCGATCAAGCTGGATGCTCGGTGCCGATTGGCCCAACAACGGCGAAATCGACATTATCGAAGGCGTTAGCCAAGAGACCAACAATGCTGCCACGCTCCATACTAGTGAGGGCTGTACGATCGACAACACTGGATTTACCGGGACACTTCAAACATCCAATTGTTACGTCTATGCAGCGGGTCAAAGTAATAATGCTGGGTGCGGCATTAAGCTCAGCTCGTCCCAGTCCTACGGGGACGGCTTCAACAGTGCTGGAGGCGGGGTCTACGCTACAGAGTGGACGAGCAGTGGTATCAAGGTGTGGTTCTTTACCCGTGATGCCATCCCCGCTGATATCTCATCCGGGACGCCCGATCCAACGACATGGTCTACCCCGAGCGCTGCATTTGCGGGGAACTGCGACTTCGAGGCCCACTTCAATAACTTGCAAATTGTTTTTGATATCACGTTCTGTGGCGATTGGGCTGGCAGTGTTTGGTCGAGTTCGGGGTCCTGTCCGTCTCTAGCAAATACGTGCCAGGATTATGTTGCTAACAGTCCCGGTGCGTTCGCCAGTGCTTATTGGAGAGTTAACTCGCTTCGGGTTTATCAGGATAATACTCTTTGAATAGAGGCGTGAGAGAGCGGTGTGATACCGTGCTAGGAAATATATTCAAGGTGGAGACAAGGTTGACTTGGACCGCGGATCAATTAGTTTGCCCCGGCAGAGCCTGACACGATAAAAGTAAACGTATCTTGAGCGTAGAATCATATGTCTATAATATGGACGGATGCGCATAGTTCAATATCGGCCGTAGTCACTTTATGTTAAAAAAAATCCCGCTGTCAAGTTCAACTTGGGAATATTCTTGCCAATAATTTGAGAATCGCTGAATGGGGGTCAGGATTGGGTATGATCAGCTTTAATCGAATGGCTTTGGTCCAGGCGCATTGGATGTCGTCGGAGGTTCTTGTCCGATAGGCTTGACTGGATCACAATATATAATTGTGCTTCCACCTAAGAAAGGGCGGCTTCGACCACGTCCCTTCATCAAGATCAACCGGCAGAGTTTGTAGGTTTATAGTAATATTTGACCAGGAGTAGCGTTTTCCTATCGGCTATGGTTATCTAAACACCAGCAACTATGCCGTTGGTTCGAGCGATCAGTTCTGGCAGGACGAGGCCCTCCCCGGTGCAGCAGCCCCTGTGGGGGGGCATTTCTAGAGGGCTGCGCGACCAATGTCGACTCGCGGACTGGGCCCATGATGTCATTGCAAGAGGCAGTTGTAGATAAGCCCCTGAATCGATCGTATCAAAGCAATTCCGTTGATGATTATTATGATTCTTCGTCGGCCACATTCTCTCGCCCTCGAGTATCGGCAGGTAACGGGCAGATAATCTCCCGATCCAGGGACGACATCCCTAGGCTCAACGACGACTGAGAGGGCGGCTTACCGAGGAACAGACGGACTGGGTCCAGTGGAACCGCCATCTCGAACCCCCACCGGCACCGGGGAGAGAGCAACGAGAGGACAGGAAAGGCCTGGGGTAAAATGGGAAGAATTGCGGGGAGGAGCCAAAAGGACGCAGAGCGAGCGGCCGCCGGAAAGGATTCTCGGCAATTGGCGCTCTTCTGGCTGGCCGACCATCCAATCAGCATCTGACCGACAGCTGCCTAGGCATAGCTCTCTCATCGGTGATGATTTTGGGCGTTGAGAGCTGATGTTAAATAATCCCCGCGGTCGCTGCAGATGTGTGTGAATGAAGGGTGAACTCTTACCTTCTACTCAGCCCCTTGCTTCTACGCAGCCGATTGCCCTCTACTCGGGACTGACACGTCTATACAAAGACAACACACACACACACACACACACACACACACACAAGCCATGGCGCCCTCAAGGAAAATCTACCGATCGCCCTTCCCCGATCTCCCCCTCCACTCAGTCGACCTCATCTCATATCTGTTCTCCAACCCCCTCAACACGCCACACGACAAGCCCATCTACATCGACGCCATCTCCGGTCGCAACCACACATTCGGCCAGGTCATCCAACGCACCAAATCGCTCGCGCACGGCCTGCGACAGATCATCGGGGTCAAACCTAATGATGTGGTGGCCCTGTTCAGCCCAAACAATATCGATTACCCCATTGCGTGCCATGCCGTCGTCGGCGCCGGCGCCATCCTCTCCCCCACCAGCGCTGCCCTGACGGCCTTTGAGCTCCATGCCCAACTGAACACCAGTCGCGCCCGGTTTATCATCGTGCACTCCTCGCTGCGAGAAACAGCCGAGAAAGCAGCCCAAGGAACATCGGTGGAACGGGTGATCCTCCTCGACGACGACAAGTCCAGCGCCGGTTGCGCGTCCATGGCCACCACCTGTCCGGCCAGCGAGCTCTCCACGATCGCCCCCGCCCAGGCGGCCAGCCAAATTGCCTACATCTGCTTCTCCTCGGGCACCTCGGGCGTCGCCAAGGGCGTCATGACCACGCACCAGAACATCACCGCGAACCTCCAGCAGTGGCGCGCCCAGATTTTCGAAACCGGTTCCCCCGCGCAGCGCGTGAAGCGCGAGAGCGCCATCGCCTTCCTCCCCTTCAGCCATATCTACGGGCTCAACCTCTACATGTGCCAGTGTCTCCTCTGGGGCACCTCGGTCGTCATCATGCCGCGCTTCGACCTCGACCTCTATCTGCAGTGCATTGAGAAATACCGCCCCGATGAACTGGCCATCGTCCCGCCCGTGGCGCTCATGCTGGTGAAGGACGAGCGCGTCGCCAAGTACGACCTGAGCAGCGTCGCGAAGATGATGTCCGCCGCCGCGCCGCTCACCACCGAACTCTCGTCCGCGCTCGAGGCCCGATTCAAGCAACTCTACGGGACGGAGGTGTACTGCACCCAGTCGTGGGGCCTCACCGAGACCTCCCCCATGGCGACGGCCCTGCCGAACGACCGCATGGACAAGCGACACGGCGTCGGCTGCATTGTGCCGAACATGGAGATCCGCTTCATGGACCCCGAGACCCTGACGGATGCCGCCGTCAAGCCCGACGGGTCCAGCGAGCCCGGCGAGATCTGGTGTCGCGGCCCCAATGTCACGCTGGGCTACTATAACAACGATGAGGCCAGTCGGGGCGCCTACCATGTGGACGCGGATGGGATGAAGTGGTTCCGCACCGGCGACATCGGCGTCATCGACGCGGAGGGCTACGTGGCCATCCAGGACCGCATCAAGGAAATGATCAAGTACAAGGGTCTCCAGGTGATCCCGAGCGAGCTCGAGGGCAAGTTAGTGGACCACCCCGATATCGAAGACGCCGCCGTGGTGGGGAAGTGGGTGGACGAGATGGCGACGGAGCTTCCTGTCGCCTTTATCGTACTCAGTCGTCCAGCGCGCGCGCGAGACCCCAAGACCGTCGTGGAGGGTATCCATTCTTGGTTGAACGAGCGGGTTGCGAATCACAAGCGACTTCGGGGTGGCATCCAGATTGTGGATGAGATTCCCAAGAGTCCGAGTGGGAAGATCCTGCGACGACAGATCCGGGACATGCTCAAACAGGCTCCCAAGGCTCGTCTCTAGACCGCATTTTGTTTGTAGATATACATGTGTATAGACCAGTTGATAGACGTATAGATAGAAATGACATGACCTTAATTTACTCCGCTACACAAAACGAGTTTCCCCCCCATCTCCAGAATGGCAGTGGTTGTCGCTGCTGCTGCTGCTGGACGGCGAAAATGGCACTCCCGATGACTCATCGTCGGTTGAATCGAGTGTGGGTCTGATCGTACGTAAGACAACCTCTTGGTCAAACACAAGCAAAAAGGAGGGGAAGAGGAAGCACGAAAACACTCTCTTCTGTCCTTTCCACTAGATCCTAGTATTCTCTCGCTGTACGGTCGAAATGCCGCAGAAACTCACGGTTGCGGTGGCGCAGGCCCGCACCCGCGACAGCCTTCAGTCAACCCTCACGGCGCTCCAACGCATCACCGTGCGGGCAGCGTCGCGTGGCGTCCGACTGATCCTGTTCCCTGAAGCCTACTTGGGCGGATATCCCCGTACCTGTGACTTTGGGACCGCTGTCGGTGCCCGGGCTCCCCATGGTCGCGATCAGTTCCTGCAATACTTTCAATCCGCCGTCGACCTGGGCGATACGCCGGCCGGGGCCGGAGATGACTGGGTGGATCGCAAGTTGCCCGTCGCCCCCGGCAAAAACCATCGAGGAGATGGGACGAGGGAGTTCCTCGAGCAGGTCGCGCGGGAGACGGGTGTCTTTATTGCGACGGGCGTGATTGAGAAGGCCGGTGGCACTCTGTACTGCTCGGTCGTCTATGTCGATCCCACCCGGGGCACGCTGGGAAAGCGGAGGAAGGTGATGCCGGTCAGTGACGCCCCTTGCAAGTACCCCCCGACTGACGCGGTCGATTTGCTGATTTTCATTCTGGTGCCCGACTATACGCGGTTTAGACAGGCTCAGAGCGTCTGGTTTGGGGGCAGGGCTCAGCGGCGAGTTTGAAGGCCGTCACGACGGAGATTGACGGGGTCAAGCTAACGATCGGGTCTGCCATCTGCTGGGAGAATTTCATGCCGCTATTGCGACAGAGTCTCTACGCCCAGAATGTGAACCTCTATCTCGCCCCGACGGCCGATAGTCGGGATACGTGGTTGCCGCTGATGCGCACAGTAGGTGGTGAGGGCCGCACCTTTGTCCTCTCGTCAAACCAGTGCGTCCGTTACAAGGAGCTGCCCTCGTGGGTCAGCCCGCCAGGATCCCAGCAAGGAGGAAGTGAGGCTGAGGGTACGTATCGCCGCAACACATCTATTCTTCTTTGTCAAGTCTATCCTCCTCACACAACCGCAGGAAATGCATACGTCTGTCGTGGCGGCTCCTGCATTGTCGGACCTCTTGGTGAAGTCCTCGGAGGTCCAATCTGGGAGTGTTGCACGGACGATGTGCTAGATTCTCTGGACACGATGGACCAGGATGAACAGGATGGACTGGTGGTCTCAGAGATCGACCTCGAGGACTGTGAACGGGGTCGACTGGACATGGATGTGGCCGGAAGTTACTCTAGGAACGATGCCTTCAAGCTCACCGTGGAGGGGTTGGACCTGAATCCGCCCCCTTTTTAGTTTGCTGCATCTCTTTTTTTTTTGTTGTTATTGAGATGGTGGAGATATCATGGAAGCTCGAAGGCATGGAGTATACTTCAGTGACTTTATTTTTAGATCACTCGATTTCCCAAGACAGGGTAAAATTTCGTCACACTCCCTGGACATCCATCCTAGCATACTTGTATATCATTCCATATCCCGTGTCAGTCTCAGACCATAACTACGAAATCTCGCCTGTCCAAGGCCAACTCTATTTTTAGTAGACGCTTGAATGTACGAGGCAGCACGTTTATGGGGCCAAACGGGAGAGATCGACCAAAAGAATGAGGAATCGCAGATCTCCACGCTTAGCCTCGCGCGCACCACTAGGGATTGTTAGAGGGTTTCCATTTTTTGCAGGGTCTCTCGTATCGTCCACCATCATTAATGTGGGGGAATTTAGTCGTGTTAGAATACGAAGATGCAACATCGTGTTCCCGAGTAGCTTGTTCACTAGCCGGAGCCAAGTATTATTAATAGTATCTGAGTCTGTCGGGGATACGAGGGGACTGGCCGGCCCTCAACGAGACCCTCTTGAAGACTCACGACAACGAGTGAGGTAGTCTCGGGTATAAAAGGAGGCATATTTCATGATGGAGTTGAATCTGCCTTCGCAACAGAATCGCATTTCACACATTGTCCCTCTGAGTCATCTGGCTCTGAATCACAAAACGCACCAGTCCCCTCTTATATATATACTTCTATCTGTAACCTGGGCGGTTTTATCTCGGGACCATCACAATCATCATCATGAAGTCCTTCGTCTTCTCCAGCACCGCGGCTCTTCTTCCCCTTCTGGCGTTCGCAGCCCCGATGGCCGAGCCGGCGCCTATGTTGGCCCCAATCGAGGGCAGTGGCAGTAGTGGAAGTGCCCAGAGCTGCAAGATTGTCAACGTCGACAGCTATGTCAACTGCCGATACGATGCCTCTCTGGACGCCGGAGAGATCTTTGGCTTTCCCGAGGGAAGCGAGTTCACCTTTGCCTGCTATAAGAAGGGCGACTGCTACAACGGATATTGGTGAGCTCGAACTGTGCCACTGGTGGTATGCCATACTGATTCAGGGTCTATCTAGCACCTGGGACCAGGTCACTTACTTGGGGACTACCTGTTACGTCAACGGCTATTTTACCGATGATAATTGCTCAAGCAGTATGTTTCCATCTTCCCGTGCTTTTCTTTTCCTCGTTCTGTTCTCGGTAGTGGAAACCACTGACCACGCTCTCCCCCGTTTTGCTAGGTATCCTCCCCGAGTGCTAGAGAGTCTGGCCATCTAACCCCACTGTTCCCCCTTCCTGTTTGTATAGCCGTCAGGATGGGTCTTCTTGTATATATCCCGGAGGAGTCTGTTTGTTTGATTGTATATTTTCGTGACGCCTTTTTGTTCTTGGGAGCGCCTGTACGGTACATGCATAGCTTACGATCCAATTGAAACCATCAGTCAATAAAACGCAATGCTGTAGAATCCAGTGGCGGAACCTTCATATACAAATAACATCTTCTCCGTCCGTAGGAAGTCTCATAGCCAAGCCACGCTGGCTGCTCTAAGCACTGGAAGGCTAAACCCCGCTAATGACTAGTTTGTCGTATCGCTTCTTTACGCCTTTCTTAGCGATGGGGGAACCAATCGAATCACAGGCGTGGATGCGTGAATTATGACTCGGAATTATCAAGGGAACCATCCTACGACTAACCTGGTCTTTGTGAATGGCCTCCCCCGCCATGCTGGAGTGGTGACAGGTGACCCAGAAGGTGAACGTGATTTTCCACTCTCACTTCTGACTATTTTCAACCATCAATAAATCCCCGTTCTTGAGCTTGCTCTCTCTCTCTTTCTCTTTTTTTTCTTTTCTTTTCTTTTTCTTTTTCTTTTTCTTTTCACTTTCGTCATCACCAAGAAACGGGGATTAACTAACTGTGACAAAAATCTAGCGAGATGGCCGACGGACCTGGCGCAGGTTGGGATGATTATGCGTCCACCAAGCAAGCCGGTCGCAACCGACCGCGCGACATCGACGGTCATCTCGGTCGTCAACTTAACCAGCCGCCATCTCATCTGTCGCGTGTTCTCTATATCCCTCATCACCAGGGAGCGACGTCGCATCTGTCTATCTACGATATCAGTAGTCGATATGCGACCGTGACGGGCAGTCTGCCCATCGGGTCGAGTCAATATCTCGTGGCCCTGGGAACCATGCAGAAGCCCCGTGGAGATGGAGGCGATGATATCCCAGTGGCGTATAATGTAGAGTTTAGTGGACTAAGCGACGGGAATGGAGTGATGGCTTCGATTCACCAGCGCGCACTTCCCGCAGAGCAGCCCGTGGAGGCTCAAATGTATGTCCCTGGGAGAACCGATCGAGAAAAGCTGGAACTGAGTCTGATCATTCTAGGTCGGTTGGAAGCACGGATGAAGCGGCATGTGTTCTCGCTATCAAAAATCCGGCGCAATCCGATCCCAAAGCGACGATGAGGATTTCTTATCCCATTCCACCATCAGAGACCCGCACGGGCAAGGTGCCGCATCCCTATTTCGCCTTTGCCCTGGGTCAGAAGTCCCACACGACCAGTTATCAGTGGCAGATTCACCCCATCGAGGACGGACGGCTGCGATATACGCTGGTGCGTACGGAGGGAAATGGTGACGGTGATACGAGCTCCGCTTCGGAGGTAGATGCGATCTACCATCACATTGGATTGGGGGCTGGATTATCATTACCGTATAGTGAAGGGGTTCTCCTCCTCCCTCCGTCTGGATCCCCCGAGACTGAAGCCCTTGTGCTGGCTAGCACGCTTGGAATGCTGTGGCACCTGCGCAAACTGCATGGGGATGGGAAGGAGGGTATGAAGGGAGAATCCAAGGGCAAACAGCGTCGAGGATTCGTCAAAAATCTTTTGAAGCGGAAAGACTAACCAATCAACGTAGGACAATGTCTAAACCTGCGTCCTTAGGTCGGATATGATCTGCAAATGACACTATTTTTAGCGCTGGACTTTTGTAGCCCTTCGGTCAATTATTCGTACTTTGTTCTCAAGAAGGAATTCATATCTTTTCTAAGTTATATCACGTTCTACCTTGCTAGCCTGTGGGAAGTGTCGAGACTGAGTAGAAAGGGACAATTGATAAGGGAAAAATATAAAAAAAAAAAGGGGAGAAATCCAGACATCTCAGTCTGGGACCTGACGAGCGATCAACCTCGCCCTTGCCGAGAAGGGATTTTGGAATAGCGTCAGGTCACTGCCGATCTGCTATCAGAGCTGAACCGGAAAATGCAGGCCACCCGCTTCTTTGCCAATCACACCTCGAGGCTGCGAAACTACTTCAGTCTTTGCATTTAATTTTGCTGATGGTGGTCAGAGAGTCCTTTCCCCTTAAAAAAGAAAAAAAGAAGAAAAATAAAAAAGTGTCTTATATCTAGGAGGGTTATCTCCTCCCCTAGATTGCTATTACTTGGACTACGCGATTCAATTGCCCGTTCATTCAAGTCCATGTTGAATCATGTGGCATTCAGAGAGCAAGCAGCCGTTTATTTACCAGAAATCAAACTCCTCCTTCAGTATACGTCGTAAACCCGTAAGCTCCACCGGGTTCGTTGAAGACATTTCTGGATGGCCCATGAAACCTGTACAACTTCGGCGCTCGGCAGCCACGCGTCTAGTGAGCGGAGCGCTGGATTTCCTCACATTATTGGTGCCTATTCCATTTCTGGTTCTCGCAGGGATTGCGATCGTACGCGATGGGAAGCTCGTGCAAGAAGAGGACTGGGAGCGAATCCAGAAGGCCATGAATGTGGTACGTCGCCTAAAATATTCCATACAAAGTGGATAGAAAATCAGTCCAGTAGTAGAGTAGAAGCGACAAGAATGGTGCATTCATGGCTTACCGATATAGGCCGTCTCAGCCTTCCCAATCCTCTTCGCAATCGTCCTGGGTCGATTAACACGAGTCATCGCCACCTGGAAACTCGAAAAAGGATCATCGTTGGGATCCATTGAGCAGCTGCTGTGGAGTTCCACGGTGGGTAGTACCATTTGGATGCTCTGCTCCATGCGATCATTTAACCTCATGAGCCTGGGACTCCTTGTGCTCTGGGCCTTATCGCCCCTGGGTGGACAGGCGTCGCTACATATCATCCACACTGAGACACATACACTGAGCTCGACTACAAATCTCAGTTACCTCAATAGTCGCCTGTGGCCCCCGTTCTCTTCATCTGGAGACCTAGGCTACATCCTACAACCCATCAACTCGGTCTATATCTCCTCAATTGTGGCTCCCGAATCACTCAAATTAGCACCGATGGACATGTGGGGAAACGTGAAAATCCCAAGTCTCTCACGTTTAAACTCGCCCGTCAATGCCACCGGTTGGAAAGCAGTCAACAGTCAGTCCGATGCCACTCACACGGCCCTGGTTGGGATTCCCATTAATGGCCCAGAGGCAGATGCTAACACGTCCTTCAACCTCGAAACCTCATACTTTGACATTGACTGCTTCGATGTGAGTCTGCAGCCTACATCGTTTCCCCTAGCGAATCTGAGTACAATGAGCTTCACGGTGAATACGGACCCCCCTGTGTACGTCAAAGTGCCCAACAACTCGTATGTGGGCGGCGATGGGAGCACGCTATGTGAAGCGCTCGGCTGTACCCCATCCTTCAGCATTGGGATTGATCATTACATTTCCAACCGCTGGATTGGAACTGACGAGGGATTACCCAATGTCACTGGGAATACCCAAACTCTCTTCCCTCAGCCCCCCGTCTTTCTCTTCCAGTCCCGATACTGGGGACTCCCCCAGAACGAACACCATTGGGCGAGTGTGGCACGATGTCATCTCAATCGGATCTTTGTCGAAGTGGCTGTCACCTGTATTGGCCAAACAGCTGTTTCTACACCCCAGTGCTCGGTGACAGCAATCCGGGATAGTTTAAAACCACACATACCCAAGGACGTGACCCCTTTTCTATTCCCGATGACTATGGTCAATTTCGCGACAAGTTTGGTTTCGAGCTCCGAAGCCTCGGGCCACTCGGCGATGTCATCCTTGACGGAGCGATTCATGAATAACTCTGCCAATCCCTTGATGGCTGATACGAGCGACAATTCTTTGTATGAGCTGCCCAAAGACGTGTTTTCAGAGCGGTTGACACAGGTAATTAACACATACTACCTGGCAAGTCTGTTGCCGGAGAGCATGACGGGTAATTTGCTTACCTCTGAAACCGGTTCAAGTGAGATCCTGAATGCCACAGGTATCCAGACTGTCCTACAAGCGCCCCGATACCGAGTCAGTTGGGGCTGGATCGTCCTCTTCCTGCTCTCAACCCTCACGATGTTGGTTGGTGCGGTGTGGAGCGCAATTCTCTACCATCGCATCACCATTCCCGATATACTGGGATACGTCTCTTCCATGACGAGAGACGTGAAGCACTCTTCATTCCCCCCGGGTGGTACGGCATTAGATGGGCTTGAACGATCGCGCCTGTTACGGGACGTGCCCGTTCGCTTGGGCGATGTAAGGGCCCACGACGATCTATCAGGCTATATCAGCTTCACAATGGCTCATATTGCTCAGCGACCAGAGAGGGGACGCTACTATGATTGAGTCCTCTGTCTCACTTTCAATGTCTGTATCCCAACCGTGCGTGTTTTTTCTTTTTTTCTCCCATCACCCTCTCGGGGATGACCTGCCACCTTTGTTAACCTCCAGAATGGAGGCATGCTCCTTGACCGGGACCGCGCTTCAGTTTCTTTCCTGGGACGCAATATAAAGACAGGTAGATCTAGGGAACTAAACCTCCATGCGGTACTATTCTTTAATTGGTATGGGAATCGATCAGCGCGAGGTGGGCAATTCCTTTGCTATGAGAAGTAGCTTTGACCCAGAAATACCAACATCGCGATCGCTGCGTATGGACTCCAGATCTGATCTCGAATAATAGTGGCTCATTAAGTCCAAACTCCAACTTTATTCAATTTAATATGACTTGGCGGCAGTTGACAGACAATGATCCTAGCCCTATTGGGTTTTCTTCGGCTGGTGGATTCATTCTCAGGTATCATAGAGGCGTTGTCATTGGACCTCCTGTTCAGGTTACACTTGTTACTTTAGGCTGGGGCTTTTCATAAACATTCTGTCGGAACTAATAGCAAAGCAAATATATGGACTATTTTCACCTGTTCTGCTCTGTCTTTCGGCAGCAAATTGGTAATATCTTACCATTGATCGAACTGTAGGATCAAGTATGTTCGTCGATAACTAGTTTAGATGATCAAAAATTCGGGTGCCGAGCGATAATGCCGGTCTCGCATAGATCACATCTCTCAAAACCAAACCACTAGTGTACTGCTCAGGAGTAAAGCGAGTTGTCCAAGACTTCACTATCACACTAGCCTCGGCTGTCCCTGTGAAGATGTCACGACATTGTCAAGTCGCCCCCCACTTCAGCGCTCATGCAGAAGAAACTAAAATCTTAGTCGATTTTCCAAGAAAGGTAAATTTAAAAAGGAAAATTAGGGATACAGTCCAGATTTGTTTGTATAGCGAGAACACAGGGCTCTGTTCTTTAGTGCGAATCGAGACAGAGAGAGAAGCACCAAGGGCAGACAAACTTCGACTCGCACCGTATACTCGATTGGGAATTTCTTCAGATACTTTGACTTGCGTCCTGAATTCAGGTGGCTTGGCCGGCACCGACCCTGGAGTAATCTTGGTGTTTCAGAATGCGAGGCGTTGGAAAGAGAGACTCTTATTTTCCGGTGAAATGTGGCGCTTCGGCAGTGGATAGACTGGAGGGCTGCGGCGAGTAAATTAAGGGTGTGCCCTAAACTGCTAATTGTTTGAGAAAGTAAATCTGGGGTACAGGTAAGGATATGTGTATCAAATGCTTCAGGAACCGAGATCACAGTCAGCCTTGTATCCTCTCTGCCTCCAATAGAAGAGACTATGCATGGAGCTCTCGGCCCTTGACGTAATATAGGCAACTCAATTCAGATACATTCTGGCGCAATTGCCTGCGCGGGGTCGCCCTACCTTCCAGTCAACTTATCGTACCAGAACGGGAACCGAATGAAAGCAAGGGTTCTGGGTTTGGGGGACTATACGCTCATAGGATAGTTTCCTCCATCTACGGGGGTCTGGAATTATCAGCGACTCGTCCCAGTGCCTACCGAGGACCATGTGAGGAAGGCAAGCAAAGAAGAAGATGAAGAGGATGAATTGTCACACCATAACGGGTGCCGTGCTATATAAGAACCAATATCCATACCATTGGAACTTGCTTCCTTTTGCTCAATGCCACTTCAGCTTGCGTTACCTCAGGTTCATTGCTCACCCCTCTGCAAGTCGCCATTATGAAGGTCTCCATCATTTCCTATACGGTTACGGTACTCGCTACCGGAGCCTTTGCAGTGCCGGCTATTCTAGATCGTGACCTGGCCACCATTCAAGGCATTCTCACCGATGTGACAACCCAAGTCAATAACCTCGATGCCCTGATCACGGCTAGCCCACTGGACCCTGATGCCGTCATCGCGCAGTCAAATACACTCATCCAGACTATCAATGACGGCGCAACAACCGTGGAGGCGCAGGAGGCCTTGGGGCAAATTGATGCTCTTGGTCTCGTTACCCCGACCCAAACATTATCGGCCAACACCAACACTACAATTCAGCATTTGATTGCGATCAAAGCCACTCTGCTTGACGGCGGATATGGGTGCACGACCCTGACGGCCTTGCAGGATCAATACGACGGTGCCGTAGCCCTGTCTAACGCCATCAGTTCAAAGGTGCCCGATGCACTGCAGTCGCTTGCAGAGTCTTTGTCCGCCGGTATTGCCGATGCTATTCAAGCAGGTATTGATGCGTATGATGGAGCATGTGCGTCCACTTCCACTCTCCCTCCAACGACCACTACAACAGCTGCGACGACGGTGACGACTACTGCTGATACAACAACCATCACCACCACTACTGCTCTGACCCCCACTCCTTCAACCACCACTGCTACTCCTACTACAACTACAGTGACACCAACTCCAACTCCCACATCGTCAACGACCCCAACAAAGGTTTGCACTCCTCCGGCAAGCTCAACTCCAACCCCATCGACCTGCCCTGCCCCGGTGACAACTACCATTACAATCACCGCTACCCCCTCCTGTCCTCCAGAGCAAACCATCACAGTGACTAAGACCAAGACTAAAACCATCAAGCCACGGCCGACTTGGTTTCCATGGATCAACCACGGTCATCATGGCGGCCATTAAGTCAGGATGATATTCTGTCCCTGGAGTGAAGTGACAGGGCCTTATAATCTGGTGTATGGGAAGGTTTTCTAAGCAGGCTTAGTTAGGGCCTTGAATTCATGAGTAGTGTGATTGGGGTCGAATGTATTGTTCAAAATTTCATTATTCTTTCTTTCTTGACAACAACAACTTGGCTACGGTCCCCCGAGCTTCTATTCTATTTTACCTTTTACCCTTCTCCTTCTGTTGGCTATTTTGGATTCCAGCTCAAATCTATCTACCTCCTCCTGACAAGTCTACAACTCCGCACTGCTGGTATAGTAATTATAGCTAATTGACTTTGACTTGAATATATCTTGGTTGTATTGTAAAGTCTGTCTCTCTTGCGGCATCTTACGCAGAAAGTGTACAGCCACTCAGTTGCTGTGCGAGTATATTCCTAATAATAATAACATTATATCATAACTCCTGAAAATAATTTGAGCAACCGTTTTTGTCCTTTGCGCTGAAGCAAGCCTACATTGACGCACGAATCCTCAATCCCGCATCCACCCGGATCCTTGAAATGGACCTTGCCTCTTCAACGGATGATAAGGGTGAGAGCCAACAAGACGCTAGAAATGAGGTATATCTTGGATGTGCTAGTAATACTGCTCGTAGCGTCAGCTAGTGCATCTTGTTACGCGGCCGGTGCTGACAGGGGCCTTTTGCAATGAAAACGCTGCGAGAATCAAGCAATTGCCTCTTTAAACATAGGTTATCTGATGATAGATTCATATAGACGCTCTTCAGGAGTCTCCTAATCCCCTACAACGACTAAATATTGGCTATGGTTGAGGGAAAATATGGCACTAGTTACAAAATCTGATTCAAACCTAAGGAAAACAACCATCCGCTTCCCTCATTTTCTTCCGTCACAGAGAAGAAATGTACTAAATCCGCTCCATATATCTCAATAAACGACAGATCCGCGATGCGTCCACAGCTAATTCATTTATGGGGTCACGATGTTGAAGTTGGGGTCGCCAGGGTCGAGGAGGGACGAAAGAGTGTCAAGTGCAGCGCTATCACCATCAATCGTAATGCCCGCTTCCACCAATGCCGCGGGATCAGGTCCATATATCACCAGTGCAGGAAGCTGTTTGGAAGTCCCAGTTAGGGTCACATCTGCGGCACCAGGCTGAGTGGCCGTGCTGTAGATGAGGGCTCCGTTTGACAGCCAGAGCCGATAGGTGACTTCTAGATCCGTGACGACAACGTCAATCGCCAGCGTCTTGTCCCAAGCCTCGGGGCCATTGATCTGTATCGCGAGAGAATCGAAGACCATCTCGGGCGTGAGCTGCGCAACCACATCTGCCGAGGCTGATTGCGTTGGGGTACCAAAATTTCCGTTGCGCAGCTCGGTCGTTCCAGATATGAAGAAGTTTCGCCAGGTGCCGTTCTCTGCGCCATAGCCTAGTTGCTCGTAGACATCGGCTAGAAGGTTACGTGCATCAGAATTGTCAGGAAACGCGAAGACAGCATGGTTGAGGATCTCGGCTGCCCATCGGAAGTCACCAGCATCAAATGCCTCCTGCCCTTTGCTGATGATCGCTGCCTCTCCACCAGCGAGCTCAACATAACGTTTAGCCCGCTCGACTGGGGTATGTTCCCATAAATGGGCTGGGTTACCATCAAACCACCCGATGTAGCGCTGGTAGATGGCCTTTACATTATGGCTGGTCGAGCCGTAGTAACCGCGGGCGCTCCAGGATTGGTCCAGAGCGGGCGGGAGAGTCATCATCTCGGCAATCTCGGGGCCGTTGTAGCCCTGGTTCAGGTAACGGAGGGTTTGGTCGTGCACATACGCATAGAGGTCCCGCTGGGAGGTGAGGAACTCGATGACGTTCTCCTTACCCCAGGTTGGCCAGTGGTGAGAAGCAAAGACCACCTCGACATCGTCCCGAAACAAGTCAATTGTTTCTGTCAGATACCTTGCCCAGCCGTGAGGGTCGCGCACTACCGCTCCACGCAGCGTTAGGATATTGTGGAAGGTGTGCGTGGCATCTTCAGCGGCACATAGTGCCTTGAACGTCGGAAAGTAAATGAGCATCTCAGATGGGGCCTCGGTGTCCGGAGCCATCTGGAAGGTCATATCGACACCGTCGACCGTCATTGTCTGGCCGGTAGTGGTAATGGTCACGTTCGGCGCGATGAGAGTGATGGTCCCCGTTGAGAGGGTCTGTCCAAGTCCAGCGCCAATCTGACCCATCGGGCCCCGAGAGAGGGCAGCACCGTACATGTACGCCGCACGGCGGCTCATGGCCGTGCCTGCGTAGACATTCTCGGAGACAGCGTGCTCGAGGAAGCCCTCCGGCGCGATGATCTTAATGTCATTGTTGGCGACATCCTCGTCTGTGATGAAGCCTCTCACGCCACCGAAGTGGTCGGCATGGGAGTGCGTGTAGATGATAGCCTTGATCGCCCTCTCTTGACCACGATAGGCCTGGTAGAGGGCAAATGCAGCAGCGCCAGTCTCTGCGGACGTGAGAGGGTCGATAATGATGAGGCCCTCCGTACCTTCGATGAAGGTGGTGTTGGAGAGGTCCAGTCCACGCACCTGATAGATGCTGTCAGTGACCTGATAGAGCCCATCCAGGTGCGTCAGTTTTGACTGGCGCCACAGGCTCGGATTGGCCGTGTCTGGGGCTTCGCCCTGTAGGAACGCGTAGGAGTCGTTGTTCCAGACGACCACGCCCTGGTCATTCTCGACGATGTTCGGGTCAGGGCGACCCAAAAAGCCTCGTTCCGCATTCACAAAGTCCCGCTTGTCATCAAAAGGCAGACTTGCACGGACCTGAGCCTGCTGGTCGATAATGAACTGAGTTGCAGGTTTTGGCTGGGCCATTCTGAGGATTGTTCTTTGCAAATTGTGCTTGATGAAGATGGGGAAAAGAGATCAATGTGGTTTTAGAATCAGGTGGTGATGCCATGGTTTCGCCAGCCCTATTTATGCTGTTTGCGGATGCAGCCAAACATGAATAACACGGTAGAGGTAGACAATTTTGGCCCACCACTCCCCCCCCACCAAACACACAATAGCAGCTAGCGTTATACTTCATCCCTTGATAGCTTCCATCCATCTTGCATGCTTTAGCGGCGGGATTTACCAGCGCACGTACCCTGGTGGGTGGAACCCCCCTCACTACTGTGTTGTTTTGCAGACCACCCATGTTGATTAATGCAAAGATCCTAGATCTATCACATCAGCTGCCAGTACCATGATGTCACCATCGGATTTAATGGAGTCATCTCTGCTTGTAAGTCGGGTCTCGCCCTTTTACCCCTCGGGGGCCTGTGAGTAAAAGGACGATCCAGCCAACTGCAGGGATAACAAAAAATACTTGGCACGGGACCTCATCTGCCATATTGCGAGGAATGAATTATCAATCATTGCTCCTGTTTTGACAATTCAGCCAGCCATTGACTGCGCGCAAGCTATACCCCCGCATCGAAAGGATCCATCCATATGTGAAGCAATGAAGGATCATTTTCAGTCCTAAGCCAGCCTCGTTCCTCCTCACTCCACCCAGCCCAATATCGTATTGGCTGTGGGGCATTGCCTCGTATCCTGGGGTCTACCAGACCTGGGTGAGCATGTATGTACAAAATTGCAGACTTGGGTTCCAAGTATGGTGTTGACAGCATTTCCACGGCTGACGTCGTCAAGGATGGCACTCCGGTACACTAGGACATCGGCCTCCAAACCGCCGATCAAGCTGAAAGGTCCATCACAAGAGTGCTTTAAGGATAAAGGTGAGGCCATAGTAGTTCCCGCTTACTCCTTGCTTGGCAGGTCGTGATGGAGCAGTAACAGCTTGTGGGTGACTCGGCCCGCTACGGGGATGCACGCAGCCGATGAGATCTACAGTAGAATCCCCATGGGAGAGCAACAGCCCCCAACCAGTCGCACCGTGACGGAGATCAGTCCAGACCAAGACCATTATCTGTAGCCACCTGCGGGGCGACAACTGCTCTAAGGGAGCTAATGCAGCTGGAGAAACAGGGGTGGCCCAAACGAATGCTTTAAGGGCAGCTAGGAACTGCAGATATCATTGTTAGCGCCGCGCTACCATTTCAGTCTCCGGGAGGGGCAAAGGGTCCACAAATTCTCCGAGCTGAGTGAGGGCATTTAGCTTGGACACGTCGTGCATTAGCTAATAACAATGCATGAATCGCCAATGCTGGGGTTTTACTGGGAACATGGACGAAGGCGCCCCTTGCTGGAGAAGGACACAGAGCAGTGTTTGGCCAGAGGGGGCGAATTCCTTCAAATTTTAGATTACTCGGGTGATATCGAGAATATTTTTGCCACCGTATGTAGGCTACGGATTACCAAATTTTGATGTTGTGGGCGGAATACATGATCCTAGCCTTTGGCAGCAGCCTTTCATTCGCCATATGCGGCCCAGATTTCGCCGCTTCTCCATCATCTCCCATATTGAGCAATCCGAGAATCCCCCCCCCCCCCCACGGAGAAATGCTACCAAGCACAGATGGCAGGCATTATGGCCTTGCCACCCATGAGTTGCTCTTGTCCCACATACGGGCTGCGATATCAGAAACACTTTCCGTAATAGCCGGGGAGCATACGGAAGGCTCACATACCAAAGTCGGCAGCGACCTGTGGAGAGATATCTCAGTACAAGTATGCTTTAGGGCGTAGGAACCGGCAACACCGAATGATGGCAGGATGGGTGTAGATGTGGCGACATGGCAGAACTGGGTAACTTCGAGGTACAATGTTTGGTCACTCACAGTGCTGCCAGTAGTTCCCAGGCACAGTTATGTCATGACACATGGCCTCTCGTAAGCATTCAACATTGTGGATTCTCCTAAGTTCTACAGGGTCGGTAACCACGGAAGACCTTACGTGGCACACAAAGCATTTGTTACACACCATTCGTCGCAGATTCAGTCACGGCGATAGAGATAGGGTTTTCTCTGTCAAGAGCATTCCGAGTAAAAGCACTGCTGGTTTCTCTGTGTCTGAAACAATGCGGAAGCATCGAGGCTTAATCTGAAGTATACTCTCCAAATTTGCTGAGAATGTTTCCTTGTTAATATGTAAGGCTCACAATACGTACTTCAACCGTCCACATATTTCCTTTCGTGGCATAGATCTTGTCGGGTCTCTAGTATACCCTGCTTATGTTGAACCCGTACTGTAGTTATATATAGCCAATTGAATTGTATCCTGAGTTCTCCGGATAGGTAGTACTATCTGCTCTGCCTCTCCGCGCGGGGTTCAACCATCCGGACCTTGAGTGTAACGGGTGGTAGTGGTTGTGGTTTCTGCACTATATATATCGGCCGAAGAATTCGTGAAACCTATAATATCGGGCGAATACCTGACCCCCACTAGAAACTTGCCAATTGCCTGAACGAGAATCTCCAAAAAGTGAAAATGGCCAAAGAAAGAACTTGAGAGGCTTGAAAAACTTGGGGTTATCGCCATCGATAGATAGTGTGCCGACTAAATCACTACAATGGAAGGGAAAGGGAAGTGAACAACGATGATATATGATCCCCCGCTTTTCTTGTCACAGAAAAAAAATCAATATGTTTAGGAGCTTTCATGAGCACTGGAGGACAAGGCTACCGTTTCCAAGTGGATTACTCCCTGATAACAGTATGTCCACCGAACTAGGGCTGAAGATAATTACCCTCTAGCTCATCCATGGCGCTACCTGCTATATATATATGGGATCACTCTAAGGAATCTCGCACAGCCAAACGGCGAGATGGGTTTAATGTCTAGTATTTGCCTAGAATTGTTTGTTCCACTTGTGACAGGAGTTCTGTTCATCCCGCCTGGTGGTATTAAGACCGGGATATGTTCGCGCTTAGACCCCAGGGACGAACGAGGGGAAGGGCGTTGTTGGTTATTTCCTCCTAGAGATTCCGAGGATAGGGGAGAGCATTTGGAATAGAGGGGGTAATCTCCAATCAAAAGTTAGCACTCTCGGCCCGACACTGGATGGTGGCCCATGTCATTTGCGAGTCAGTCAGTTCCTCTTGACCCAGCCACATTGCCCTTGGCGCAGCAGCAACGTCAGCCGTATCTACCTACCTATGTTCACGTCACCTCATTTTGCAGCCTACTTGACAACAAGCACGCTATCTTCCATGCGTTTTATATCAATCATTTAGCATACTCTCCCAGTATGCATTCTCTAAACTTATTTTCTCCCGGGCGCACTTTCTAGCCCTAAACTAATTCACGCCATGAACATCTGCAAAAGGTCAGTACCATTTCAGCTCGGTCGAGACATCCCAACGTTGAACGGAAAAGTAGTCCTCGTTACTGGAGGCAACATCGGACTCGGGAAACAATGCGTGCTTGAATATGCGCGACATCAACCAGCGCAAATTTGGCTGGCTGCTCGCAATCCTGAGAAAGCCCAGTCAGCTGTTGACGAGATCCAAGCACAACTGCCTCATCCTGCACCCATCCGAATCCTCAAGATGGACCTCTCCTCTCTCGAATCAGTGAAGGAGGCCGCCGCGACCGTCTGTGCGGAGTCCAACCGCCTGGATATCTTGATGCTAAACGCGGGGATCATGGCTTCCGCACCGGATCTCACCAGCGATGGGTACGAACTACAGTTCGGTATAAATTATCTCGGCCATGCTTTACTTGCCAAATTGCTCCTCCCCTTGTTGCAGAATGCGACAGATGCCGATCACGCTGACGTGCGTATTATTATGGTCGCCTCACACGGTCATGTGTACGCGCCGAAACCGGAGGGGATTCGGTTCGATAGTCTGAAGACGAAGGGTGAGGATTTAGGCGCCTTCGGTCGCTATAGCCAGAGCAAGCTAGCAATGGTCCTCTGGGCACGCCATATGGCGAGACTGTATCCCCGGTTCACAGTCGCGTCGGTGGACCCGGGCGTGGTGCGGACAAACCTAATCCATAGTACGGGTGGCTCATCATGGCTAGTCCAGCTCCTGTTGAAGGTTCTGAACAAAGTTGTCACGCCAGTTGATGAGGGGGTGAAAAATCAGATCTGGGCGTCTGTTGGCCAAGAGGTCAAGTCGGGAGAGTACTATGAGCCTGTTGGAATCGAGGGAGCAGGCAGTCAGCTGGGTCGGGACGATAACCTGGCAAGGAGACTTTGGGAATGGACAGAGAGCGAGTTGGACCAGCATGTTATTTAAGTAGAGCATGTATTGTGCGATTCTTTCTGTTGCTGGCTTCTGTCGGCGTCATCTATTATTAGGCTCCACTCCGTTAATTCGAGATGCAAATGCCTCAATGAAGGGATTCACCAACAAAGAATAAAAATTTAGGCGTCCACATTCTCCTGGACTGTTAGTGGGCCGTTTTAGTGCATTTTTAGAAACCAGGGCACCCGCCAATCGCCGGTGGTCCATATCAATCGAGACTCCATGGCCGGCCTACTTCGGCCAGCGATGGATCTTTTGCCTGGAGTTGTGTAATATAATCGTTATATGGCCTTATATTAACCCCTCAGCCACCAGCGTCCAATAGAGGCACGCAAAGTGAAACCAGCATGTGTCTGATTGGTCCAACTGAGATCATTACGTGCCCACCTGGTGCGCTATTGCTAATCGGGAGTCCAATTAGTGCCTTTTTCTTTTGTCTCAACAAGAGCCGAGTGAGGCCCCTCCCCTGAGACAGGTGGTTGCCGTACTGAAATTACAGACCCCTGGATCATGCTCGTCTAATCGCCGTTGAACGTTTAGGAGGGGTAGGAGTGGAAGATAACTCCGGGCAGGGATAACGATCCATGAGTCCTGATCCATTGTCCCAGATAGATGGCTTTTATCTATCGCGGAGAATTTAAACCACTATCCTCCAACTTTCCTCAGTCACTCCTTTCCCCAGAGTGGTTGGCAAAGGATTTTGGAGGAGCAGCAGCAGCAGGAAGAGGCATGGACCACCGCCTAACATGATTGTCCGGCCCGTTCAGGAGATTATCCTATGGGGCGATAGGAACGCATCATTGGTCTCATCGTTTAGGGTCGCATTTCTTAAGACTCGTTGGAGGCTCTTGGCCATCCTCGCCCTCCGGATAAGAGCCAATAGGATGGGATCGCCCTGCCACCAACCGATCCATCTAGAAGTCTAGCCTGGTTCGCGCTCGTGCCCGAGGCACTTGGGGTTAGCGGGGCCATCGATCTCGAATATAAGCGAGCACCCATTTATTCGTGCGTGGTCGAGATCAATATAGTCTATCCTGCCGTATCTACCTACGACCCTCACACCCGGTACGCCCGTTGCGCTCCGGGATAGGGAGACCAGGATTCTCGATCCACTTGCACTATTATCTCCCGCCTGGCAGTTAACGGCTTAGACAGCCCCTCAATAGGGTGACTCCAGCGACAGGGACGGTGACATGGCCCGATCCTCCGCTGTCTAGAACTGACCAGCCCCTGATCCAATACGAGTCCTTCCATATCTTCTCGGGTCCCAGGAATACCTAGTGGGACTGGCAGGTGGGACAAGTGTAATGCAGCGCAGACACGGGAGAGTTCATTATCAGCCCCCCCGGTTCAAGACCGGGGGAACCTCCATTAGTTGACGCGTGTTTTCAAGGAGTTAAATGGAGCAGCTCTCCCCCTGTTCCCGCTTTCATTCCTATCTTCTCTTCTCCCAGCTCCCTCCCCACTAGTCGATACCTGTCCAGTTCTCACCATGGGTGACTCCCCAGCACTTCCGGATTATGTCCTTGACGCCAACGCCGTCCTAGGTGACGACCAGGCTGCGTGGAGATATGGAAAGGCCCCCGACTATTCCAAGACGAGAGACTTTTACGTGAAGAGTAAGCCATCTATCTCGCCCCTTCCCTTCCGCCCCGGGGCATATATTAGATTTCATCTGCTTACGCGTTCTTCTCCGTCATACAGCCAAGTCCATGTCACACGAAGCAGGTAGTCTTCCAGACCTTGTCGAGAAGCTGGTGAAGAACTGGGAGATTGAAGCGTCCTTCAAGACCTCGCTGCAGGACTGGCGGACGATCGACCCCAAGACCTACACATTCTCTCTGAACGGCGGGCCACCCCAGACCGGAGACCACATGCTCAAAGTGGGCACATATAATGCTCTCCTAACGGCTAGCTCGTACTATGACCCGGCTCATAACGATTTTGAGACCAGCCACAAGGCGTTCAAGCGGATGATACCGACCTTTGCCTGGGAGGTCCTGGAGGTATACAGCGGACCACCGGTAGTGATCTTCAAGTGGAGACATTGGGGACAAATGGCGAATGATTATATTGGGAACAATGAGTGAGTGTCTCCCTCAGCTCTCTGTCACACGTACCTTTACGGAAGAGAGGACTCTATTCTAATCACTCTGTCAACCTGAATAGCAAGGGCGAGAGTGTCCGGATCGCGGCACATGGGGGAATGATCGACATTACCGGCATTGTCATCGCCAAGGTGAATGACAAGCTGCAGCTGGAGAAGATTGACGTCTGGTTTGACCCCTTGGATATGTTCCGCCAAATTGCCCGCGAGGGTAACGCAGGGGTGGACGCCGCCGCCGCCGCTGCCGCCGGTTGCCCGGTCATGAAGGCAGCTTCCGAGTAAGGTGTTTTGTTTTGATATGTATCCCGACGGATTATGATCTTTGTAGTTACTGTGACAATATCGAGATACCTCATGATCTTATTTAATTTTTTTTTTTTTTTTCTTGTATGTGTAGTGGGAACCCTTCTACGTACGCTCCATTCTTAAGGGTTATCCTAGATCGCATTGTTATCCGTGGGCGAACACCTTCACACTTAAGTCGTCCATCATGGGCCCAATGTCAATCTCATTACTCTCAACTACGCGTCTGGATATCGAGTCTTCTTTCGGTAGTGGCTCCCCTTCAAATGAATATAACTATTGCAGCAGCACGGTCCGTCCTGATCTTTCAGCACCTCTAGTGGCTGACCACGAACTTCAAGCCCTTAAATTGATATTCCATGAGAAGAAGAATATTTAGAGCCCAAAAAACCCCGGTCGGGCGCGCAAATAATACGATCTAGGAGACGCGAGCCAGTCGCCCGGGGGGGTTGTTTTTTGCGATCGTACGGAGGGGGCTGTCCGTGATGGCACTCAAGACAGCCTGGGGTGTGATTACTTGGCCATTAAGAATATCCCTTAGACCAATGTGAGGGTATGTAGGGAGTTTTTAGACGAGCTTAGAGAATCATAATGAGATGACGCGGTGAAGGGAGGGGATTCGGGACGATCGCGATGGAGAGGATGGACTCGTGGGCTTTCATGAGGCAGAACACCTAAATATTATTGGATTTATTGGAACTACAATGGACATTAGTATAGTAGGCAAAATGGGAGATGATAGAACTTCTCAGGGTGTTGAGCGCGATGACGAGTGGATGAAAGAGACAAAGAGAGAAGAGAGAGAGAGAGCGTAGAGAAGGAGCTGTGCGGTCCGACACCGGCGACATCCGTCATCGATAAACAACAAACACAGATGCATGCAATGCAATTCAATTCGACAACAAAAGGGATTAAAGACGAAAAGGGATCAATCTTCCTTCACAACAGGGCAGATGGACTCCTCCCAAAACCAGCCACGCTTACTTTACCCCAGATAAAATTCCCTCGTGGCATCGGATCCGCATTTTCTACCGGATTCGCACATTATTCAATCGATTTGGCAACGCGATCGAGTAATTCGAATGTCGGAGACCGCCGACCTGCGCGGGGACGTCTTGATAAGCATCTGGCACCACCCAGAGCTCGAGTGGAGAATTATTATCGTTGGTTACTCGATTAGAATTGTCATTTTTCCTCTCTCGGAGGTTTTTATTGCCTTTCAGGTCTTGGGTGTCCGGGTTACCTTTCCCCCATTGTCCTCTTAGGGTTCGCGATGGAGATCCGTTCTCGCTATTCCTCTGCATAGCAAGACCAAAGTTACTCGTTACATAATAAGAACCCCGTTTGGTCCCAAAGGGAGGTCAGGGCGTAGCGTAGGGGAGTTGAAGAATCCCTGAAGAACGTTGTAGCGTACTCTCTAGCTCCAGGGCCGCTGGGGCAGCTATCCAGGAATTTGGTTCTGGGGTCAATGACGACGATAAACGCGGTTACTAGCAAGAGCACAGAGGAAGGAGGAGCAGTCCAGAGAGAACGAAAGATCCTTGGACCGGTCTGGGCACCAAAGTCCGAATGTGCGCTCTTATCTCTCGCTCCCTTGGCGTTCAACGCGCCAAGGGATCAAATTCCCTTTGCCCATCCACGACGCCAACCAGTACCGAATCGTTAGTAGGACGAGCAGTAGACAAGTAGTCACGTCAATTTGTAGCTCAAGCCATTATCTTATCTGTCCTTCTGAGATCGTGAACGATAACGATCCTTCCGCAAACTAGGGGAAGGGGAAGCGAAACAGCAGATGATAACTTCGTTTGCCATATATCTCCACCTGGCATCCCATTCTCCTCCCCTCACTTCCTCCAGTCCATTCCCAGATCCTAGTCCTCTTCTCCTGTGGGAGCAAGTTTAGAACATCGCCCAAGATGGACAACTCCATCCACTCCACCGATGGTCCGGACACCATCGTCCCCAACTCCAATCCCAAGAAGACTGTCGGCCAACGCGTCCGAAGCATCGTCACTAAATTCACCACCAGGGAGGGTCTGATCGGAGACTATGACTACGCCTATCTCTTCCGTCCGGACCTCCCCTTCATGAAGCGAGACCCTCGTCCTCCCCCCTTCTTCGGCCTGAATGAGAAGATCCCCGTGCTGCTGGCCTTCATCCTCGGTCTACAGCATGCTCTTGCCATGTTAGCGGGGATTGTCACGCCGCCGATCATTCTGTCTAGCGCCTTGAGTTTGGATACGGATTTGCGGCAGTACTTGGTGTCCACTTCGCTCATTGTCTGTGGCCTCCTGTCCATGGTGCAAATTACCCGCTTCCACATCTACAAGACCCCGTAAGTCCCCCCCCACTAGGATCGTTGCTTCCCAGCCTTCTATGACAGGCTAGAAAAGCCGATAAATATATATATCGCTCGCTACCTCGACTTCGGGTCGCTAATTTACCACTGCAGGTACTATATTGGCAGTGGTGTCCTCTCCGTCATGGGCGTCTCGTTCGCTATCATCAGCGTCGCCTCGGGGGCATTTGCGCAAATGTACAGCAATGGTTTCTGCCCCGTCGATGCAGAGGGAAACAATCTGCCCTGTCCTGAAGCATATGGCGCCCTCCTCGGCACCTCAGCCTGCTGCGCCTTGATTGAAGTCCTGCTCGCCTTTGTGACGCCGAAGACGATCCAAAAGATCTTCCCACCCATCGTCACCGGCCCGACCGTCATGCTGATCGGTATCAACCTCATCAGCTCCGGTTTCAAAGACTGGGCTGGTGGAGCGGGCTGTGTCGATGGCATCTGTCCTTCCGAGGGTGCTCCACGCGCAATGCCCTGGGGAAGCGCCGAGTTCGTTGGTCTGGGTTTCCTCGTCTTTGTCTCCATCCTGATCTGTGAGCGGTTTGGGTCCCCGATTATGAAATCCTGCTCCGTCGTACTTGGCCTTCTCGTGGGCTGCATCGTGGCCGCCGCCTGTGGATATTTTGATTCATCCGGAGTCGACTCGGTACGTCTCTTGCTGGATCCTCCCTCTCTCTTTTAACTCTGTATCCATATAGCTTCTGCGGAGTGCTCTCCGGGGCTTATCCTTCTCGATTGCACCACTAACAGAGTTCCCCCCGTCTAGGCGCCCGTGGCTTCTTTCATCTGGGTCAAGACGTTCCCTCTGACGGTCTACGGTCCCATGGTCCTCCCCCTCATGGCGGTCTTCATTATTTGCGCCTGCGAGTGTATTGGCGATGTGACGGCGACGTGCGATGTGTCCCGTCTCGAAGTGGAAGGGGGGGTTTTTGAATCGCGTCTCCAGGGTGCCGTGCTCGCAGATGGCCTCAACTCCATCGTCGCTGCCCTCGCAACACTGACCCCTATGACGACCTTTGCGCAGAACAATGGAGTCATCGCGCTAACCCGCTGCGCCAACCGCACCGCCGGCTATTGCTGCTGCTTGCTCCTGATTGTCGCCGGCATCTTCTCCAAGTTTGCTGCCGCCATTGTCTCCATCCCTAACCCGGTCATGGGCGGCATGAAGACCTTCCTCTTCGCCTCTGTCGTCATCAGCGGCCAGGCCATTGTGGCCAAGATTCCCTTCAACCGTCGCAACCGCTTCATCCTCACGGCCTCGATGGCCCTCGGCTACGGTGCTACCTTGGTACCTTCCTGGTTCTCGAATGTGTTTGGAGAGACCGATAATAAGAATCTGGAAGGTTTCGAGAATGCAATTGAGCTGGTCCTGGAGACCGGGTTTGCTATTACAGCATTGTACGTTTTCTGCCTTTTTTTTTTTTTTGGCTCCCTTTTGCATCCACTAATCCTAATTTTCTCTTAGTGTTGCCATGTTCCTCAACCTCGTCATGCCTCCAGAAGTGGAGGATATCCCTGCGGTGGTGTCGGCTCCTTCCCCAGCCGCCACTGTTGATCGCGAAGAGGACTCGAACTATCCCAAGAAGGAGTAAAGTCAGGACACAATATCTCCCACTCTTTGTATATATACTAGCTGATGAATTATAATACCCCGCCCGATGATAATTAATTGACCTATCACTACATTATTGTTACTTTTCATGGATTGCATAACCCAATCACCTGGCGTGTGGCTCAAGCCGCAACTCGAAGATCATCCAGCATGGTTTAAACGATTCCAAAAATAGGCTGAGGAAATAACCATTGCATCCCACGTAGAGAGCATTCTATTCCTTGAGGGGAGGTTGAGAAACGACGATCGTCTGCGACGTGGATGAGGCTGAGGGGTAGGATAGCAGGGAAACAGGTACTTGATCTTGTACTATTGAATTAAGGTTGCAGGCAATATCCCTCAGAGTCTAACAAGACTATGACTGCCTATGTATCATTAAATATATCATATCACTATAAAAAGATATTGTATATATATCTTATCATGACGAATAAAATCCGACGCCGCATTCTTCACCACCCTAGGCCTCCAACCCGCGATTGACTTATCGCACTACGGAAACAAAAAAAAAAAAGAAAAGCCTCATAATAGGATGAACGACCTAGTAAACGACGGCCACATGATCGTCCATGTAGTTGGCGATGTTGCCGAGGAAGCACGAGGCCAGAATTGACACCCCCCCAAACGCGATGCTCGCGTAGTAAACATATTTGTAACTTTCAGCGTAGGCGATCTGGCCGGCCTTGACGACGGCATCATATGCAACTTGGTTTCCAGCGATGCCGGGTACCTCCTTAATATGATCCAGCAACGACGCAGCGGTGAGTTCAATCACTTCGGTAATGGCAGCAACATCGGTAATGTTGAACTGGGTCACCATAACTCCCCCAATGTAGTGCTGGCAGTTAGGGATAAACTTTTCAACAAAGACATTATAGTAGATGCAGTAGCCAATGCTGCCGCCCACCACGCGAATCGACAGCGTCAATGCTGAGATGGTAGCGATCAGATCCTACAAGAAACAAGATGCAGTCAGTAACGAGAATAAGACCCAGTCAGAGGGGGGCAGCATGTTTCAAAAGGGTGCGTACATCAGGACAGATAATGGTGGTGATAATGGAAGCAGGAACCACGATGCCTCCGATTCCCAAACTGGCCAGAGTCAGGACTCCCCAAACTTGATACAGGTTGTCGACATCGGCAATCGCCAAAGCACCACAACCTAAGGTCAAAATCAATGAGATGCAATGTCTCCAAGTGAAGAGGGGAGAGGGGGGAAGAGCACGTACCAGCTGTCATGAGAACACTGCTAGCAATCAAGAGCTCCTTATTGTGGCCACGGAGAACGCTCAACAACCACAGAACGATGCAAGCACCGGCCATGATACCAAACCCAATTGGGATACTTCGGACACCAATCGCGATCGGATCATGACCATACATATTATAGGACTGGGTGGGCCAGAACATGAGGACGGAGAAGAAATTGGCGCCAGAGATGAAGGTAATAACAAGCGTCAGACCGAGGGTGCGAGGCTCTTGCTTGAGTCGACTCGGGAAGATGGGGTGCTTGGCACCGTAGATCTCCCAGAAACCAAAAGCAATCATCAAAAGAGCTCCAAGAAGGAGGGGGACAAGGACGTGAGCCGACTTCCAGGGGTACTGTTGATGACGGATTGATTAGTAGGGGTAACATTGCCACCGGAAATAGGGACACCTACCTGATATCCGCCCCACTGCATACCGGCCATGAACAAGATTAAGCCGCTGATGCTCAGGAAACCTCCCACAAAGTCAATTTCATCAAGGATCTCCTTTCGAGTTTTTCCTTGTGAATTGGCTCGAGGGGGTGGGAAATAGAACAAGGCAGTGATGATCAATCCAAAGCCACTCCAGGCGGCACAAAATGCACCGACGTAGCGCCAGGTTCCCGCAGCAGCGATCATCTGCGCCCACAGGACTGAAGGACAGAATGGCACGATGGTAAAGATCAAGATTGCCACATATTTACCGCGCTGGCGGGTTGGAGCCATTTCGGAGGTGGCAGCCAAAGCCGTCAACTCATTGATGCCGGCGCCTGCACCTGCGAGAGCCATACCAGCTAAAGATTGCAGTGGTTAGCCAAATCGAACATGTTAAGCAGTCACAGTAGATGTCGCCTACCAATGAAGGTACCCATGACGTTCGCAACGGAGCAGATGATCATTCCCACGGTGACCAACAGGGCGCCGATCAGGGCAACATAACGACGTCCGATAATATCTGACAACGAGCCCACAAACGGACAGACTCCAGCCAGGGCAAGCAAATTGGCTAGCACCTAGTCCAAATGAATCATCGATCAGCTCGGGGGCCCACTGGCACGATTCGAAGGGGGACCCGCAACTTACAAACCAGACCCATCGATCCACTCCACCGATATCACCGTAAATAATCGGGGGGATACCTCCGAGGAGATACACGGGGATTTGACTTCCAGTCCACAAGAATGCCATGGATGTGAAGCTCATGAATCGACGAAAGCTCATCTACGCACACGGATCGATTAGCATTGATGGACCCGTCGCGAGAAAGCTAACCGGCGGCGTGCGTACCTTGCTGTCATCCCCCGTTTGGGAGCCGTCACCAGACTCGTCCGCAGAGTCCCCAACGACCTCATGATGGCTCACATTTTCCTTCGAATTGGCAACAACCGGGGCATCAGTCTTCTCTTGCGTCGGAGATATACCGGAAGACATGTTTGACTAGCAAGGCAGAAAAAAAAGAAATCGACAACCTATTCTTCCCACGACACAAAAGGAACCAGGAGAGAGAAAGGGAGAGAAAGGTAGAGATAGTAGATTCCTTATAATCATGGATTGGCATACATCAACAGCGGTATCTTAAGCGAAAGAGGGGTGGAAGGATCCATTCCGTCAATCCATCGTAGTGGGTCGCCAATCATCAAACCCCGCTTAATTATGGATCCCCAGGTTTGCTTGTCCGTTGGCCCAGAATGCGGGGAAGCTTGGCTGGAGACGACCGGATATGGACTCAATGGCGAAACTGATCGAGAGACTGAGGTGGCATTTCAGCCGGCTTGATGCCTTTAGCGGCATTTGGCCGAGGTATCTCCTGGATATTGCAGGTCTCCAATGCGGGGTTTCTCCCGAATAAGGTTAACAACAGCCGGTGTGTGTAAAGCGAGGGTATCTCAAACGGAGCTCGTCGGTTGGCAGAAGGAGGGGGTGGCGCTGATCCAGACAACGTGGAAGTAGCAACGCAGGGCGCGATACCAGCCGGAAATTGCAGCCACATGTCGACACGCGATCCTGCAGTTGTTAGTGGAAGTCAAACAACGTGGCCGTTGAGGGCTAGTTTTGGCGACGAAAGAAGAGAGCGAGATTGGAATTCTCTGGCTGTTTTCGTGCCCATGGCATCCGTCATCCAATTGACGCTTCTCTTGAGCTTGAGGCAGGATGCTTAGACTTCAGCTAACTAGAACCCAATCATAAGGTGGACTGGGATGTCTAAGAACCCTAGTCGTGTCTGACCTCGGATATTGATCTAGGTTCTGAGGATGCACCTCACAACCCCTATTTCCAAAGTTTATTCTTACACTTGCAGCCTCGCCCATGAGTGATCACCCCGGACACACG
This sequence comes from Aspergillus haitiensis, assembly GCA_027569155.1. Taxonomy (NCBI): domain Eukaryota; kingdom Fungi; phylum Ascomycota; class Eurotiomycetes; order Eurotiales; family Aspergillaceae; genus Aspergillus; species Aspergillus haitiensis. The sequence continues at coordinate 349,401 of JAPDEO010000039.1, forward strand.
CATGGTGGACTTCGCATCGTTCCCCATGGGGCATTTCTCGTTCTAGGAGAATTAAGATAGATACAAGATAAATTTGGGTCTCTTGGTCGCCTTGGGTCAGGAGGGGGCAGACCCACCCAAAGGGGAGAAAATCCGCTTCTCTCCACCTTCGGGTGGGCGATGACGATCTGATTGGTTTGGTTCCACCACAGGGAACAGAGATTCCCTCCCTCTTGAGTCTCTGGAATCTGTCTTCAGGATTGACATCTCTGGATGACTCCAGACCGTTCTCCAAGGAGGGGGGAGTGGTGGCGTTTTCGTCCCAAACACGAGATGATCATGGGTTTGCATGCCCAGAGCCCAGCTACGACCAAATAAACCAGCAAGGAAAACGATTGGAAGCCAATTACTGCTCGAAACATGAAGGATCCCGACAATGATAACCATAGCCCATGGGCAACGAGAGAAACCTTCGCAGGGAAAGAAAGGGGGGGAGGACAACGCGAAACGCCAAGAAGGTCAAAACAAGGCGAATCAGACCGTCTGACTCAGTGGTGGCAGAATTTCCAGATGGGCAGGCGGTAGGCAACCCTGAGATACATACTCTCTCAACTCCAGTCACACATTCCTCTTCTCGAGAGTCATCAACACCCCTTTGGAGTGCTTGTCACCATCTCTACCAGCATATGCGGAGATAGCTACAGGTAGATAGGAGTAGCTCTAACCCTGTTGCTACCTCGGAATCCCAGGACCAAATCCCCTCAATCGGTCCCTGGAGTGGGAAACTCTCTCTTCGTGCACTCTTGATATATATACCTTAGAGATTGGACTCAAGCGGCTGGATCACATTAGCACAACTCATGGTCGGACAAATCGTGTATTCTCGCTTTGCAAGTCAAAGCAACCTATATTTAGCTGGATGAGAGCAAAAGCGCCCGCCAGCTTCATTTGCACATGGTATGCACCGGCATATATTTCCCGGCTCCAGGGTTGGATGTCATAGGAAAAGGTAACCATGGCGGCGCGGAATTGAAGAAGCTCCTGGAGGCGCTCTGGGGTCAAAAAGCAGGCGAAGGCTGAAGCAAATAAACATGCAAGATGCTTCAATGTTCTGCTTGCGGTACCCCCCGGAATTTAACTGTTGACATAGCTAACTCAAATGCCGCTGGGCTGACCTCATCCTGGCGTCTGGGCCAAGCCAACAGGCTACTTTATTGCGAATAAAGACCGTTGGGAACACAGAAAGGTGTGGCTGACAAAAATGGATTGAAGTATCTGCGCATTGGAGGAACAATTGAAGAAGTTCCAGGATATGTTGTCGGACCGACGATTCCTCCCCTCTCTTAGGGTTCGGATGAAAGATTTGTCTGAACATATTGGGAGCGAGGAGACTCATGATCTGCCCGGACTTGAAGATGCCTTGCTGAGCGCAGAAAGTGAAAGTCTCTCTGAGTCTTATGAAAGAACTGAGATGTTTGTGCCAACATGATCACTAGTGTTCCCGATAAGCCCCCATACGAGACGGCTATTGGCCCTTTGATGGCCCCCATCGACCATCTGGCGGATTTGTTTCGCAAGTGGCCTGACGCTGATAGCATGCCTCCCCTTCTAACGAGTAAATTAGTTGTGGCACGTTGTGGCAAGAGCTTCCGGACCATCGAAGGGCGAATAATGTCTTATTATGCATGTCAATTTCACAAGGGTTTTTGCGTTTCGCTGCATATTCACATTAAGAAGTCCCCGAATATCCAACCTACTTGAATCACCTCACCTACCGATCCAGTATTTAGTCAGTTGGTTCCTACGAGGCCGTCTCTCCCGTGTTCAGGACCCTGATTTTAACCCTGTTAGATTTCATCTGCTCCCGAATCCTCTAAAATATTGAATCCTGATATTTATTAGTCTGATTCTCTAGTTTCCGGAGGAGGGAGGGGGGGGGGGGGGAAAGAGTCTTTGCTTACCCCGAAAACTCCCCGTAGATCCTCTTTGTGCAATTTACCGTCCTTTTAAATGAGTAGCCAAGTGGCCCCCCATTCGCAGAAGGCCACTCCCCACTATATAGATCGTTTCAGCACTTCAGTTCGGCTCCGAGCGTCTGTCTCATATCACCCACCCCTAATGGATCTAGCGCGCAGCGTTGCCCATGCGCCAGGCGAACAAGTTCCCTCAAAGTTAGGGCGCCATCATGGTCACCATCGTATTTTGAAAATACATTCTCAAAAGCTTGAGGAATAAAACGGCCCCTTGGATCGTATACCCCACTGTCTGAACCATGCTATTCTCAAAATTAGCGTACAATCCAAGACACTCCATTCAAAGTCTATTGAGGCTGATAGCTTGGCTTTGTGAACACTTGACACATGCACGCGGAAGAGTGGATCTGGTAGCCAGTCCTGTGTCAACCACGCTGGGTATGCGAAGTTGAGATTAATGATGAGAGCAGCTAAAGGCAGAAGACGGTGTTAAAGCCCGCTCCAGCTCTCTGAACTCAATATAAACGTCCCATGGGTAGGTTTGTCTATCACGGTCACGGTTCCAGAACAGGACGTCCTGCTGGAGAGGGGTCTAATTCCACGGGCGCACGTATTAAATTCTGGATTGTCAATTCTTTTGTTTGTATCTATGGCTGGGAGTCGTTCCGATGTCACTGGGCTCTCCTTGGCCACGACCTTAATGACCCCGCGTCTTTTGCCGGCCTGTTGAACCGGCTGAGGCACGGATACTGGACCGAAAATCCATGTAGTGGCTTTGTGGGGGAGGACTGTGTGTCAGGGTTGGGAGTTGACTTTCCTGCATGGAAGTAGTGCCCATTGGAAAGGCCGCACTACACTACTATATAACATCATATACAAAGGTGTCCAAAGGACAAGACCCGACATGAGATGTTGCCTCAATGACATGAATCTTACGCAGAAGCATCCCACTGGAGTTACCTCGCGATAGAGAGCACAATTTTGTACTCATTCTGTGTGAGTCGTGGCTAGCGAGCCAAGGCAGAAGTTCACTGAGTACTTAAGCAAATAATGAACAGGCCTACACTAGATACAAGATGCTTATATGTTATTTTTTCAGAATTCCTAGCGTCTTCGGGCAGTGCGCGACTACGTTTCCGCGCTTGTCCTGGAAATTATCTTTTTTTTTTTTTTTTTTTTTTTTATTTTGTGTCGACGGCGCAAATTTCAAGGACAGGGTTGACTTAGGTGGATATTTGACATTAGCTGCGTCGGCTTGACCCTAAGTGACCATGGTTTTTGCCAGCTTGTTACGACCCGAAGGGATCAGCTAAAGACGCAAATTGCCGTTTTGAAGAGCATGAGTATCTTCATTACCTCTCCCTCCTGGCTGCCCTTGAATGATCAATTCATTCAAGCCCGGGGACTCCGTGCTTGGGTTTTGTGGGAGCTAACTTTATCTGCCATTGAGGAACCTCATCCTCGCCCAGTGGTTAAGAAAACATCACACTGACGTTCTCCTTTAACTGTGCGACTTAAATAATCACCATCCCGTCTTGCAAGATTGAACAGCACCCCTAAAGCGTTCGGGCTCTCGTGTTGCAAAGGTCAGTAAGGGATGGTGTTATAGCAGGCAATTCCCTCAGAGAAGGAGAAATAAAGCTGACTCTCGATAACAATTGAATGGTTCCATCATATAAGCTGTGCTCGAAGCGCCCATAGAGCACATAAATGATAGCACGGATAGAGTTGAAGAAAGGATGGAAACTTGGACTTAATGTGGGTACCTACGGAGATGGTTGAATAGGAAGGCATACCGAATCCCTTTTCCATGGTAATCCCATTATTGGAGCAGCAAGAGGGACAGACAGTATCGGCCTGATTCACTTCAAATGGGCAAATTAAATTATTCCTCTATTCACGTGTGATGTCATGCCAACCCAATCCAACCCTAATCTTGTTATGATCTTGACTTATGCAGTCTCTGGGGTCAACGTTGGCTCAAAATAGACATACTGGGCCGAGTTCCCTAGTTGCGTAGCTATGTTAATCATATCACTAAAAGAGTTACTCGCGGCGTATGAGATAGCGAGGAGGCATTAATTCAATATTTTTTCACTTTTTGAAGGGGACCGCCAGCCTCACCTCACACCACCATTTCTATGGCGTAATGTACCCCAAGTAAGCTTTGGTCCTCCTCTGGTTTATGCTGAGGAAATGGGCAGTACCACATTCACTTTCCCTCAGAAGATACGCCAACTCTTGACTGCGTCATGGGAATTACCAATTATATCTGACGGGCTTGAACCCCGTATATGCTAGATCTTACTACCAGTGTTCTATTCAACTAAAGCTGGGGGGGGGGGGGGGGGGGGGGGGGGGGGGGGGGGGGGGGGGGGGGGGGGGGGGGGGGGGGGGGGGGGGGGGGGGGGGGGGGGGGGGGGGGGGGGGGGGGGGGGGGGGGGGGGGGGGGGGGGGGG